>JANUWF010003385.1:4398550-4881050 GCA_026120185.1 Voacanga thouarsii
GTTAGTGCTGGAGAAATTGAGAGGGCACAAACTCTTTGCTAAGTTTAGCAAATGTGAGTTTTGACTACATTTAGTGGCATTTCTTGGACATGTGATATCTAAAGATGGAATTAAGGTAGATCCAGCAAAAGTTGAAGCTGTTTTAAATTGGAAACAACCGAATAGTGTAATTGAAATTCAGAGTTTTCTTAGATTAGCTGGATACTACCGTCAATTTATCAAAAACTTTTCTACTCTGGCTATATTGATGACTCGATTGCTAAGGAAGGACGTGTCGTATGTCTTGAGTGATAAGTGTGAAAATAGTTTCCAAGAGCTTAAGAGAATATTGATATCTGCATCGGTATTGAGTCTGCCTGAGAAAAATAAACCATATTCTTTATACACAGACACTTCCAAGGAAGGATTAGGGGCAATGTTGATGTAAGATAAAAGGGCTATAGCCTATGCCTCGAGGAAGCTGAAGCTGCATAAGGTTAACTACCCGACACATGACTTGGAGTTGGTTGCAATAGTGTTTTCCTTGAAGTAGTGGCGACACTACTTATATAGAGTGGAGTATAAAGTCTTCACAGATCATAAAAGCTTGAAGTATATCTTCATGTAGAAGGACTTAAATTTAAGGCAGTGTAGGTGGATAGAGTTTTTGGAAGAATACAAGTGTTCCGTTAACTACCATCTGGGGAAAGCTAATGTGGTAGCTGACGCACTAAGTCAAAAGGTGAGAATAACTTGTATGAGGATGTAGAAAGTTCAGATAGTATAAGAACTCTTGGAGTGAAAGACAGAAGTAAAAGAATGAAATATCAGCTTGTGTAACCTAAAGATGGAACCTGAGCTGAGGTAGGAGATTGGTGATGTACAGTGGAACAATCCAAAATTTTAAATCTTTAAGGAAAAGAAAATCAAAAGAGAAAATAAAGAATTTCGAATCGATGAAGCAAGAGTGT
The DNA here is from genome assembly GCA_026120185.1 of Voacanga thouarsii. NCBI lineage: Eukaryota > Viridiplantae > Streptophyta > Magnoliopsida > Gentianales > Apocynaceae > Voacanga > Voacanga thouarsii. The sequence goes on from JANUWF010003385.1 coordinate 4,399,501, forward strand.
TATATTTTTGGGAGCGGATACGTGTACCAAATGACCTGGTATTGAAGAAGAAGATAATGGACGAGGCTCATAAGAATAAGTATGCTATTCACCCGGGAGAGGTGAAAATGTACCAAGACCTAAAGAAGGCCTACTGGTGGCCAGGGATGATGAGGCACGTGGTGTAATACGTCTCAACTTACTTGACTTGTCAAAAAGTGAAGACGGAACACAAGAAGGCAGCTAGATTACTGCAACCATTGCTAATTCCTGAGTGGAAGTGGTACGAGGTGATCATAGATTTTGTTACTGGACTGCCTATGTTGAAAACCTTGAAGGATGTCATTTGAGTAGTGGTTGACAGACTGACCAAGCTAGCACATTTTATTCCGGTAAATGTTAAGGCTTTTATGGAGAAGCTGGCCTAGACTTATATTCGAGAGGATGTTAGATTGCATGGTGTACCATCGAGTATTGTGTCCGATAGGAATCTTAGATTTACTTCAAGATTTTGGACTAAGTTTTAGGAGTCAATGGGAAACTCTGAAGTTCAGTACTTTTGCTCATCCGTAGACTGATAGACAGTTTGAAAGGGTTATCCAGATATTGGAGGATATGTTTAGAGTCTGCGTATTAGATTTTGGGGACAAGTGGTTTGATTGTATATCTTATGCTGAGTTGGCGTACAATAACAGTTATCAAGCGTCAATTGGTAAAGCACCCTACAAAGTATTGTACAGACGAAAATGTCAAATACCGTTGTACTGGGGTTCGACAGAGGATGGGAAAATCGACAAGTCTGGAGAGGTGAATATTGAGAAATGGTGGATAAAGTAAAAATGATAAGAGAAAGACTGAAAGTAGCACAGAGTAGACAGAAAAGTTACACAGATAACAGAAGAAGAGAATTAGAGTTTTAAGTGGGAGATCAGACCTTTCTGAAGATAGCGCCTAGTAGAGGGATTTTGAAGCACCCTAAAGGAAGGAAGTTGAGTCATAAGTATTTAGGACCATTTCTGGTGATCGAAAAGATTGGACCTGTAGCATACCAGTTGGACTTGCAAGAAGGGTTAGCAAGAATTCACGATATTTTTCGTGTGTCCCAGTTGAAGAAATACAACCCTGATCCAAATCATGTTTTGAATGAAGAGCCATTGATATTGCAGCCTAATCTAAGTTACGTCGAGAAACCAATTAAGATTTTAGATTGAAGTATCAAGATGTTGAGGAATACGCAGATAAATATGGTGAAGATTCTGTGGGATCATCATGGCACTCAGGATGCGACTTGGAAAACTAAAGATTGGGTGAAAAGGAAATATCCAGATTTGCTCTAAAGGTATAAAACCTTGAATTTTGGGACGAAATTCTTTTAAGGGGGAGAGGATGTGATACCCCGATTAAAACTACCATTAGTTCATGGGGAAAGTTATGTATAGCACAGCATTTTATGTATTGCATTTGATAATTTAAGCTATTTTCGTGAATATATGTGATCCATGAGTTTGATATTGCATGAATTTATCTATTTAGATATAGTTGTGTTGGTTGAGATGGTAGAGCTTTTGTTTTTATTAATTAGAATTTAATAGAATGGAAATGAAGTAAGTTGAGTAGAAGTTAAGGGAATTTATCTGAAGAATATTTGAACAAGAGTTGTTGTAAACTATTGGTTAAGACTTGGTATTAATATTTTGGTGACTTGAGTTCAAATCCCAACTCTTGCAAGCCTTTTCTTTTTTTTCCCTAATTTATTTCCCTTTTCCCCATTTTCTCTACACTTGGCTAAAATTCCTAAGGTTGCCGCCATCTTGGATTCCCAACTCCTAAAATATAGGAGTGTTATTATCTTGGGTATTTTATAAAAAGAATTAAAACAAATTAAATTCCTATTATCTCTTAGTTTAATATTTTATCTTAGTCTTTTGGAGAATTTTAAATATTTCAAAATGTGAATTTTTAAAGCTATTATCTAGGTGATTTATTAAAAAAAAATAAAAATATAGGAATATTTGTCTTGAATGCTTATGGTGGCCGCCACTTTTAATTAGGAGATAAGTCTCCATAATTTAATTTTTTTTAAAGAATTTTAAATAAAATATAAGGGATAATGTTGATTTTTAATAGAGGCGATTATCTCTTGAATTTATGGAGTTTTCGAAATAAGGTGGAAAATAAAAGAAATTCCAACTTTATCTTATTAAAAAATAGATTTTCATCTCCAAATATAATTATCCTCGAATTACTTAATTTTATTTAAAGTAATTTAGGATATCAAATAAATTATTTCTTAATCAATTAACATATTTTCTTTACTTGAATTTTCTGGTAAAAGTTTCCCTCAAGTAAATTTACTACTCAAGGACTATCAGGCAGACGTCAATTAGTTATGCATTATTAACAATTAAGAGCAAAGCGCATAGCATACCATCACATAGATAGATAATCAAATAAATCAGTAGAATAATCACAGTCCAGTCGACAAAGCCAATTGTAACACTCATAATCAGTAGAATAATCAATTGTAACGCTCACAATTATAAGCAGAATCGTATGCAGAAAACTATCCCAACATTTCTCAATCATAATCCCAACATTTCCTAAGCAAAAAAAAAAAAAAAAAAATACTTCCTAGTCATTTCTTTTATACAGATACTAACCCAACCAAATCCAGTCAGTTTTATGTTTTCTCCCAGCAGAAACTTCCCAATCAAATCTAGTCGGTTTTATATTTTCTTCCCTTTTGTCATCATTCAAAACGAGGAATAACAGAAAAGAAGCAGAAGAAATAGAATATATAGATATGAAGTATTCAGAATTTAAGCAGATAGACTTGTGCATAAGTAAAGACAGAAAAGTAAATTGTTCAACTACAAAAAGTAAATTGTTCATAATAGCAAAGAGAATTGAGGACAGTCGGGTTAGAGATCAATTGAAGAGCATTCTGCCAAACTGGTCTTTTTAGAAAATATGAATTGTTTTAGTTTTTGAACCTGCACCCTTTTGAGAGTGTTAACCAGCAATCTTGCTGGATTTTTTCTTTACCACAACATGCTTCTATCTCTTTCCAAATGAGACATGTGGTTTAGAGGAGGTAGAAGGTGTTACAACTTCTTGAATCGGGGATTTTTCCTTGGTTTGCACAGTAACAGGCACTTCCTCCATTGCAGGCTGTTCTTGTTCAGTCTCTTCCTCAATGACTAGTTCCTCTTCTGTTGCCTTTGCTTGAGCAGATATTGTAGGTGCAAACACTGGGTCATCTGTTTTTGCTTTCTTTTCCACTGCTGTCAGTCTATTGCCAAGATTTTGGAGTTCTGAACTGAGGCTATCCAGTTTGACAGCCAATGAGTTGATAACGTCCAAAATACTTTCAGGTAGTCCCTTATCCTTTTCCTTTCCTTTAACAAAGAATTCTTCTTGAGGATCTTCCCTAATTTTTCTTTTTGCCGCAACAAAAGGGGCAATCCTTCCTTCTGCTTTTATTTTCAATAGTCTTTCTTTTTCCTCTCCTTTAGTATCTCGAAGCAACTTCCATTCATTGCTCATTCTCACATATCCCATTCTCTCAAAAGAATCAAAGCTATAAAAATTCATTTTAGATGGGGCATAGGGAATTGAATTTAAATCAACATTAAAATATCTGAAGACCTTTGTTAACAGATTTTCAAATGGCAAGGCTTTGCTAGAAGTATTTCTCGATTGCAGCATCAACTTGGCAGTTAAAAACCCAAAACTAATTTGCCTTCCCTCTGCCAAAACTAACATAATTACCATCTGCAAAATATTTATGGAGGTCTTATGACCAAAACTCGGCACCACTATGGTAGAAACCATATGGTGCAAGTCCTCCCTACTCCATTCAGCCATTTAGTATTTCTGTTACTTAAATTCTGAAAACTACTTCCTCCACAAATATTTCTTCAAATTTCTTTAACTCAAACATGTCATTTCCTTCTGAAAATTTATTTTATTCAAAATATTAAACCCCTTTGTTCCTTACTTCACAGATTCTATTCAGCAAACGATGATCAAACTCAATGTCCTTACCTCTAACTCTATAAATATACCAACGAATCATAAATTCTCCTTCTGTCTCCTCAAGATGTCCTTTCCTTAGATTGGCATAAAATTCTCAAACAAGTGGGGTATATTATTTTTCATCAATAGATAGTAAACTAGCCCAACCAATATGCTCAAACATATCCAACACATTTGAGAGATTCAGAAAGGACGATAGATTAACACGATATCCAGAAATAATGGTTCTATTTCTAGAAACCCAGTCATTGTAATCAAATTCACTCTTAGAATCAATAAATCGGAGTACCTGATTTCTGGAACTCACTTGTTCCGGTGAAGATTTTGAAGAATCATAATGTGATGCCGAGAAGTTTAGTTCTGGTGAAACTTTTTTTCCTTTTGCTTGGTTCAATGCCAAACCCTTCTTTTTCGTCTTTGGAGACATTTTTGTACCTTCTTGGGTTTTGGTGTAGATGATTTTATTTTTGCCATTGACAAGATTGGGGCTTTTGGACTGTTGGTTGACTGGAAAGGAAGAACTCAGAAAGTTTTTGGAAGATGGAGTGTGTCGGTTATAGAGATTTGGAGGAGAGAAGAAATGAAGTCCTTTGAATGTCTAGAGAGTTGTGATAGAAAGCACATTGAAAAGACAAAATTAACACAGAGATTTAGAGAAACTGTGTTGAAAAAAGCGCAGGCCCTTTTTGAAATTCAAAATTTGAAATATGGAAGCAGTTATTTTAAAAGGGAAATATGAAGTATAAAAAATAATTATGTTTTGTATTTCGACCCAAACCGAAATAATCATCCAAATGGATCTTTTTTAGGAATGAGTTTTAGAGGTGGTTTTTGGACTTAAATACTGCGTCCAAAAACTTTGTTGGTGCGTTTTGGATATAAACACTGCGTCCAAAAACATCATCTTCACTAAACCTGTAAAATAACAAAAACTTGTGCAACCAGGTTAGTTATGTGAATTTTGTAATTCCCAAACCTCTTCTTAGATTGTTGAATCTTTCTTCAACCAGAAGTTTTGTAAAAATATCAGCAAGTTGTTCATCAGTTGAAATATATTCAACATACATATCACTTTTAAGCACAAGATCACGGATAAAATGATGTTTAACTTCTATATGCTTTGTCTTAGAATGTTGAACAGGATTTTTTGTTAGATTGATAGCACTTATATTGTCATATAATATAGGTACGCAATTAAAGTTAAGACCAAAATCACGCAATGTATTTTTCATCCACAAAATTTGTGTGTAATAAATGCCGACATCTATATATTCGGCCTCAGTTATGGATAAGGATACACAAGCTTACTTTCTGTTGTGCCATGACACTAGAGAGTGTCTAAAAAATTGACAATGGCTACTTGTGCTTTTTCTTTCCACTTTGCATCCCGCATGGTTGCATCAGTGTATCTTATAAGATCAAATGTGTTGGTGTGAGGATACCATAAGCCGTAATCATATGTGTCGATTAGATATCGAAGGATGCGTTTTACTGCACATATGTGCAATTCCTTTAGACATGATTGAAAATAGGCACAAAAACATATTGAAAACATAATGTCAGGTCAGCTATCAGTAAGATAGAGTAAGCTTCCAATCTTACTTCTATACTTATGTTCATCTACCTTCTTACCCTTTTCATCTTGGTTAAGTTTTATAGAAGTACTCATAGGTGTACAGATTTCTTTGGCTTCATTCATACCAAACCTTTTAAGCAATTCATTGGCATACTTAGCTTAATTTATAAAGATTCCATCCTTGATTTGCTTAATTTGCAACCCGAGGAAGAAATTCAGTTCTCCCATCATGCTCATTTCAAATTCTTGCTGCATTGTCTTAGCAAACATCTTGCACAAAAAGGCATTAGTAGCACACAAAAAATGATATAATCAACATAGATTTGAGCAATTAGTAGATCACCAGATTTATCAAATTTGATGAAAAAAGTGGTATCAATCAAGCCTCTTGGAAAACCTTTTGAAATAAAAAATCTACTAAGCCTCTCATACTGATGTGCCCGGACTTGAGTGTAAAAATCCTACAAAAACTAAGCACATTCCCAATCAAGTTTAAATTAAAACGTTCAACCCAAATCACACATATGAGCAAGCATACTCATCATTAACCAAGCATAGGGTTCAAACGAGTGTCAATCCTCAAGGAACAAGTAGACATTAATCCCTTTTCTTTCATTGTTTAACCGACTCGATAAAGTAAAAAATAAATAAAAAGAAAATTAAAATAAAGTAAAAATATATACATGTCAATGATGTAGAATTATGTAACTTAAACCATTGTTTAGACAAACATAATCTTAAAGTACCCAATCTTTATCATGACTAATTATTCTCTCGGCATCATGAAGGATAATATAGATTCACTTCTTTGTCCAATCCATGAATCCCTATCTTCTATGTAACTTAGTATCACATATCCTGTCTCAACCAGTCTTACCCAAAAGATGCATTAACCATAATACTTGATTTAATTCCCATTCCTGGTAAATTATGCATGAAATTAACCAATGAATCCATATCCTGGCAGACATTAATTAACCTTGAATTACTTTGTCCCTACTCTTAACCCCTTTGTCCAAGCAAGTTAAGAGCTAACAAATATGAAACTAATGAATTGAAACCACCCTCAACCCCTTTGTCCAAGCAAGTTAATGGAAAGACCCAACCAATTAATCTCGTAATAAGTACAAGTAATCAAATACCAAGAATAACAATCAATTAATCAAAATATCAAATAACTCTAAAAATCATGAATATCTAAAATAATGTCAAATTAAAATAAAATAATTAATATAACATTGTCAAGAAAAAGAAAACAAAGTAAAAGAAAACACTCATAGACAAGTCTCATTCTTCTTCCTTTAAAGACCTTCTTGTACAACCCTCCTTGAATTGAAGAATTCCTCCTTTGATTGAGTAATTTTCTATGATAATCAATGAATTCCCCCTTTTATCTTGTGTTTTTCATCTATTTATAAGCTTATAAAGTACCTAAACTCATGGGTACAAAGTTCTTGGTCGAGAAGAAGTTGGAAGATACTAAAACTCCACAGGTTACCAAAAATCGCGTAGAAAAAATCAAGCACCGCCTTAGCTCCAGGGCATAGCCGGCGCCACTTTAGCTCTCAGAGCCGGCGCCAGTTTTGTTCTGCTTCTCTATTCGTTCACCGATTTTTCTTCGAATTTGAATAATGCATTCCAGAATGCAGTCGGCACCGGTTCCAGCTTCACAGACGGCGCCGCCTTGGTTCTGTTCTACTCTATTTCAATAATTTTTCATTGCTTCGGAGTTTGTGTCAACAATGCATGGCCAGCGCCAGTTCTAAGGCCCTAGCCGGCGCTGCCTCTCCACTGTTTTGCGACGTTTTTATTCTGTTTTACCCTAAAAATCTGAAATAAAGAACAAAATACCTTTCCAAAGGTAAAATCTCAAATATGAAGGAATATAGCTAGTTATTGAACAAAATATATTACAAATGAACCTTAAATAACTTGGAAAAATATGACTAATTTAGCCCATATCAATTCCCTCACACTTAGCTCTTTGCTTGTCCTCAAGCAAAGTATCAAGAACAAGTAGCAAACACAAGGTTTCTCTCAATCAATCAATCAATTTCAAAACCATATTTTTAACGCTTTCTTCATTCAAGAACGTAAAACACATGACGCTACATCTTTCACAACCAATACAAGACTTGCGTAAGTGATAAATGACTCAGTAGAACCATCACAAGAGTTTACAATATTCTCAAACCAGTGGAAAGAATTTAGTTCAAAAAAATTATGCATTCCATAAGCTTACTTTTCATACACTCTCTCCACTAATCCGAGACATATCATGATTCTACTTACGTCAAGTAGGACTTTTAAGCTTGTAATGTAAGGCTAAAGGCTTGTAATATAGCTTATCAAACGAAGGATATAGGAGAATCAAAAATCAAAGAAACTGAGAGTTCACAAGAAAATGATAAACAAATGAAGCAATCATTTCTAACTCTTCTTGCTCTCTTATTCCAAAAATCCAACAAACCATAACCTTATATAGCAATTACAACTCCACTCAAACAAATCCTGCATTTTTTCCTCTTTTTTTTTTCAACTCTTCTTTTCATCAACTCTTTTTTTTTTTTTTCACAAGATCACTCAAATTTCCAGCAATGGTGTCAAGATTTAAGATGAACTTAATTTGTACAGTTCAATCACCATCCCTTTTCTGATCTTTTCTTTCTTCTTCTTTCAATTTGCCTTTTTTTTTACTACTGCTGTTTTTGTTTTCTTCACTTCTTTTCTTCATTCCATTCTTTCTAGCTGCTTTTTTTTTTCTAGCTCAACTCATTATTGATCCATGATTGAAAGTAACAAGTCATGATCTTTATCCTAACATTCTTTCTCAACCTTCTCATAAATATACTTTCATCATCAAGAGTATAAAGATTTGGAAAATTATTCAAACTCTCAACAACAAGCAATGGACAAAATATTGTGACGGGTTTTAAAAAAAGAAATCAATAATTTAGGCTCAAAATATGCACTAAAGATGTTATGAAAATCGGTAGGCTTGAAAAGATCAAACTATCCAAAGAAGGCCTATTACCGTCATCCCTAAGTTAAATCATGATTGTCTTTTTTATTTCGCCTCGAGAGGTATTCAAGTAAGTTCTAGAATGCTCCACGCATTTTAGTAGAAAAACAGGTTTAAGAACAATGCAAAGCATTTGATCAAGAACTATTTTGTCCAAATGCGTGCAAAAAGTCATGCATAAGCCATAAATGATCTAGAACATATGCTTTATAATCCATCATAAAGACATGCACTAAAAATATAGCTTGAAATCTCAAGAATTTTAGAAAATTTTGAAAAATTTTCGCTCAAAATTTTCTCCCAAGAAGGCTAAAGTATATATATAGAAGACTTTTAATCAAATCACTCCCCCACACTTAAACTGGACATTGTCCTCAATGGCCAAATAAATATAACAATAACAACAATAACATGGGACCAAAAATATAAAGGAGAAGAGATAAGAAAAACAAACTTCCATTCGGTTGGCAATGTGCTGTACAAGAGTGGAATGCTTGAAGAATGAGGCATTGCAAAGTGCCTACAAAGAAAAATACAAAAGAGCACACCAAAGCATAAAAACTAGAAAATAAAATAAAGCAAAAAAAAAAACAAAAGAAAAAAAACCAACTAGAGGATCTCTGGGGCAGTTTCCAAGAGCATTTCCACGTGTTCTATGTTTCTCAGAGCCTCACTGACATAGCGTTTCACGCGATTACCATTGACCTTGAAAGTGCGCCCCGTGGGGTGAGTGAGTTCAGGGGTTCCAAATGGGAAAACTTGGCTTACCGTATATGGTCCCACCCACCTGGATTTGAGCTTACCAGGAAAAATGCGCAACCGAGAGTTAAATAACAACACTTGATCACCTTTCTTAAATTCATGCTATTGAGTGGGATGCTTATCATGCCATCTTTTGACCCGCTCCTTATATCGTATTGAATTATCATAAGCCTCTGCCCGCAATTCTTCCAAGGTAGTTAGTTGAAGTGATCTGGACTTACCAGCTGACTCAAGATCAAGGTTAACAAGTTTAATAGATCAATAAGCTTTATGCTCAATTTCAATAGGTAAGTGACAGGATTTGCCATAAACTAACCAAAACGCAGTCGTGCCAATTGATGTCTTAAAGGCTGTCCTATACGCCCAAAAAGTGTTGTCTAATTTTAGGCTCCAATCCTTTCGAGTGTGGTTAACAACTTTTTCCAAGATTCGTTTTAGTTCTCTATTAACCACTTCAACGTGTCCACTGGTTTGGGGATGATAGGGGGAGCCAACCTATGGTTCACACCTAGGTGTTTGAGAACTTTTTTCATTTGTGAATTACAAAAATGAGTCCCCCTATCACTAATAAGCACCTTAGGCACACCAAAACGGGTGAAAAAAATTTTCAGAAATTTTACTGATATGTCCAGACTTGGATGTAAAAATTATACAAAAACTAAGCACATACCCAATCAAGTTTAAATTAAAACGTTCAACCCAAATTACACATATGAGCAAGCGTACTCATCATTAACCGAGCATAGAGTTCAAACGAGTGTCGATCCTCTAGGAACAAGTAGATATTAATCACATTTCTTTCATTGTTTAACCGACTCGATAAAGTGAAAAACAAATGAAAAGAAAATTAAAATAAAGTAAAAATATATACATGTCAATGATGTAGAATTATGTAACTAAAACCATTATTTAGACAAATATGATCTTAAAGTACCCAATCTTTATCATAACTAATTATTCTCTTGGCATCATGAATGATAATATAGATTCACTTCTTTATCCAATCCATGAATCCCTATTTTCTAGGTAACTTAGTATCACATATCCTGTCTCAACTAGTCTTACCCAAAAGATGCATTAACCATAGTCCTTGATTTAATTCCCATTCCTGGTAAACTATTCATGAAATTAACCAATGAATCCATATCCTGGCAGACATTAATTAACCTTGAATTACTTTGTCCCTACTCTTAACCCCTTTGTCCAAGCAAGTAAAAAGCTAACAAATATGAAACTAATGAATTGAAACCACCATCAATCCCTTTGTCCAAGCAAGTTAATGGAAAGACCCAACCAATTAATCTCGTAATAAGCACAAGTAATCAATACCAAGAATAACAATCAATTAATCAAAAAGATCAAAGAACTCTAAAAATCATGAATATCTAAAACAATGTCAAATTGCAATAAAACAATTAATACATCATTGTTAAGAAAAAGAAAACAAAGTAAAAGAAAGCACTCATAGATAAGCCTCCTTCTTCTTCCCTTGCAGGCCTTCTTGCACAACCCTCCTTAAATTTGAAGAATTCCTCATTTAATTGAGTAATTTTCTATGATAATCAATGAATTTTCTCCTTTTCCCTTGTATTTTTCATCTATTTATAGGCTCAGAAAGTGCCTAAACTCGTAGGTACAATGTTCTTGGCCGAGTAGAAGTTGAAAGATACTAAAACTCCTCAGATTACCAAAAACCATGTAGAAAAATCACAACACCACCTTAGCTTCAGCGCACAGCTGGCGCCGGTTGTGTTCTGCTTCTCTACTCGTTCGTCGATTTTTCTTCAAATTTTGCACAATGTGTTCCAAGATGCAACCGGCGCCGCCTTGGTTCTGTTTTGCTCTGTTCCACCAATTTTTCCATCGCTTCGAAGTTCGTTTCAACAGTGCATGGCCGGCGCCAGTTCTAGAACCCTAGCCGGCGCTGCTTCTCCTCTACTTTGAGATGTTTTTGTTTCGTTTTACCCTAAAAATCTGTAATGATGAACAAAATACCTTTTCAAGGGTAAAATCTCAAATATAAAAGAATATGACTAGTTATTAAAAAAATGTATTACAAATGAACCTCAAATAACTAAGAAAAATATGACTAATTTACCCCCTATCATTTACCACAACCCTGGCATCATTAGTGGGTAAAGCTTGAGCTTCTGCCCATTTAAAAACATAATCCACTGCCACCAAAATATATTTATTCCCTAAAGAACTAGGAAATGGTCCTATAAAGTCTATCCCCCAACAATCAAATACTTCACAAGCTTGAAAATTTTGTAATGGCACCTCATTAGATTTGGAGATGTTACCTATCCGTTGACACCTATCACAACTTTGGACAAACTTGTGGGCATCTTTGAACAATGTGGGCCAATAGAATCCAGAGTCGAGCACCTTTCGTGCAGTGTTGTTAGCCTGGTAGTGGCCTCCAGCAAGTCCTTCATGACAATGTCATAAAATATCCTGTCCTTCCCTAAAGTCCACGCATCTACGAAAGATTTGGTCTGCACAACACTTAAAAAAATATGGATCGCCCCAAAAGTAATGCTATACTTCGGAGAGGAATTTCTTCTTTTGTTGCATCGTGAGGTCTTTTGGAGTAATTCTTGCAACCAAGGAATTAGTAAAGTCGGCGAACTAAGGAGTGTTTGGAATCTCACCTTCTATGAGCAAGAGTTGCTCATTTGGAAAGGCGTCATCGATGTCTTCTTCTATCAAGGAGTCCAAATTTGGATTATCTAACCTGGACAAGTGATCCGCAACCAAGTTTTCTGTACCCTTCTTGTCCCTAATTTTCAAATCAAATTCCTGCAATAATAGATCCCATCTTATCAATCTTTGTTTGGAATCATGTTTGGTTAGTAAGTACTTCAGGGCTGAATGGTCCGTATAGACAATGACTTTAGATAGAATAAGTTAAGAACGGAATTTATCAAAGGCAAACACTATGGCAAACAGTTCTTTTTCTGTTGTTGTGTAGTTTTCCTGGGCATCCATTAAAGTCTTGCTTTCATAGTATATAGGTTAGAAGTGCTTATTCCGTCTTTGTCCTAATACTGCACCAATTGCAAAATCACTTGCATCACACATTAGTTCAAAGGGAAGAGACCAATCAGGTGCAATTAAAATGGGTGAATTAATCAACTTATCTTTAAGTATGGTAAAAGCATTGAGACATTTTTCATCGAAATTAAACACATCATCCTTTTTAAGTAAAGAAGTAAGAGGTTTTGAAAGTTTTGAGAAGTCTAAGATGAACCTTCTGTAGAAACCTGCATGACCAAGAAAGCTTCTTATAGCTTTTACCGAAGTAGGAGGAGGCAGCTTCTCAATTGCCTCAATTTTGGCCCTATCGACCTCTATACCCTTTCTTGAAATTTTATGCCCCAACACAATACCTTCTTGCACCATAAAGTGGCATTTTTCCTAATTAAGCATGAGGTTAGTCTCTTCACATCTTGCTAGCACCTTTTCGAGATTAGATAAACAAAAGTCAAATAAATCACCAAAAACTAAAAAATCATCTATAAATACCTCCATATTGTCCCCTACGAGTCCTTCAAATATAGCTGTCACGCACTTTTGGAATGTTCCAGAACCATTACAAAAACCAAATGGCATCGACGATATGCAAAAGTACCATATGGACACGTGAAAGTGGTTTTTTCTTAGTCCTTTGGGGCTATGGGGATTTGTAGGTAACCAGAAAATCCATCTAAGAAACAAGAATACTCATGTCCGGCTAACCTTTCTAACATTTGGTCAATAAAAGGGAGAGGGAAGTGATCTTTTCCAGTGACTTTGCCTAGCATCCTAAAATCTATGCAAAACCTCCAACCCGTGACCAATCTCATAAGGACTAACTCATTTTTATCATTGGGGCTCACCGTCATTCCTCCCTTCTTTGGTACCACTTGAGTAGGACTTACCCAAACACTATCAGAAATATGCTAAATTATGCCTGAAACTAAGAGCTTAACTACCTTACCATTTACCACTTTACTCATATGCGGGTTCAACCTACGTTGAGGTTGCACTACGGGTTTTGCACCTTCTTCCATTAAGATCTTGTGCATGCAAAAGGATGGACTAATGTCTTTAATATCAGTGATCTTCCAAGTTATCACTCCCTTATATTTTCCTAACATTTACCAGCTTGGTCTTTTGTTCTGGATCGAGATCTTTGGCAATGATGACAGGTAACTTACGTTCTTTAGCCAAGAACACAAATTCCAAATGCTCGGGTAAGTCTTTTAAGTCCAATTTGGGAGGATCTTCTATAGATGATTTCATTCTCCTTAAACTGCTTTTCTCTATTTCCAAATTCTGCAGCCCATCCTCTTTGTGAAATTCCTCCAAATACACTATTGATGTTTCCATCAATTCCTCCTCAATAAATTCCTGCATCAACTCAAAAATTGGTTCGTCAAGAATATCAACTCTTAAACAAGAATCATCAGAAGACACAGGGTATTGCAGACTCTTGTGGATTTGAATGACTACTTCCTCATCCCCAACCCTAAGTGTCAACCTCCCTCCATGAACGTCAATTAATGCTTTTGCTATAACTAGGAAGGGTCTATATAAGATTAAAGGAACTTTAGAATCTTCATCCATGTCAAGAATAACAAAATTCACGGGAAATATGAATTTATCAACTTTTACCAACACATCTTCTATTATACCCCTAGGATATTTGATAGATCTATCCGCGAGCTGAATACTCATCCTAGTGGGCTGTGGTTCTCTTAGGCCTAGCCTTTTGAATATTTTATATGGCAATAAATTAATGCTAGCACATAGGTCAGCTAATGCATTACAGACATAAAGAGTGCCAATTAGACATGGGATAGAGAAACTCCCTGGATCATTTTCTTTATGTGGCAATTTTGAGTTGTCTTACAGGATAGTTGAGCATTCTTCGTTGAGGACTACTGTAGACAACTCTTCTAATCGCATTTTGTTGACGAGCATGCTCTTGAGGAATTTGGCATATTTGGGCATGTGGATTAAGACTTCACTGAAGGGAATGTTTATGTGCAATTGTTTGAAAACCTCAAGGAATTTGTCGAATTGAGCATCTTTTCAGGCCTTATGTAGACAAATAGGATACGGTATGTTAGGCTGAAACGTAGGTTTTTCAGGAGGTGGACAGGGAGTAGTCGGCGCCGGTTCCAGTACCTTAGCTGGCGCCAATTCGGTTCTATGTTATGCGGTCTCGGGTCTTTCGGATAGCTGGCACCGGTTCTCTTCTTCCAGCCGACGCCGGTTGTCATCTGGATTGCCTGATAATTCTTTTCTACTTCGTAATATGACAGCAGTTGTTTCCTCACTAGCTATTGGGGTTATGCCATGGGATTTTATCACCATGCCCGTCAAGAACTAAATTTGTCGTTCCATGTTGCAGATCATTGCTTCGAATTTCTCAAATGTGGAATCGATTTCTTGGAAACACCTCGTGACATGAATAGCAAATTTCCCAATTAAGGCTTCAAGCTCTACTGATCCTGGTGCTACGAGTGTCATCTTAGGAGTGCAATTGAGGTACTACCCCTCATTAGACTTCCTTGGATTCCAATTTGCGATTTCTCCTACACATAGAAGCGAGTTAGATACGAAATTACTGATAAAAACAAAATTACAAGGTTACAAAATGAGTTAAAAGTTAGTAAGTTAGGTTACAATGGTATACAAGATACACAAGAAATACAAAAGCTAGCACCTTTTTGTGGAAAGAACAATCATACATAATTTATATATTTACGTATTTACATATTTATATAGTTAAATCAACAAAATTCAAGCTTTCATGCTATTGTTCCTCGGCAACAGCGCCAAAAACTTGATGTGTCCGGACTTGGGTGTAAAAATCATACAAAAACTACGCACATTCCCAATCAAATTTAAATTAAAACGTTCAACCCAAATCACACATATGAGCAAGCGTACTCATCATTAACCAAGTATAGGGTTCAAACGAGTGGCAATCCTCAAGGAACAAGTAGATATTAATCCATTTTCTTTCATTGTTTAACCGACTTGATAAAGTGAAAAACAAATGAAAAGAAAATTAAAATAAAGTAAAAATATATACATGTCAATGATGTAGATTTATGTAACTAAAATCATTATTTAGACAAACATGATCTTAAAGTACCTAATCTTTATCATGACTAATTATTCTCTCGGCATCATGAAGGATAATATAGATTCACTTCTTTATCCAATCCATGAATTCCTATCTTCTAGGTAACTTAGTATCACATATCATGTCTCAACCAGTCTTACCCAAAAGATGCATTAACCATAGTCCATGATTTAATCCCTATTCCTGGTAAATTATGCATGAAATTAACTAATGAATCCATATCCTGGCAGACATTAATTAATCTTGAATTACTTTGTCCCTACTCTTAACGCCTTTGTCCAAGCAAGTTGAGAGCTAACAAATATGAAACTAATGAATTGAAACCACTCTCAACCCCTTTGTCCAAGCAAGTTAAGGGAAAGACCCAACCAATTAATCTCGTAATAAGTATAAATAATCAAATACCAAGAACAACAATTAATTAATCAAAAGATCAAATAACTCTAGCAATCATGAATATCTAATTAACTAAATTACAATAAAACAATTAATACATCATTGTCAAGAAAAAGAAAACAAAGTAAAAGAAAGCACTCATAGACAAGCCTCCTTCTTCTTCCTTTGAAGACCTTGTACAATTCTCCTTAAATTGAAAAATTCCTCCTTTGATTGAGTAATTTTCTATGATAATCAATGAATTCCCCCCCCCCCCTTTTTCCTTGTGTTTTTCATCTATTTATAGGCTTAAAAAGTGCCTAAACTCATAGGTACAAAGTTCTTGGCCGAGTAGAAGTTGAAAGATACTAAAACTTCACAGGTTACCAACAATCGCATAGAAAAAATCAAGCATCGCCTTAGCTCCAGGGCATAGCCGGCGCCGTCTTGGCTCTCGGAGCCGGTACCGGTTGTGTTCTGCTTCTCTACTCGTTCGCTGATTTTTCTTCAAATTTTGCACAATGTGTCCTAGAATGCAGCCGGCGCCGATTCCAACTTTACAGCCAGCGCCGCCTTGGTTCTGTTCTGCTCTATTTCAACCATTTTTCGTCGCTTTAGAGTTTGTGTCAACAGTGCATGGCTGGCGCCGGTTCTAGGGCCCTAGCCAGTGCTGCCTCTCCTCTGTTTCGTAACATTTTTGTTCCGTTTTATCCTAAAAATCTAAAATAAAGAACAAAATACCTTTCAAAGGGTAAAATCTCAAATGTGAAGGAATATGACTAGTTATTGAACAAAATATATTACAAATGAACCTTAAATAACTAAGAAAAATATGATTAACTTAGCCCCTATCACATACCAAGCTTGTGGAGCTTGTTTTAACCTATAAAGAGCTTTAGAGAGTTTGAAAATATGATTTGGAAAGTGCTCATGAATAAAACCATGAGGGTGTTCAACATATACTTCCTCCTCAATAAAATCATTTAGGAATGCATTCTTAACATCCATTTGATAGAGCATGAAATTTTTTAAGGATGCAAAGGTAAGAAACATTCTTTTAGATTCTAGTCTAGCAATGGGAGCAAATGTCTCATCATAATCAATGCCATTTTCTTGATTGAATCCTTGGGCAACCAATCTAACTTTATTTCTAATCACAGCTCCATTTTCATCAAGTTTATTTCTAAATACCCATTTGGTACCAATAACCGAATGATCAAATGGTCTAGGAACAAATTTCCAAACTTGATTTCTTCCAAATTGGTTTCATTCTTCTTGCATAGCAATAATCCAAAATTCATCATGTAGTGTTACATCAATACAGTTAGGTTCTATACTTGAGAGAAGAGCAAAGTTATCTATGAAGTACCGTCTAGTTTTAACTCCATAGCTTGGATCACCAATGATTTGTTCTTTGGGATGACCTGTTTTTTATTTCCAATCCTTTGGTACTTGATGATTCGTAAAATCTTTAGTTTGAATTCTTTCCTTGTTTAGCTTGTTGTTCTTCAATTTCTTCTTCTTTTGCATAAGTATCTAGCGGTGGAGCTTTGAGATGGTCTTTTCTTACTTCCTTTGAACCTCCTACATCATCATCATCTTTCATTGGAGCATAAATGTTAGTTCATCAAACACAACATGTACAGATTCTTCTACACATAGAGTTCTTTTATTGTACACTCTATATGCCTTTTTATTAGAAGTGTATCCAAGAAATATAGCCTCATCGGATTTGCCATCAAATCCCAAGATTATCTCGAGTATTAAGGACAAAAATTTGCAACCAAACACTTTAAAATAAGGGATTGATGGAGTTTTGTCAAACATAAGTTCAAAAGGTATTTTTCTCAAAAACAGTCTCAGCATAACTCGGTATACTATATAGCAAGTTGTATTAACAACTTCAGCCCTAAAGTATTTTGGAAAGGTGTTTTCAAAAAGCATGGATCTAACCATTTCTTGCAAAGTTTGATTTTTCCTCTCAACAACACCATTTTGTTGAGGTGTTTTGGCTATTGAAAAATTGTGAAAGACTCCATTTTCATTACAAAAGTGTGTAAATTCATTGTTACAAAATTCTTTACCATTATCGCTTTTAATAGAAATCAGTTTGCATCTAATAAGGTTTTGGATGCATTTGATCAGTTTCAAAAATTCAAAAAAGGCTTTATCCTTTTGTCCAAGAAATAAAGTCCAAGTAAATCTAAAGAAATCATCAACTAGTACATATGCATACTTTTTACCGCTAAGACTAACAGTCCTCATTGGTCCAAACAAATCCATATGAATAATTCAAGAGGTTTTGAGGTTGAAATCATTTTCTTAGGTTTAAAGAAAGTTTTGATTTGTTTTCCAAATTGGCATACATCACAAATTTTGCTTTTATCAAACTTTATTTTGGGCAATCCCCTAACAAGCTCTTTTGAGGACAGTTTGTTTAGCAAATCAAAAGATACATGATCTAATCTTCTATGCTAAAGATATCCATCATTGTCATATACGGAGAGACATCTAATACCATGAGCTATAAGGTCATTCTATCTATAAGGTCATTTAGATAGAATACAAACACATTTCCAACATGGTTGGCAACAAAGATTATTTCAAGATTTGAGCTATCCATGATAGAACAAACATCCTTTTCAAAAATGACTTTGCAGCCATTATCATATAGTTAACTAATACTAAGTAAATTATATTTCCAATAATATATTAGTAATACTTGTTTTATAATGGTTGAGGAATATTTACCAATATTACCAATGCCAAAAATCTTTCCTTTCTTCTTATCTCCAAAAGTAACGAATCCTTCATTTGTGGTCTGTACATCTTTTAACAAGGCTGCATCTCCAATCATGTGTCTTGAACAACCGTTGTCCAAGAACCACTTGGTGAAGATCAAAGAATGTGCCTATACATGAGAAGGAGGAGTAATTTTTTGTACCCATACTTTCTTAGGTCCATGGAGGTTAGTAGCGTTTCCTTTGATTTTCCAAAAAGTTATTTCACCGTATTTCACTTTTCTTTTAATAAGACATCTTGATGCTATATGTCTCAATTTTTCACAATATGTGCATGCTTTGTGTTCCGTGTAATATGAGACAGCTTTAACAAATCGAGGCTTGTAAATTTTGTCCTTATTCTCATGTCTATATCCTAAGCCATTTCGATTTTCAGCTTGATGTCGAGTCCCAAGTAATTTTTCCACGTAACTTTTCCCATTTATGAATTTTTCAATACATGTGATAAGGTTATTGACTCTATTTTTCATGTCATCAAAAGTGCTAACCATACTTTCAAAAGTTTGAATTCTATCATACAAACTTCTATTTTCTAGAGATACATACTGTAAGTAGTCATGATCACATCTTTTTCAATAATAATACTTATATGTGACTCAAGAGATATTTTGTTCTCACTCAATAACTTTTCGTTCTCATTTATCAAACAGTTAATCTTCAATTTCAATTCTTTATTTTTTCTGGACAGTTTTTTTAGTTCATGACAATTAGCAACTCATTTGGATCATTATACTTTTCAGTCATAGGTATAAGTAAATTAGATATGAAATTAGTGAAAGTAGAGTTTACCTCGTTTTCCATGGCCATGAAGCATATGTTCGTAGTTTTATTCTCAAAATCTTCTTTTTCAGACTTAGTCCCATTTAGATCCTGAGTCCCAATCAATCCTTTGCCTTTCTTTGCCTTCAACTCCTTCTTATTTTTAAGCATTCTGCCTTCCTTTCCTTTTGCAATTGGACAATCAACAATGAAGTGTTCAGTGCTTTTACATTCATAACATTGAGGCATAAAAGGAGGCCAATCAGCAATGTAGTTGTTTCCATTGAACAAAGGGGGTCGATTTGTTGAAGATCCTTTAACATATGGAAGAGATGATGAGTTTGCCATGAGGATCTTTCCTACAAGGTTGTTAAACCCAAAATATGTAAACCAAACCCAAAATATGAAAAATCTTAGAGGGGATGAATAAGGTTTTTGACAAACTAAAATTTTCAAGTCGTCTGATATACAGAATATTAATGATCTTCAAGTTTCTTGGATCAACTCCATGGTAACAGAGAAAGCTATCCAAGGAAACTTTGAGAAATATCCAGATTTAGACTAATGTAAGAAATACAATGCAGTTAATGTTGTATGCAGAAAAATGAAACACAAAATGTATAGTGGTTCAATCTACCAAGATCTACATCCACTACCTTAAACTCACACTTAAGGATTTTCAACCAAATTTCATTTACTCAACTTAATGAAATCAAATAGCACCAACTACAAGAGAGGATCACCACACTTGGTTAACTAAAACCACTCAACAAAAAAATCAAATCAAGGTTTACCCCAAATAGGTTTTACACCATAACCTTGTAATGAAAAAAGAAATTGAATATCAATGGAACAGTAAAAGCTCACTTGTTTGAGCAGATGTGCACCAAAGAAAAAGCACAAACACTTTTACCTTTTAGACACAATTTGAATTCACTTTGAAGCACTTTAATAAAAGAGTTTTTTGTTTTCTATAGAGCAAGAGTGTTTCTTAGAAGGATACCACAAAAATCTTGTGTCAAATCAATTTTAGAGCTTTATATAGAGCCATAAAATGAAGTACCAACGGCTATAAAATAGCTATAATTTTTCTATTAAATTTATCCGTATTTTGGACTCATATTTCAGACAACGATGCACCTAAAAAGTAAGTCTAAAATGGTACTTTTTCAAGCAGAAACGATTTGTCACAGTTTACAGGATTTTGGATTTGGATGCAGAATTGTCAAAACTACTCAATCCAAAATTTTAAGATTTAAAACTTTAAAATCTTTTTCTTTGTGTGCTTTAAGGTAGAAATCAAATGAATTATAAGGTAAAGAAACATAGGAATTTACAAAAATACCTTACTAATGATTCCTAATCTAGAGATCTTCCACAAGGACTTCTTGGTATGCAATCTCTTAAGCTTGGTCTTCTACTTGATCACCCATTCTTGGATTCCATTGCTTAAGAATTGCTTAGCAATTTTATTTGCACGCCTAAGATCAAACATGTCCTATCACATATAGATCACACAAGTTAGTCATCATCAATATTTGTCATAAGTCAAAACATAGGAGAATGCCCATAGGGCTGAAAGACGGAAAATAGGGGAGCCATGCATCCATGGGAAAAAAATCAGAGAAAAAAAAATCACAAGCCTTAGAGGCCACACGGAAGCGTGAAGATCATACATTTGCGCTCCTTAAGCCTTCTAGGTTGAGTAGAAGTGGCTTGAATGACTGGAATCGCTTCGCTATGCCCACTTGAAGAAGCTTCCGGTTGAAACCCCACTAACCTTCTACTTCGCCTTGTTTGCATGAACGCCAAGCTTTCCAGCTCTCAGAATATTCTTCTGCCCAACCTCTAGCCGGTGAACACAATGGTGAAGAGGAACGGTCTGAAATCTTCTTGGTTCTCTTACTATTGATTAGCAAAACTCCAAGGAGAAACCAGAGTAGAAAGGAGACGTTCAGAGAGAGAGAGCTGCGTGAGTTATTCACTTAGGCTTAGGGAGATTAGGGTTTTCTTTCTCCAGAGACTTGTTTTATTGGTTAGCCAAAATTGGGACTCAAATATCTGATAAACATATCACCGGGATATCAAATTTCAAACACCCGGATGTTATCCCTGAGAATGAGTTTGGCTTAACCCTAAACTCTTCTTAACCGTATCTGGAAAAAACCCTGAAGTCCAAGCTATCGAGCCGGAAAAATATTTATTATTTCTCTTGGACCCAAAATGCCCAAAATAATAAACATTAATTATTTATTTCTTGGGCTTATATAAATGACCCAATAAATAATTAATGAGCCTAAATGAACCAAAAATAATTAATCTTTAATTATTTATTTCTTGGGCCTATATAAATAACCCAATAAATAATTAAACATTAATTATTTCTCCTAGTTTAAGCCCAGGTTAATTTTTTAATTACTCATACTGGACCTAGGGCCTGAATAATTAATTAACCAATTAAACTAGATAATTAATTTCTCTCAACTCCTATTTTATTTTATTTATTTATTTTATTACAGTCTAATAATAAATTAGACATCCTAAATAAAATCAAATAAAATAAAATCCTCTTGAATTGAGACCAATTCCTCAACCCAAAATTAGTTAGGACTTATGGGCTATTCCGAGGACCAAAAAGACATATCGCCTTGGATGCTAAAATGACCAAAATACGCATGCTATATAAATAACTGTATTTTACATTTTAAATATTTCATAATATCACCATAAGAAAATATTGACCCCAAGGACAATGCTGCATTAGCAAAGTCTCCGACCTACAGGTGAAATGACTAAAATACCCTTCTACACATCGGCGTACATTTAGAGAGGAAGAAGTGTACTAACACCCCTCTAAATGACATCTACCATCCTTAGGCTTCTAGTCCAATGATCCACGACTTCCTGGAGTGTTTCCGCTTTCTGAGGGAGTTACCCTAAAGCAAACATTCAAGTCATGTTTCCCAGGGCCCTGGACATTTTAGACCATTCGGACAACCACAAGGGGCGATATAATGCAGAAACTATCTTGTATAAGTCTGTTTTAACTTACTAGTCACACATACCCAACATGCAAGTATATTGGCCCTACGATAGAACCTCAACTATAGCAAATCAAAGTATATACTACCAGCTTCGCCATACCACCAACTCATACTCAAGTCGTAGCGTACTAGTCCACGCTGTAGCAGTAATAGTCTAGATTTCTATCATATAGTACTTTTAGAAACTACTACTACAGGTCATGTCCTACGTATTCGAAATACGCTTATGTCATGAAGTGAGTGGACTACTCACTGGCTAAAGGTAAGCCATTCCCCATTTGGAATTCATAACATAATAACCTAAACATGATGAGATTCCTAGTCTCATCATGTTTAGGTTATTATGTTATAAATTCCAAATGGGGAATGGCTTACCTTTAGCCAATGAGTAGTCCTAGTCTCATCAATAGGTTAAGAACAAAAGTTTATGTGTTAAATAACCCGTGATCCATACCTTACTGTGAAAGACCACCATTCACATGGACCACTTATTTAAACACAATGGGTCTGTTCCAAACGAAAAATGTGCACAAACAAAAAGTAAATTTACAAACAATTTTTGAAAATAAATTCTTTTATTAAAATATTCGATTTTACATCAAAAACCTAGTCTAAGAGGGCATACAATCCAACAAGGGCTAACAAGAACCATTTGCAAAGTGTGTTTGATTGTGACAAGGAGGACCTTGTGATCCATTTGGTGGTTCTTCTGGACAATTTGGAGGCTCTACTTCAAGGGGGACTAAAAATGTTTGACTTTCTATTTTTCTTTTCCTTTGATTTCTATTGAGCTTTGATCTTGTTTTCTTTCAATTCCTTTTTAGGCTTTTACTTGGGCGTTTATTTTTCATTTTGTAGCCTTATTTCACTGGCAATAATTCTTCCCACTTTTTGAAGGATGAACTTCTCTTGTCTTGGAGCTAATCTGCCTTGGGGAGTATTATTTTCTTTTCCCTCTTTACATTCTTGGTCCCTTGATTATGCTTTAGTGTGATATTTTAGGCCATTGAGGACAATGTCCAATTTAAGTGTGAGGGAGAGATTTAATATTTTCTTAAGTGCATTTTTGTGATTTTCAATAGATTTTCAATGATATATGTTTGAATTTTTGAAATTGTTGAAGTTTTGAAATTTATTTTTGGCCTATGATAAGGTTATGATTTTCTCTTTCACTTTGGATAAAAAAAATTGTCATTCAAATTGGTTGGATTTTTATTGAATAAAATTATGTATTAAGTTGAATATGTTAAGTATTGGAAATCTAAGTTAGTCTTGGTTATACTTTAATATTTGAATTTTATTATACTTTTCTTGTTTGGATATGGAGGATGTGATGAAATATGGGAAGAGTTGTTGATTACTTCTTGATTCATGATTTTCTAAATTTGTTTAACTTGTGGTTGTGAATAAGGACAGTGAGAATTGAAAAAAGAAAGTGCATTTTTCTTTTGGGGAGAATGAAAAAAAAAATGAGTGAAAAAATACTTATTTTATTTGGAAAGAAAATGCTTATCTCATTAGGAAATTGCTTAAGGGGGCCAATACAGTTAGTGGAAGAGAATAAACAACAAGCATCACACTTTCTTGAGGCTAATTCCCAAAAAGCAAAGAAAAAAAATGTTATGAGCCAATACGTTGTGTGAAGGTAATGTTCATGCATTTGAGGCTAAAGAGAAAAAAAACAAGAGTGATTGAAAAAAAAATGATGAAAAAAATATGAGCGTCTCCTTATTTTGCTACTTAGAGTTTTGCAAATTTAATTCTATGAGTTGTGAAACAACTTGACTTGTATGATTTGTATTGTCTATGTCTTGGCTTGAAAGGTGGAATAATTTTCTTAGACTAAAGTATAAACTTATTTAACTTAATTTTGACGGTCTTAATATATTTGATTTAATGCATGAGTATACAAAGGTTATTAAAGAGTGTATGCATGACAATTTTTTATCTAAAGTTAGGGGAAAAAAATTATGACTTTGTTATGGATGAATGTGAAAAGAAATAAATTATTTTGAGTGCTTTGTTTTTGTACTTTACTTGAGGACAAGTAAAGATTCAAGTGTGGGGGTATGTGATAGGGGCTAAAATCATCGTTATTTTCTTAGTTATTGGAGGTTAATTTGAGACACTTTTAATACAATAACTAGTCATATTCCTTCCTATTTGATATTTTACTTATAAAAATATTTTTTTGTAATTTTATGCAAAAATATGTGAAATTTGGAGCTAATTATGTAATTTTTCAATACAGACCCAGCACCAGGCCAAAAAGAAGGACTTGGCACTGGTCCTATACTGGAAGAACAGAGAAAAACAAAAAAAAAATAGATGAAATAGATTAATTGGAAATTGGAGAGGAAAAGGAGACAATGGCTCAAAGATGGAAGCCACGGCTTGGGTGGCTCAACCAAAGGACAAAAGCAACAAAGAAAAAGGAAGCAACAAATTCAGAGGGCCAAGGCAGCAAACAACAAAAACATAAAACAAAGAGGAAAAAGACAAAAGCTTATCATGATAAGGAAGCAAGAAGATATTTCGGAAGCTTTGGAGGCTCGGCTAAGAAGCGAAGACAACAAACAAAAGGAGATTTTAGTGGCTGGACAGTTTCATTGGCTCGGTTGGCGGCTTGGATGAGCGGATGCAAATTCAAAGGAGAAATCAGCAGTTTCGGTGGCTCGAATGGCTTTAGTGGCTTGGGAGAATTAAGCTGCAACAAGAATTGGTCTTCAATGCATATGACAAAAAGGAAAAGCTCCATTCTCAATTTAAGGGTGGTGATTTAGACTTGTAGATTAATTTCAAAAGCTTTTTAAGAAATTACTCTTTCTTTGCTTAGGATTCTTTTAGGCAATTTTTGTGCCTATAAATAAAGGCCAATGTACATAGGAAAATCGAGTGTGCACAATGTAGAGTTTAAATATATTTTTAGAGTGCATCACTAATATTTTCTCTAAAGAAATTACTCAAGGAGCATTGACTCTTGGAGAAGTTTTCATTAGAAGTTGATAGGCTTGTCTATGAGTATTTATCTTTTTCCTTTGTTTTCTTTTTCTTGAACAATTATGAGATTAATTCTTTAATTGTATTTAGATATTATTCTTGGATTTATGATTTTGTATTGATTTAGTTATTTGATCAATTCGTTGTCATCTTTGGTGTTTGATTACTTGTTATCATTGGTTATTGATGCGAGTTCTTCTAATTTACTTGGGATGACGATGTTAGGAGTTTCATTACATTGATTTCGTATTTGTCTAATCTTAATGGACTTTAGCGATGAAGTTAAAATTATAGGATTAAGTAATCAAAGATTAGTTGATTTCACCTCGAGTAAAGGGTTATTAGCTAATTTCATACTTATAAAGAATTGAGGTTAATGCATGTTTTGGTTATGTTAGCATGATTGACAAATTTGTTAATTTAATCAAAATATAAGATTCTATGAATTTGGAAATGAAGTGGGATTTATTAAAGTAGATTCATGACTTGTGAAACGATTGAATTTTACTTTATATTCTTTCATGATACTAAGATGATAATTAGTTGAAAGAATTGCTAGTTGGTTCATTATCATGTTTTCTAGAATAATTGTCTAAATTGCATAAACTTACATCCTTGAGTTGTATAAATTTCTTTATTTTTCTTTTTATTATTTTCTCATTTTAATTTGGTCGATTAAATAATGAATGAAAAGTTATTAGTGTGCACTTATTTCTTTGAGAATCGATACTGTTTAATTCCCTATGCTATACATGCAATGAGTATACTTGCTCACATGTGTATTTTGGGATTAATGTTTTAATTAAAACTTGACTAATTGATGGATTTAAATTTGATGATTTTTATACACCCAAAATTTACGTATCAATAGATGTCTTTTAGAGGGGTGTTAGTATACTCTTTCCTCTTTAAATGTGCGACGGTGTATAGAGGGATATCTTAATCATTTCACCTGTAGATCAAAGACATAGTTAACACAGCATTGTCCTTGGGGTCAATGATATTAGAAAATATTTAAAATATAAAATACAACTATATATATAGCAAGGATATTTTGATCATTTTAATAGCCAAAGCAATGTGTCTTTTTTGTCCTCAAAATGGCTCGTAAGTCCTAATTAATTTTAGGTCGAAAAAATGGTCACAATAAAAATGATTTTATTTTATTCAAGAAGTCTAATTCATTTTTAGACTAGAACAAAATAAAGGAACGAGAAAATTAAATTTTTTATCTAGTTTCATTGGTTAATTAATTATTCAGGGCTTAAGCCCAGATTGAATAATTAAAAAAACTAACCTGAGTTTAATCTAGTTAATAAAAGGCTTAAATAATTATTTTAGTTTATTTAGGCTCATTAATTATTTATTAAGTTATTTTAATAGGCCTAAAAAATAAATAATTACTAGTTATTATTTTGGGCTTGTTGGGTCCGAGAAAAATAATAAATTATTTTTTGCCTAATAGCCGGGACTAAAAGGTTATTTTAATTCACGGAGCAGAAAAGTTAAAGTTAAGCCAAACTTCTTCTGTTGATAGCCTCCGGATGTTTTGAAATATTAAAACACCGGGGTTTGGTTATCAGAATATGTGAATAGTTGTGTGTTTGTGTTTGGGATATATAGAATTCACACGAGGGAGAAAAAAAATAGTGCTTTTCATTGAGTATCTTCTCTCTCATTTCAGTTCCTTTTTCTTTTGAGTGACTTCTTGATTTTGCTAATCGATAGCAAAGGATCAAGAAGTGTCATTTCTCACCTAAGTTGTTTCACCAACATAGATTGGGTAGTGGAATATTTTGAGAAGTAAAAGTTTCACGTTCATGCCCCAGAGGAATAGACGCACTGCCAGATTTGGTCCAAAGACATCTTCTAGTCAACAGGAAAGAGTCCGGTAGTTTTATCGTCCACCCCAACACCAAAGATAACGTTAAAATGCAAAGGTTTTTTTTTTTCCTTTCGCTACTCCGTGTCTAGTGTTTTCTGATTTTCTTTATTGCGTGCATGTCTTTTGAACATTTTCGAAGCATCAGCAAAAGTGTATTCTTTTGAACCTCGTCATGCTCTTTGTTTTCTCCTTTCACCACCCACATTTTTCCTTTCATTTGACCTCCACTCTCTTTTCTTCTCTCCCCTTCTTATTTGTCTCTTTTTATTTTTCTTTCAAATTTGAAGAAATCACACTATCTTTATCTCCCTCTGTTTTCTTCTCACTTTGATCTCTAATCTCTTCTTTTTCTTTTTCCTCATTTGCTTTTCTCCCAATTCTTTTTCCCTCCTTTTTCTTTCTCTTTTTCTTCTCATTCTCCCTCAAAATATTTTGATCATCCAAAGCCTCACTAGGGGATAAAGGAACTAAAGTGAATTTTTTCCTATCTTTCTTCAGCGTAAGTATTTTCCCTTCCCTTGTGGATTATATCTCTATCAAACATCTAAGGTCTCCCCGACAAAATATGCCCAACATGTATAGGATAAAATTACATAACACTTCATCATGGTATTCTCCCATGTTAGATTCAACATTGGCTTACTTGTTCACCTTCACTTCCCTACAATTTTTTAACTAATGGAGCTTGTAGGGATTAGGGTATTTCAAGGTTTCTAACTCTGGTTCTTCCACCAATGTAGCACTAATCATGTTTTTACAACTTTTCCCATCAATAAGCATATTATATGATTTTTTCGTAATAAGACTTCTTGAAAAGAAAATATTTTTCCTTTGCATCTCATCACCTTCTTTATCCACACAAGCATCATCAACTCTCCTTACTACTCCAATCAATGGACAAGTTAGCTCATTCATCACCTCTCCTTTACAACCTATTCCAACCCCTCCAACTTTCTCTTTTTTCACATCTCTTGATTGATTAAGTAAATAGTTGGCATAAATGATTTGCTTTGGGTCTACTTGCCTTTGGGGTTGTTTCTCAACATACACATATTTTTCTTTGCAACCTTGTGCCACAAAAATTATCCTTTGTGCTAATTTGTTGGGATAACTAGCTTTGGTGTGCCTATAGGTAGAATTTCTATTTCTATGCAACTTATCCTTCCTTCATTATGGCTTATTAGGACAATAATAAAAAATAGTGGCCTTTTCCCCAACAATTAGAGCAATCATGAGCCTTCTTCTTTTGTACACATTCTCTTTTCTTTTGCACTCAATTCTTTGAATAATTGTGCAATCTATCCCTTGCTCTCTTTGGAGGTCCTCCCATAAGAATTCTATCACTCTTATAATCTATACGCTCATATCTTCCTTTTTCATTTCCTCCATTCCTATCTTCACTAATATTTTGCCCTTCATCACAATCATACAATAATGCACAATTATCTTTATATTTCTCATAATTCCATTCTTCCTCATCATAACTATCACATTCTCCTATACTTGAGTAAGACATTTCATAGAAATCACTTATTTTACCTTAAGCACTGATAGAAAATGAATCATAAGAACTCTCATAAGTCATTATCTAATAGAATTTGAGTAGAAAACACACAAGAAAAGTTCCTTACTTCACTCTCTCATGTATTTAGCACTCAATCAATGCCACTTAACCCTTGTGTTTACACCTTTTTTTTTTTTACTTTTATAATAATAAACTCACTCTCTTGCCTTTTTCAATTCACTCAAGTGCTTCCTAACTCTTCCTAATTCAAAGGATTTAGCTTAACTTGATAAAGTCAACTAAACTCTAAGGAAAAAGAAAGAAGAATGTTTAGAAGCAATTAATCAAACACTTAGTAGGCATCAATGAAATCAAAGAGTTCTATGCAAAATGATACCACAATCTCAAGGATCATAATCGACAATCAACAACTCAAGGATATGATTTCTCAAGGATAGCAAATTCGAGAAGCTAGTAGTGGGCTAGTAGTGGGAGTTTAAAAAGATGCACAAATGCTTTCCAAGCTTGAGACTAGTTCAAGAGAAACAAAGTCTTCTAGTGGCTACTAGATGATTTACCTCACTATGAACATCTATTATGCTAGGAGACAATGTAGTTCATGAATGAAAGCTTTGCGTAATCATGCATAAGCAATCACAAGTCAACGATGCAATACATCAAACACCTTATATGCAATCTTATAGCTCAATTTTGCATGGTAAATTTCAGCTTGGTTTTGGCCTCATATCAACAAATTTTGATAGAAAATGAATTTTCAAACATCAATATATCATATAGGATCAAACTCACCACATTCTCATGGCACAAATTCAAGTTTTTAACCCACAAAAATTGCAAGAAATTTAGTTATGGGATTTATTTTGTGTAGAATTTTATGTAGTCAATTAACTCAAATAACTTCAAAATTTTAACAATTTTAAACCTTAAATAGCTATTTAATCATGTACCCAATATGTAAGTTCAATTTAACATTAAGTTCATGACACAACGTTAAGTTTTAAGCATTCAAAAATAGTCCCAAAATAAACAACGAAATTTGAAATTTTTCACAAGTTCTTGAAAAAAATTTGTACCTTTTGTCCAAAGAAAGTTGTATTGATTAAAATCAACACAAGTTTGCTCTGATACCACTTTAATGCAATACACAGAATTTGATTTTTGAATAACAAGAACCCTAGAGTTGCTCACCCAACTCTCTACCAAATTCACACATACAATTGAACTAAATGCAAATGCAAATAACCCAATGAAATTTGGTGAACCTAGCCTACTTCAAAACAACCTAAATACCCTAATCTATCAAGAGATTAGAACAAAAATGATAGGATTTGAAGGCACCTAAACTCAAACCTATCAAGAACAGTAGACAAATCTAGCATCCAGGAATAGAGAAAAAGATTTAGATTATTCCTTTGAAGTTCAGAGATATTAAATTAAATGTGGGACTAAACCCTTTAATTTGGTCTTAAAAGGGGAATCACCCCTTACATCCTCTGGAGAAAATTTAGTTTCTCTACTAAATACTCAAGTACTCTAAAAACTCCCTATTACAAGAAATAAATAGCATGTGTATAGAAGCCAAGCCCTAACCTATTAGAGATACTAATCCTAATAAAAAAAAGACCTTTAAACAAGTCAATTTGGCCTTTAAAAAATTACAAGTCGTGATCAAATGTAAAATTACTGAAACAAAGTCAAAGCAAGCTAAACAAAATATTAAAACAACTTTAGGGATTCTGCAGGGCCGTGCATTGGAGCTGCATGGCCGTGCCAGAGTCATGGTTGCTTTAAAATGGTCGTGCATCTGGCCATGCATAGTGGCACGGT
Organism: Voacanga thouarsii; assembly: GCA_026120185.1. Classification (NCBI taxonomy): domain Eukaryota; kingdom Viridiplantae; phylum Streptophyta; class Magnoliopsida; order Gentianales; family Apocynaceae; genus Voacanga; species Voacanga thouarsii. Next base: position 4,430,236 of record JANUWF010003385.1, read on the forward strand.
TTGGTACATGGTCAGGAGCGTGCTAGAAGCTTTAATTTTTACACAATGCACGGCTTTATGCACGCCCGTGCATTTAGGCCATGCATCCCTATTTTTTGCACTCTTTCTTGTTCTCATCGAACTCCTCCTTATTGCATTAGATATCTTTGGACCTCTATATGAGTTGTGGTTAACTTTAAGCTCTTTTTGGCCTTCCCTTTGGCATCCATCTCTTGATAATCATCTTAATCCTTGGCTTTTTGGCTTCATTAGCTCGATATCCCCCTTAATATCTTTTGAAAATAAGTCTCACCTATGGAGCTATGCATTGTGGCTTGAATCTCTCTCCCCTTTCTTTAGTGTAGCTTTTATACCTTGGCCAATTCTTATCACTAGGTACAAGCATTACAATTGAATGATGGTGATGTAGTTTCGAAGGATTTAAAGTATCTAGCAAAAGAACCAAATCAGATTAGACTAAAATACGATAGATTCATGTATAGTAAATGGATTTCGATTTCATACGAAAGAAGTTGCATGTAAAAGGAAAATTCAAAATTGTGATGTTTTTCTTAATGCAACAACAACTAGTTTTTCAAGTGTTAGGGACCGATATCCAATTTCTGGTGATATGTCGTATTATGGGATTTTAACTGATATGATTAAGTTAGATCATAATGGTAGACATAGAGTTGTGTTGTTCAAGTGTGATTAGGTATCTACGGGAAAAAGGTTGAAATAAGATGATGAGGGCTTAACATTGGCTAATTTCACTAATGTGAGGCCCCATTCCGAGTCTTTCATTCTAACTTCTCAAGTAATGCAAGTCTTTTACGTCGATAACTTGGCTAAAAGTAATTGGCCAATTTATAGGCACGAACCCCATACCTGTATATACCATTGGGCCAATAGTCTATGTTGAGATATATTTACAAAATGAAACTTGCAATATTCAAAGGGGTCTTGGTATTAATGAAGTCAGTTGGATTCGTGAAGGGGTTGATGGAGTTGAAATTGATCTTACATCTACTTAAGAAACTTCTCATTTGTATAGTTGCTTTTATTTTTCTCTCTTTTATTTTTCAAGTATTTGTATTTTGGAAGCTCACAATTCTAGTTGTTCCTAATGAAGCTCAAAATTTTAACTATCTTTCTATCAAGGATATGAAATATTTTTTCCCTTTTGATGCTCATGTATTAGTGATTGTTCATGGATTTTGGCAATTACTCCTTGTTTACCTAATTTCCCTTTGGCTCCTAATATTTATATCACTTGTATAATGTTCGAATCTTTATTGTATAATGTCTTCCCATGCTAAAATAGTTGCAAGGATCTCTTTTGGTTAGGCTAACTATAGTTTGTGGATGGCAAGGGGGAGAAACACACAGAAAAGATTTTTTTTCTCTTAATTTTCATGTAGTTCTTATGTGGAGGAAATTTTATCTTCATTGTCCTAACTGCAGTTTGTTAGGTCAATTTGTTATGTTGCTTTTATTCACATGTAGTTCTTTAAATGGTTGGCGGCAAGTTCTTTTTATGCTAATATTTTAAGTAGTTACCAGGTTTTTAAGGTATTTTTCATTTGTATGATGTAAATTATATTACTTTCACTATTTTTCATGAAGGATTTCTGCTTTTACTGTACAGTTAATGGCAATAACTAGGAGAAAAGGAGTATGAATCAATCAGAGAAGCCATGAAGTTGATGCCTAAACAGATTTTGAAGTAGTACTAAAAGTTGAACATACTACTGCAAATGAACAACATAGTTTCCAACAAAGTGAAGACCAACAACTTGAACAAGTTGAGCAATGTAACGCATAAAAAAATGAAGATCAAGGTATAACGTATTTAGTCTGTCCTCATATGGTTTGTATATTTATGTATGCGCAGCATAATATGTGGGCTTTATTTTTTATAGGAGAAGCAAGTAACGAAAATAGTGTCCCTATTTGCAAGAGGGGTCCAACCTACATGACCTCAATTTAGGGCCGCCCTCATAGTGTTAAGCCCTTAGATATCGAATTTAACAAGTTTGGATAGCTGGTTGGAAGGAACCGTGGTAAATTGACTGAATACTTGGGAACAATAGCAAGAAATGGAATGTACGCTATGATTGATATCAAAACATGGTGTCAATTTGCAAAAGAAAAAAAAAATATGAGATGTTCAATGTTGTGAACGTATTATAACAATTTCTATCTATAGCATCCAATGTTATTATATTATAATATCTATTTAGGTTTTGTTATTTTTCTGCATACAAAAAAGAAGTTAAATGTAACCCCTGCATATAAGCCTATTATTCTAAGATCAATTGGCATAAAATAAAGGAACTGGAAAGCATCACTGAAGAATGAATGGTACGATGTAGCAAAAGACATTCAAAACCAAACTTCATGTAGTGATGAACGTGTGATACAAATTCAGTGAATGAATCTCATAAAATGGTGGGCTTCAGTTGAAGGGAAGGTATCTTTCTTTCCTTGATATATGTTGGAAATGTAGCACTTTTCTTATAGACTTTTATCTAGTTTTGTAAAAGAAATGTAAGTCACCTTAAGAATGAAGTTTTGGACAAACAAGTTTTTAGGTTTTTGTTGGAATTCTTAGCGTAAACTTTGTTAGAAGGATGTGGTAGTTTAATGTCAAATGTAGCCATCAAAGTAAGACTGCCTTATATGATTGTTTAAAGTCAACTGCAGCCATCTGTTATTCTTATTGCTTTAATCATTTTTCAGAAATAGAATCTTACAATTATACGTTAGTCATTCAAAACATTTTATCATATTGGGATTCATTATTCCCTCAAAAAATTACAGAAATATTCACAGAAATATAGAATTTGCTGCACTAAATATTAGAGAAATATATGCATAGAAATATATGGGATGGATTACAGAAATATATGTGATTCATAATTGGGGCCAATGCTCATGTGTCTAATAGATTCTCACTATTTCTGTACCAAAACAATTTCAGGCAATGTCAGAAAAGAACAAAAGGAATAGAAACATGAAAAACTTGAATCAAAAGACAGAAAAGAAGCTACATTGTCAAATTCATAATGATATAGTAAATTTATAATTTGATCCAATTCCAACGTTACTTTGAATGAATGCTATTAATTAAAAACCTGTATCATGCCGAATCTGACAAATGAGCTAGGCCATTCCCCAACACGTGTACAAATGTTCAAGAAATGCTACACAAATGCTACTAGAAGTTCTTCCAACACTTTTGTTGCCAAGGCAGTGGTAATTATAGATTCTTTGAGTATAAGTATTTGTTTATGGGAATATACCAATTTGCTTGGACAAGTATTTTAGTCTTCTCATTATTCTTAATGCAGAAAAAAATGGGCATTTTAACCAACTGAACAGAAATACATTAATTACTCAGCACTTTTTTAGAACAAAAAATACATTCTCTACATAATATGGTCAAGCATACTGTACATTCTCATTTTTTCCATATAACTATGAATTGCATAAAACCTTAGCCGTACTGAGGCGATCCTTGGAAATCGACAATCAGATTTGTGCCTTGAATAACTTGTGGTCCTATGAATCTGAAATCTACATCCTGTTGGTTATCTCGGACTCATATCATCTATGGTGCAACGAAAAATAAAACAAGATACCCTCACAGGACTTGTCTATGTGTGGAAAACAAGACATAAAGTGAGTAAAGATAACAGCTTTTACCTTTAGGTGATCGTCCGAATAACAAAAATTTTCTTCTCCAAGTCGAGGACCGATCCAACAATCCTCGTGATCAACCTCCACGTGAATTGAACGTCTAACTACTATAATCGTAGTGTGTAATTATCTCTAACAGTAATCCACACAGAGGATACACTCAAGCACCAAAATTTTCTGTGCTAGCAGAAACAATAATGGCGGCTAGGGTTCTCTTGTTTTCAGCAAAACGAGAGGGAGAGAGAAGAAGGGGAAAAAACGTGTGACTTGGCTGGGGATTTCGTGTGTCTCATCAGCTAGGGTTTTCGTGTGTTATATCTCCTATATATCACATGAAATTTCCTTCCTAAAACTGAGAATTCTAATCCTATTAGAATTCCTTAATTATAATTGGAAACATCAAATTCTCACAATTACAACTTGGACCACAAATTATAACTAATTATAATTTGTCCACAACAGCTTCTCTTTCTCTCAATTAACCCCACTATGTTATCAAATAACATCTTGAATATATAATCCTCCATTGTGTGTGACCTATTAGGTTTCCCAGTCAATTGGTAGAGAACATGAATTAATCTAAACGTCTTTGAGATTAATAATCCATAATTAATTAGAATTAATCCTATTAATTCTAATCAGGATTGGTTTATTAATTCATCAATTAATAAACCCATATTCTCACATCATGAGCTATATCTAGCAACACATCATGGCCACCCAAGAGTTTAGAAAGTCAAGTGACTTAACATGAACCCTTCAATAACAAACTTTAGTGCAATTAACTCATTTCACCATATAATATCTCATTCGGTTTGAAGTACGGAATTAGTGCCAACTCCCTTCAGAAATAATTCTAGCCCGAATACAATAGTACTTGTACTAGGAACCCATTACCCTAGATGTGTATCAATTGGAACTATTTCCAATACACAATTTGCCTTGGCCAAGGACTTTTCGAGCAGTAATTCCTACAAATGGTCGTGAGATATTCGCCCATATTATTAGGAGTGGTGAATCCTTTATTGACCATCTCAACTACTTTTGTTTATCTTACAATATACCCAATATCCATCCCATAAGCGGCCCTCGATCGAGCTCTAGAGATTGGAATCAAAGTACAAGGCTCAACAAACAAAGTACCTTGGAGATCTCAAGTCTAATGATATTTGCACGTTTGCTATATTGAGATTATATCACTGGTACTAAATAGTTATCTATGTGATTATCTCAAAGTTGAGTCATCCAATAAACTTGTTCCATTAACAAGCACCATGTGTTAACTTTGAGTATCTCAATACTCACGGTTACGAAAACCACCGCCTGATCAAATTAGGAAGTCTAACACATGCTAGTCTTAACGCATTAATGATGTCCTGTCTCATTAATACTATGACTAAGAACTATTTAAGTACCAATACCATCCAGTGTAGTAGGAATCTCATATCATGATCTCTATCATGATTTCCTTAACACAGTGTTGCACTAGGGACTTTATCAAACAGTTATATTACTTAAAGTAAACAAAAGAAACTGTAAGATAAATAATGTCTTTTATTAAAAGAAAATGTGTCATATACAATGTACAAGTGATTACCTCTAGGGCACAATACTAACACATCCAATTAGATTTGAATGCTTAGTATGGGTTTTTGGCTTAGAAGCTGTATCAAATTGGATATCTACTGTACAACCAGGATTTTTTTATAGATAATGTCTTTTTAGTAACCATAATTTTATAATTTTATGAAGAATGATAATCTTTTTCTTAATTTGTCGTCGTGGGAATTGAGTTTCTTTGACGAACATTTGTCACAAGAAAAGCATTTGCATATGTTCTTGTTTGTTTAAAATAGTTTACTTGAATTTCTTAATCTAAAAATTGTTTTAAGATACAACCCTTGGTATGTGTTTCTTGTGACTTTGTTTGTCTTCATCTTTTTATTATTAATAGTATATAACCAAAAATTAGGAAACTTAGGCTAATCCAAGCACAAAGGAAACTCAAGAATTTCCCTTTGTTTTCCATTAACTGCATTATGCTCACGAGTCTGCTTTGAACTCTTGTACCAGCTCATAGATTTTACTATGAACTCTGTAATTTTAGGTTATGTGATTCATAGAAACAAGAGATAATGTGATGAATATTATTCAATCTTTTGTTATAGAGTAGGGGGATGAAGTATGGTTGAATAACAAGTGGTTTGATAGGTGGATGGATTACATAAATATATGTACTTCTCTTCCCTAAATAATAGAAACAATATTTCTACATTTTTCATGAGAATTAGCTACCTGAGAATAAAGCACCTCCCCTTCCTTATTTCTCTGCACAAAATTAAGAAGTTCAGTGCATAACAGAGCTAGTGAAGGAAAATTATAACTGATGTACTGTAGTTTGTACATTGTATTTTGTGAAGCTTTTTGTATGGTTATATGCATGGATGTTATATGATACAGCCCTCCAATTGATATCCGAACCACTCATGTTCTCCTTTCAATAAAAAACAACTCCCTTAATTTGTTTGTTTCTTATACTAAACGTTACTTTAAATTGTAACTAAAGAATTTAATTTGTATTTTTGTGTATCCACCTTAAACAATGAAATAGATTAAAGGACTACACAACTCCCTCCTGCCTTAGAAGATAGACTTGGTCCAAATATATCTTCTCATAGTTCTTAGACCAAATAGATTTGGAAGAGTCCGCATGTTTGGCAGTGGTGTTCGCCATTCAGATGTATAGGATGAATCCCAAGTCACAACATGTCTTTTCGAATCATTAAAGAACAAAGAGATGAGATTACTAGTATGAAACAAAAGTTACATGACCAAGAAAATTGACTAAATGATGCATTGCAAGAGATTGTCGAGATAAGAGCTTTATTACTACCCCAGAGAAACAGCACATCCCTACTTGATTCAAGAGTTCCTTCAGTGGCTTCTAACAGTGGCACCAATACACTAATAGTATAGATTATATTTAAAGACTAATGGTACAGATCATATTGTTCAAAGCATGCATTTTGATTTATGATAATACTAGCTAAAATACAGGAAGAAACATGTTTATTTGGGATTTCTGGCTTATTTTAATAATTCTGCGCTAAGGATGTGAAAGTCTGATTGTTGGTGTAATTTTGGTGTCAGTTTATACTTAGAGTATTTTGGTGTGGAAAGATGTGAAAGTCTGATTCTTGGTGAATTTCTGCTGGAGAATGAAAAATTAAAATATTGCAGAGATGGTCATATCATGATATTATAAAATAGAACTGTGCATATGTCTATAATGGTAAAACACTTGTAGATTTTGAACCTGGTATATTTGTCATGCTGGCAACTTTCAATTTATCATTTTTCCTCTTGTTCGTTGGCTTCTACTATTTTCTTTTTGACTTTATATTATCTGAGCTTTTGCATGAATATCTGTTTAATTGGAGTATGATTCTATTTGAGTAGTGCACATTTTTAACTTGATACACTATGTTGAAATTTAAAGTGAGTTTTTTTTTTTTTTTTTTTTGCCATAAACACCAAAAAGGAGATACCACGTAGTGTGTTTGAATGAGCCTAACCTAATTTTATGCAACACTATATTTGGATGGCAGTTTAAATTTCTTCATGCCTGAAGCACTTCATTTACAGATGAGGTTGCATTCTTAGTTTAGCAGGTAGTGTATGAAACATAGCAAGGATACTCATTTGAACTATAGAGAAGTATAACCTCATTAGCTCACGGAATTAGAAAAGGTGGACCTGCTATTAATCAATTGGTTTTTTATCTTTCTTGATAAGTGTTGTTTGAAGAAAGTATCATAATTGCCTTTAGAATTTTGAATCAACAAAACCCATTCTTTGCTTCTCACTTATGACTGGCCTATTAGTTAGGGAGTAGCTTTATATACATAAGCAGTATTTCACCAACAAAATTATGATACTATGAATATTATGATACATATATATATTTATCTAATGTGTAATATGGAAGTTATACATATTTGACACTAGAGTGTTGTACTCATATGTGATGTATTTCTGTCTATTCATAGCTAGAAATCCAGCAACATTTCTTGTGATGGATATCCAGCAACTTTTAAGTTCTAGAACTAGACTGATTTAGTGTATACTTACATTATAGGTTCATGCATATATGTCAATTTTAAGTATGTTGGATGCATCTAAAGTAGTTGCAAAGGGTCGCATTCGAAGTTTGGATCCATCCCAAGAACTTGGGAGCCTAAGATTAGGTAAGGATTCGTGCGAAGTAGTGGTTATGGCTTCTTTTCAGCGTGATGAACAATTAATATAGCCCCTAGATATTATTCAAACTATTGGAGACTCTGTTGGATTAGCTATTGCTTGGTCACGCCATTTGGTAATTCTCTTATCACTTACCTTATTTATTAGAAGAATATGAAATGTTTTTTGGACATGTTTTACAATGTTATTACTAAATTCATTCTTTATAATACTGTAGGTGAAGATTGGGGAAGAAGATTAAATCAATATTTTATTATCAAAGCAATTGGGGATTGAGGTAGGATATATGCTTGGTTTTGAAGGCCAAATACTTGGCTTTATGCATGTTTAGGGAGGAGTCAATAGGACAAAAAAAACTGATGTATTTAAATAATTCTTATTTTTGAACTATTTTTGTTCAATGACTATGAATATTAAGTTTGGATGTTATGAGAATTATATTTGAATTGACTTTTGTTTCAATGTGGTCTATTTTTTATTGCTTTGACTTTTATTAATGCATTTATCAATTGTATTTTATTAGTGGATAAAATAGTTGTATAGATTGGTTGGAATGGAAAAGATGTTAATTAAGGGGATCTATGCTGACACATGCTTCTATTGTATTACGAGGTTTATCTTGATGTTTTTTTAGTATAATAATAGACTAATATCAATTTTTAATTTTTAATTGATCTTTAATGATGCAAGCAGATATCGTTATATATATATATATATATATATATATATATATATATATGTATGTATGTATATATGTATATATATATGTATATGTATATAGATATATATGTATGTATATATATGTGTGTGTATATATATATATATGTATATATGTTAGTGACAACTAGTTAATGTCATTATATATATCCTAAAGTTACACGGACTAGTGTTAAATTATACATACTTTAATGACACATATCTATGTCATTATATAGCACCTAGCATGATGCTTGAAGAGTATCATCTTAGACCCACTGGAATGGCGCAATTGCTATTGGGTATCTCATGCTCGTATCCTATACAGCACAGTAAAAGAATAAAATGAGATACCATCCCAGGACCCGCTTATATGTGAAAAATAAGATATAAAGATAATAAAGATAAAAGCTTTTACCTTTGTTTGATCGTTCGAAGAATAAAATTTTCTTCTTCAAATCGAGGTGCGATCCAGCAATCCTCTTGATCTAACTTCACGAGAGTTGAACGGCTAACCATTATAATCACAGTGTGTGATTATTTCTAACAGTAATCCACACAGAGGATACACTCAAGTACTAAAATTTCCTGTGCTAGCAGAAACAAGATGGCTGCTAAGGCTTCTCAAGAACAACAGAGAGAGAGAGAGAGAGAAGATCGTGGTTGTTGTTTTTCATGTGTTAATAATCTGGCTAGGGTTTCGTGTATCTTATCTATATGTTACGCGAAAATCCCCTACCAAAACTGGGAATTCTAATCCTATTAGAATTCCCTAATTGTAATTGAAAACTTCAAGTTCTCATAATTATAATTTGGACCATAAATTATAACTAATTATAATTTGTCCACAATAATTTTTCTTTCTCTCAATTAACCCCACTATGTTATCAAATAACACCTTGAGTATATAATCCTCTATTGTGTATAACCTATTAGGTTGTCCAGTCAATTGGTAGAGAACATGAATTAATCCAAATGTCTTAGAGATTAATAATCCATAATTAATTAGAATTAATCCTATTAATTCTAATCATGATTGGTTTATTAATTCACCAATTAATAAACTCATATTCCTAGATCATGAGTAGTATCTAGCAACACATCATGACCACCCAAGAGTCTAGAAAGTCAAGTGGCTTGACATGGACCCTTCAATAACAAACTTCAGTGCAATTAACTCATTTCACCATACAATATTTCATTTGGTTTGGAGTACGGAATTAATGCCAACTCCCTCCAGAATTAATTCTGGCCCGAATACAATAGTACTTGTACCAGGAACCCAGTACTCTAGATGTGTATCAATTGAAACTATTTCCAATACACATATACCTTGGCCAAGGACTTCTCGAGTAGTAATTCCAACAAGTGGCCGTGAGATATTCGCCCCTACTATTAGGAGTGGTGAATCCTTTATTGACCCTCTCAACTACATTCGTTTACCTCACAATGTACCCAATATCCATCCCATAGGCGGCCCTCGATCGAGCTCCGGAGATTAGAATCAAAGTACAATGCTTAGCAAACAAAGTACCTTAAAGTTCTCAAATCTAAGGATACTTGCACATTTGCTATATTGAGATTATATTACTGGCACTAAATAGTTATCCATGTGATTATCTCAAAGTTAGGTCATCCAATAAACTTGTTCCATTAAGAAGTATTCATGTGTTAACTTTGAGTATCTCAATACTCACGGATATGAGAACCACCGCCTGATCAAATCAAGAAGTCTAACACATGCTAGTCTTAATGCATTAATGATGTCCTGACTCATTAATACTATGACTAAGGATTATTTAAGTACTAACATTATACAGTATAGTAGGAATCCCAAATCATGATTTCCTTTATACAGTGTTGTACTAGGGACTTTATCGAACAGTTATATTACTTAAAAGTAAACAAAAGAAACTGTAAGATAAATAATGCCTTTGATTAAAATAAAATGTGTCATATACAATGTACAAGTGATTGCCTCTAAGGCATAACACTAACAATTGTAGTGCCAAAATATATGCACTTTAATGAAATATATGTCCTTTAATGACACAAAAAAGCATCATTATACACGTATATAGTGACACTTTATTAGTGTCATCGTACACTTGATGGCATGATGCTTTTTTGCGTCATAGAGCCTTTTGTGACGGCTTTTTGGACGACATCGTCCCAAAGCATCAACAGCCCAAAAGCGTCACTAAAGCACGTTTTCCTGACACTTTTTTACGTCAAGAAAACTAACTTTTCCTATAGTGTGAAGATTGGATGAAAGAGAATTGTGTGAGAGTTGTCGACAGCCATGAAATATTAAAGTGGAAAAAATTGCACACTTCTCTTATTCTCATTAGTATAGGCCACAAAATATATACAAGATTCTAAAAGATATACAGAAGATATACAAGATCCTAAAAGATATACCAAGATATACAATTATATGAAAGTTATACTAAAGATACACAAAATAATATAATACCTTAAAGATATTATATCAAAAAGAATGAAAGAGCAATTGGCAGCAAAGGCAAGAATAAAGAATGAAGGAGTGAAAAAGGAAAAGGAGTGGTTAGGGTTTTGTTATTAAGAGATTGGGGCAAAAGGAATATGGGTCGGGTCATCATGTGATTTTAATAATGGGAACACGTACACCAAATATTTTAAGTGGTTATTTTTCGTGCAATGGAGTTGTACAATAAATACTGTGTATAATTTTATCTATATGTAATACAACTACCTAAAACATTTGGTGCACTTAGGAATTTTCCTTTAATAATTACTAGCGTCACTAGCATTTTTTTTTTTTTTACTGACCTGCGAGCTCTGCGACAAGACAATAATATTTTAATTGAGAATTCAGCACTGCGAGTGGCGATTTTATGTACTTTTATAAGGGTAGTAAAATTGACATCATTTTTTATCAATTTTGAAAAAAAAAATGGCAATATTTTGATATTAAAAAAAACTCTGATGATATAAACACGTTATAATGTTAAAAATATTATAGCAAAGCAAACTAGTTTAGCTAAATCAAGAATTAATATAATTAAAATAACCTTCAAATAAACAAGTAAGGATCCGCTTAACCTCCTACCACGACACTAGTGGCTTCGAAAAGAAAAAAAGAATTACTATAATCTCCAAGAAAGATGCCAGGGGTGAAAATTTAGATTTTAGGAACAAATTTAGAATTATTTTTGGGCAAGCTTTATATAAAGTATTTTTGTCACCAAAAAAAAGTTGTAAAAAGTACATTTTCTGAATAACATAATTCATATAGTATAAATAATGATAAATGGCAAGAACGGACCCAGAACTTTTTACTTGTGGGAATAAAATATATAATATTTATATAACAAAAGAGATTAGAAGTCAGGAAGGAGATAAGAGATTTGATAATTTCAGTGAAAATAGTAAAGGGAGAGATTTGCTTTTTGGTTCTAATTTGAAAAAAGAAAAAAAAATAGCTAGATGCCACTTACTGGATATGTGTTACGATATAAAAATTAAGTTGCGTAACAAGGACAATAGGAGCATTATGAACTACAGTATATGACGCATTAAAATATTTTATTTATATAGATGGGGCAATTGTCCCCTAGTGATACATGGGTTTGTCCCTGGCAAACAGTGTAATTTATTAACTAAATAACCTCTTTTTCCTTATTAAATACATAAACATATCACTCTCACAAGTGCTCCGCTATTTTTATTAATTAAATACATTTCAAAATGGCTTCAAAAAGAAATGCATTAACACTAAGCGAGTGGCTTATTCTTCAAATGTGAAAGATTTAGTAGAAAATAGCTGCAAAAGTAAAAGGAATAGCAAGTATATGTGCATCTGAATGCTTTTGAAGCACTCCTTCAATTTTAAAATATCACACAATTTTTTTTTTCTTTTTGAAAGAAAAAGATTTGCATTAAGCGAATAAATCAGTCAACATTACCAAGATTACATTAGTGGGAAAATTCACATACCATTCATAAGGGTAAAGCAAACTGAGCCCAAGCTTAGCAATGAGATGAGCGGGTTTGTTTCCACCCCCTATGAATGAAAGAAACATTACATGACGTAATAATATAGAGCATATCTCGGATGGATCCAATAAGATGGCCAACAGTAGGGAAGTTTAGGCCATGAGACTTAATTTTTTAATCATATTCAGACAATCACCTTTAAAAATAATATCATTGAAGCCATTAAGTGTAACAAGAAGAATGCCCATTAACAGTGCGTAAGCTTCCACATATTCCATATCATAATAAGAAGGAACTCGCATAGAGTGCGCACACAACATCTGGCTATAGCTGAGTTTCTGACAACAATCCCAGCAGCCACCATGGAACTAGCAAGAATACCATCAAAATTCACCTTTACCTGTCCATCGCTAGGAGGAACCCAATGCACACAAGAAGGACTTGGAGTAGAGGAAGAATTTCGCACCCAGGAAGTAGCATGAAGTTCATTAACCAATGCCAAACTCTAAAGCACAATGTGCTCTACTGAAGAGGAAAGATCCTCAAAAATAAATCTGTTTCTTGCTAACCAAAGGTTCCAAAAGAGAACAATATCGCTTACTGAAAATTCTTTCCAAAAAAAATTGAGTATATCAAAAAATGAGAGATGAGGAAGGCTAAGTAGTCGAGCTCCAAACTGAAATGACTTTACATTAATTTGGACAAAGAACAATGAAAAAGACCATGACAGCCGGAAAGCTACAAACACTACACTTAGGATCACACTAAACTCACCTAGAAAAAATAAGAGCAGTAGGCAAAATGTTATGACATGCCTTCCATACAAAAATGCAGAGGAGGGAAGGTCCGACTGGAGGACAACTCTCTTTTAGATACTTCAACTGTGGGGAGGCAGGGCATAAGATTCTCAATTGCCCTAACCCTCGAAGAACAAGAGGATGGAGTCAACCAGGGGGAAACAATCAGGGACAGAGACTAAGACTAGGAAAAGAGAATCCAGGACAAGCTTTTATCTCTAAACCTGGGCCTACTAAAGCACAAGTGAATGCTCAAGTGGTTGAATTGGAAAAAATAAATAATCATGCCATAGCAGTGGAAGGTACGCTCCTTATTTTTTATCATAATGCTAAAATATTGATTGATCCCAGCTCTATGTATTCCTTTACTGCCAATTCATTTCTTGATACTATGGGGATTAAAGGGGAAGAAACTTCTTATGAAATGATTGTTAGCACCTCATTAGGAAAGTAAATGAATAGTGAGAAAATGCATAAGGGATGTACGATTTTGGTAGAGAATGAAATATTGGAAGGAGATTTGATACGTTTGCCCATAGAGAACTACGATGCTATCTTGGACATGGACTAGCTATCTCAGCATCATGCTCAAGTTGACTGTAGACATAAGGTAGTACAATTCCGTCGGCCTGGGAAACCTATATTGAAATTTGTAGGCAAGGCTGGAAGGAAAAGTGATGCTTTTATCTCGGGACTCAAAGCCCTGAAGATGATTAGAAAAGGGTGTACTGGATACTTGGCTTACGTGTTCAATAAACCAGGAAAGGTTAAGAAACTTGAAGACATCCCTGTGGTAAACGAGTATTTGGATGTTTTTCCAGTAGAATTGAAAGAATTACCACCAGAGAAAGAAGTAGAATTTTTTATTAATTTAGTGCCAATGGCATAACCAATTTCAAGAACTCCTTATAGAATGGCATCTACAGAACTATAGGAGCTTAAGAAACAATTACAAGAATTAATGAAATAATGATTTATTTGGCCTAGTACTTCATCTTGGGAAGCACCTGTATTTTTTGTTAAAAAGAAAGATGGGGTCACTAGGATGTGTATCGATTATCGAGCGTTGAATACAGTGACGGTGAAGAATAAATATCCACTGCCCATGGTTGATGAATTGTTTGACTAGTTTCAAGGAGTAGGATGTTTTTTGAAGTTAGACTTGAGGTAATGATATTACCAAGTTCAAATTTAGGAGGAGGATATACCGAAAACTACATTTAACACACGATATGGACATTTTGAGCTTGTAGTGATGCCCTTTGGTGTTACCAATGCACCTACTGTTTTCATAGACCTGATGCACCGGACATTTTAGCTTTACTTAGATAGTTTTGTTGTTATATTTATAGATGATATCTTGATGTATTCTAAGGATCCTCAAGAACATGAACAACACCTTCGGAAAGTATTGGAGAAGTTATGGAAGACCAAATTATATGTGAAATTCAATAAGTATGAGTTTTTGCTGCAAGAAGTAGCATTCTTAGGACATATCTAAAAACGGGATTATGGTGGATCCTGCAAAAGTCGAAATGGTAACCAATTGGAAACGTCCCGAGACTCCAACTGAACTACGAAGTTTTTCTAAGATTAGCAGGATATTACCGGAGGTTTATTGAGGGATTTTCTAAGATAGCTTCACATTTAACTTGACTCACTTGAAAGAAAGTTCCTTATGTCTGGACCGAGAAGTGTGAGAGAAGTTTCCAAGAACTGAAGAAAATGTTAAGTTCTACTCCTGTTTTGGTATTGCCAATGATGGACAAACCTTATAAGGTGTACACGGATACGTTAAAAGAAGGATTGGAAGGAGTATTGATACATGAGAGAAAGGTGATAGCTTATATTTCTAGAAAATTGAAACCCTATGAGAAAAAATACCCCACACATGACTTGCAGTTAGCAACTATTGTGTTTGCTCTTAAGAAATGGAGGCATAATTTGTATGGAGCTAAATTTGAAATTTTCACCAACCATAAAAGTTTGAAATATATTTTTACTCAAAAAGATTTGAACATGAGACAACGTAGGTGGATGGAATTTTTGGAAAATTTTCGATATCCAATTAAATATCACCCTAGAAAAGCAAACACAGTAGTAGATGCCCTCAGTAGGAAGGCGCATTTATCAACTCTTCAGATGTTAAGAATTCCAGAATTGAAGCATTTGTGATAAATGGAGAAATAAGAATGAGTAATATCTCTGTTCAACCTGTTTTCCTACAATATTTGAAAGAAGAGTAAAATAAAGATGAAGAACTGCAAAAGTTAGTGCAAAAGGAGGTGAGTAAGGGAGGAAGTGAATTCCGAAGGGATAATGATGGTATTATTTGTTATCGAGGTCAATATTGTATTCTGAAATAATCCGCAATTAGACAAGATATTTTAACAGAGGCACACCGAAGTAAGTATACCATCCATCCAGAAACAGTAAATATGTATCATAACTTGAAATGGCGTTATTGGTGGATTGATATGAAGAAGGACATTTCAGACTTTATGGCTTGATGTTTAATTTATCAGCAAATGAAAGTCGATCAGCAATGGCCTAAAGGGTTATTACAGCCATTACCTACTCCATCGTAGAAATAGGATGAAATTACTATAGATTTTATTACGAGATTACCCATGGCAATAGGATAGCGAGATACCATAAGGGTGATAGTGGATTGACTGACTAAGTCCACTCATTTTATTCCCATTAACCAGTGGGATTCTTTAAAAAAGTTAAGTAAGATTTATATGGAGAAAGTAATCAAACTACATGGAGTACCCTCTAGTATTGTGTCAGATCGAGATCTTTATCTCGAAGTTTTGGACTAAATTGCAGCAGAAATATAGGACAACATTAAAGTTCAGCACAACAACGCACCCACAGACGGATGGACAGATCGAACGAGTGAATAGAGTTCTAGAAAACATGTTACGGGCTTGCGCTTTAGATTTTAGAACTAAGTGGATTGATAATTTGACGTATGTAGAGTCCGCATACAATAATATTATCAATCAACAATTGGAATGTCCCCGTTTGAAGCTTTATATGGAAGAAAATATGTGTCCCCATTGTATTGGGAAAGTTTAGGACATAGAACGGATGAACAGGATGCTTTTGATCTTGAAAAAGTTCGATAGACTATAGAAATGATCAAAGTCAAGTTGGAGGTAACTCAGAGTAGACAGAAAAGCTATACGGATCGATGTAGGAGAGAGTTGGAGTTTGTAGAAGGAGATCATGTATTCTTAAAGTTGACTCCACAATAGCAATTGGGAACCAGAGGACAAGGGAAGAAGTTTGCACCTAGATACGTTGGACCATTTCCTATTGTCGAGAGGATTGGGAATGTGGCTTATCGACTGGAGTTACCAGTAGAGCTTCAAGGTATTTACAACTTATTTCATGTCTTCTAACTTCGGAAGTATGTAGCTGATCGTGCACACGTTTTGAATGAAAAGCCCATTGAGATGACTCCAAACTTGAAGTATGAGGAAAAACCTATTAAAATCTTGGAGTATGTTGAAAAGGAATTGCAGAATAAGAAAATTTCACTTGTAAAAGTATTGTGGAATCATCATCCAGTGGAAGACGCGACCTGGGAAACAAAAGTGAAAATGTTGAAAAAGTATCCAAAATTATTCAAGGAGTAAGCCAATTTCAAGGACGAAAATTTTTTATAAGGAGGGGAGATTGTAATATCCTATATGTAACACCCCGCTACCTAGGCCCGCCGGGGCCGGGGATGTCACCTCGTCCAAAGGACAAGGGGTCTTTATAACGAGGCCACACAAATAAAATAGCGGAATAAAAATAATAAAAATAATACTTCAACTTAAGATTTATTACAACCCAAGAATAAATCCACGAATTCCCAAAAGGAAACAAATCTATAAATAAAATTATCCACTCTCGTCTCCCCAAAGCAATATATAAAAATAAAAGACAACATTCTCTTCCAAGGCAGATAACACTAGCTACTCATCCCCACAGCAGGATCGGCCTGAAATCATGGTAAAAAGGTGATGAGACAGAAATCTCAGTAAGTCCGTGTGTGCTTTGGGTGTTCAGTGAAAACAGTTCGCGGATGCAAAGTGTGAAATCTTTATAAGAGAAATATTGGCAAGCAATAAATATTAGTCAAAAGCAAGAGTGGTGTTTTCCTCTTTTTGAAACCATACAAGTGCACAATAAAATCAACCACTCATAAAGGTGGTCATGGGTTACCACACGTTGGGCCCCATAACCGGTCAGAATGCCTAATACTTTGTGCAGACTGACAAAAGAAATACTGGCAAATAATGAATGATGTTCAAAAATAAGAGTGGCGTTTTGGGCTTATCTAACCGTACATAATTTATAAGATCAACCACTCGAAAGAAAAGATTATGGGTTACCACACGTTGGGCCCCATAACCGGTCAGAATGCCTAACACTTTGTGCAGACTGACAAAAGGCAGGTGATCGGCCTACCGGGCAAGATACTCCTCCTTCTCTATACCCAAACAACAACCGGGTGTCCATTCCGGCAAAACACAGTTACTTGACTGAAATAAAACAACTGCTAGCTCGGACCGGCCTGACTAAGTAGTACTGACGTTTCTCTAAGTTGAGCTAATCTTCTGGAGGCGGCCTCCTGCCAGAAGACTCACTCTTGCTCTTCAAAACTAGTACTACCAGTCTACCCCTGTTGAGTACTCAACGTAACATATCCCACTTGAGAAGAAAATGAACAAAACACAGTTCCACTTGAAAATGGCAATTAAGGTTTTCCAAAGTCTGGGGCAAAACTGGTTTTAGAAAGAGTTTTAGGTTTTGAGTAAAACCGCCCATCGATTTGCAAATAATTTATTTGTCTGAAATGAGAATGGAAATAATCCTCAATTACCTTTACAGAAATGAGTGACCATGCACTCTACATTTGGGTTGCCATAAAAAAAAATCATTTTTCATCAAACATATTTTATGCAGGAGCTTACCTGATCCTTGTCCACAACAAAGGTCTCCAACAGCTGACCTAACCCCGCATAGGGTAAATACAAACCACAATCAAACTCAAGCCAAGATTCACTTTCACAAATAAAACTAACTCAACTTACTACAATCATGTCCCTAGTGTCACAAGCTTTAAGGCTCGATAATAAATAAAAGGGGTTTATAAAATAAATCTAGTTTGATATTAAAATAACTAGAGTTTGGAAAATTAGGTACAATATGTTGAAGGTTTAAATCTTGCTAAAAATAAATTATGGTTTATTTGAAAAAGGGTCCAAGGTAGTATTAGGTAAAATAATGATTTATTAATAATTTAGTTGTTAGAAAATAATTGATAGCTAAAATTTGTTGAAAATAAATTTAATGAGTCTTACTTGAAAAATAATAAGCAAATCCTTAATGGGTTTTGATTAAAAGATAATAATTAAATTTTTAGTAATAAATATTTTATTAATTATAATTATTTCCATAAAAGGCTTTAATTGATTTTATCATTTTAAATAATATATATATATATATATATTTTCCAGCAAAAACTATTATTTATTTGACTAGAATATCACTATTTTATATAAAAGACCAAATCCACATTTTCCTATGGTTTTCAAAATTTTACTAGAAAAATCATATTACTAGATATTTTATTAATGAAATAAAATTTAGCTTAGGGACAACTAGATCATGATCATATTCCTATAGCTAACCACAATCATGAACATATACAACCCTTCAATTCATCAAATCATCCAAATCATGCATACAAGCATAGATCTCAATTTATCAAAACATGATCTAACCCCTACTAGTATAAATAAGATCATGGCTTCAATAATCCAACATGAATATAAATCCTATTCACCAAAGGTGACATAATCTCTAGCATACTTCATCACAAATACTACCTATGACATGGAGACATGCATTAAATTTCAAATCATCATACAATCGACCAAGATAATCCATCCATGCATAAATCCCATCTCCTTCATATTCATACATACATTCATGCTTCAATCGCAACAACATATATATATACTTAAATCCTATCGCCATCCACCTACTATCATCATCATCCTAGAGACATGAATCTAGAGTTTAAAAGAAAGGTTGAAGGGACTTACTTGGTTGATGAATGACTTGAAGGAGTTTAGAGAAGATCTCAACTCCTAGATGGCTAATCTTGTTCAAGAAAGGTGGCGAAAGCATGGTCATGGAAGAAGAGTCCATTCGGCCAAGAGAGGGAATTTCGGTCCGTGAGAGAGAGAGAGAGAGAAGAGGAAGTCATTAGTGTGATCATTCATATAGATTTTCATTAGAGATCAAGTTGAAAAGGTTGATGTTGATAGAGTGATTTTACCTTGAAGATGTTCTTGTCCAGAAATTTCTGCTTTGATCCGAAGTAGCAAGATGTTTGGAGGAGTTTGATGTTAAAAATGGTACGGATGGACTCACAACAATGAATAGATGAAATCTGGAATTTTTAGAGGTAGTTTGAAATGATTTGGAGAGGTATTAGGTGAAAGAAAGTAGTAGGTGTTCTTGGTGTAGTGTGTGTTCTTGAAGGTTGAAGAAAATCGAGAGATGGTAATGTGCAGCTGCTGAATTTTTGTGAGAGATAGGGGTGGACGAATTTTTGTAGGGTTTAGGAGGTTGATTCTCTGATTTGGAAGGGAAAATGAAAGGTTAGTTGTTACAATCTTTGAAGAATATTTTTAGGAAGTGAATTTGGAAAGTAAATATCCTAAGAATATCTTGATTGCTTGGACAGCTTTGAAGTCTGCCATGGCTGATTGTTTGAGCAGAATTTCGTGGGATTAATGCTGACTTATGGAGGCTTATGGTGGCCGAAAATAGGGTGTACAATGATGAAGAAGAAGTATGGTCCATTGAGCAAAATATTATGGAAGGTTACTAAATAAGATGGCTGAAATTTTGGAAACCAATCAAGCTAAATTGCAGGGATTTGTTTGAGAGATTTTTGGACAGCCATTAATGGAATTTCGTGCAAAAGTTCAAGGGGATAAATAGAGCTCTGTTGATGGAGGTTTAAGGAAGGTTTTGACAGCTTAAGGTTGGTGTTTTGGTTGGAAGAGAGATAGGAAACAAGTTGGACGAAAATCTGCACAGAATTTTCGCTGCACAGTGAATTTTCTGGCAGATTTTCGTCTGCCACTTCCATCCATTTTACAGCGAGTTGGAAGGGGGGTTTCAGGGGTATTCAAGGCTGGTTTCAAGCCTTCTTTATGGAGGAAAAACATAGCTAAGGTGCTGCACAAAATCTAGGAGAAAACAGCTTGGTTTGGCGCTCTCAAAGTTGATTTTCGTACAGGAATTTTTTCTGTTTTGCTCCAGCTTGAGCAGTCCGAAATTGGACAAAAACTTTCAGGTTTCAAACTGATACTAAGGACCATTTTTCTGGTAGCATTTGGGAGGGAATGTGAGCTAAAAATTTCAACCTTTTGAAGGTATAACAAGCTGGAAAAATTCCAACTCATTCTATGAAGAAAGATGAACTAAGCTGGAGGAAAATTTTAGCAAGCTCACTAGAGGGATTTTTCGTCTTGAAATTCCTCACAACTCTTCCATATTTTTCAGACCATAAGGAGTCTTTTACCAAGACATTTCGATCCTAAAAGACCTCAGTACTTTACTGAATTTTCTGAAAAGAAAAAGGCTAGAACACCTTGATCAAACTAATGAGTTGAAACTAAGGAAAACTAAAGATTAAGGAAGAATGATTTTCCTCGAATCCTACCTTTTGTGAAGTAAGTTTCTCTTCTTGAAATTCTTTTCTTTAGACCGTTTCTTATCTTGGCCGAAAAAGAATCTAGCTATCCTAGAGAAATTTTAGTATTTTTACTCCAAGGAAATAAGTCTCTATATTTATTTCCTAAATTCAAGGACTTTGATCTGAATAAAGTTCACCTTTAATTTTCAGCTTGTGTTCCTTAGGATTTTCGAAAAAAACCTAGCTAGGAGCCACTTTGAAGAATTTCAAGTGGTATAAAACTCTTCTTGATGAATATTTGAGTTAGGGAATATATTAGAGAAAAATCATATTTTACCTCTTCAAGAATTCTAGCCATAATCCTTGTATTTATTTAATTGTTTTAGAGAAATATTTTAACTAAAGTCTTAGATATTTTCTTTGGGTTTAAATGCCACTTCCATATGAGTAAGACTCTATATTTAACTCCTAAGTTCAAGGATTTTAGCTAAGGATGAAATTTGTTTTATTTTCAGCTTTTGTTCCCTTGAATTTTCGGAAACCATAAGCTGGAAATATTCTGGAAATTTTTCTAGATTTTGTTCGCCACCTTGGAACACCTTTAGCTCAATCCAAACTCTTCTAGGACTAGAGGAAAAATTATCCAAATCCTTGATAAAACCAGATTTTATTTCAATCCAAATTCAACTAGGATTTCTTCCTTTTCCTAGCTGAATTTCGGCAGCTTTGTATCAACTACATAAGCTGTCCGAAATTCCAGCCATCTTTAGCTACAATCCAACTTTGAAAATCCTAGCTCAAACCACCTAGAATACTCCTTAACAATTCAACTACCTTAGCTGCACAAAATCAGAATTTTATTCACACAAAAACACTGAAATTCGTCCAGCATATACACAGAAAATTCGGACAGCTTTGTGCAGGATTTTCGGCCAGCTTTATGTTCCTACTTCAACCTAAATTCTGCACACATCATTCACTGAAAAACCCCAGCTGAACAAGCTATTTTCAGCGCCCAAAACCCTCAATTTTCCTCTAAAAATTTCGGTAGAATTATAGCAGCCAAACCAGTCCAAAACTTGCTACACTTGCACAAAATTTTTCAGTCATCAAAACTCACTTAAACTCTTCCTTGTTTGGCCCAAAATTCTGAACACATTCAGCCCTTCCTTTGAGCAGTGTTTTGGTCAGCTTAGAGGAGAAAATTGCAGAATTTTTTCCTCCATAAAACTCCCCTAAAATCGGCAGCAAGGAGGCGCGCGCAAGCTGGAAATTCCGTCATTTGCTGTCCAAGAAACCTAAAGCCATTAGGAGTCTATCTAAACATCACCATCTAACCCTAAACCAATCTTCTCCAACTTTAAATCATAACCACCGTTTACCCTCTCCATTCTACACGAAAATTTCA
Organism: Voacanga thouarsii; assembly: GCA_026120185.1. Classification (NCBI taxonomy): domain Eukaryota; kingdom Viridiplantae; phylum Streptophyta; class Magnoliopsida; order Gentianales; family Apocynaceae; genus Voacanga; species Voacanga thouarsii. The sequence continues at coordinate 4,452,773 of JANUWF010003385.1, forward strand.
GCAACTTCTTTCTGCAAATTTTCGAAAATACAAGAGTTGTTCCAAGCAAAAATCGAACACACATTAAGGTAAGCACAAATCCTTTCAACCTCTTGATGTCAGTTTCTCTAATGATTCTTTTCTCTTTCTTCTACCCTTAAATCATGCCCTATAGATGCTGATTTCCTTTTCTTCCTTAATTTTCGGTCAAGTGAAGCAAATGAGGTAGCTTCTCTCTTCTTCTCAAGCGAACTCGGGACGATCACCATAGGAGCATCGAGACCTCATTACCCGGTAGTTGCAAGGTAAGGGAATACCCTCCCTTGATGTCGAAAGTAAAGTGTAATGGTGTTTATTAGCGAGATAAACATGTGGTCGCAGTATTTGATCTTTGGGGATTGAATAGTTTACTTGGAATTAAATAGGAGATTGCGAATTGTTATGGAAATAAATGGGATTAGAGCATGTTTGAATTAATTGAGACCCTGATCATGATATTATATGGTTTAGATCGGGAGGATAATTGAGGAAAGCCAGCTGTGAATTTATCGCATTTATACGAGGCATATCAAGTAAGTCCTTGCATAAACTCTTTTATTAAATGTTGTGATGGTAAGTCCTTTTATAAAGCTGTTTTGTTAAAGGTTGTGATGGCAAGTCCATGTTGTGAAGCTTTGTAAAGCTATTGTTAAACTGTGTTTGCTTGGGTTGTAAACGTGGATATTTATTCTTTAAACGGTTTTGTCAAACTAACGATTTTATCAAGAAAACTATTCTTTTCCTTAAATTTTTAGAAATCTCTTTTAAAGAAAACCACGTTTTACAAAGCCAATGTTTGAAAATATTTTGAATCGGGAATTGACGGATATGTTCGTTGAGTACTCAATAAGGGTAGGCTAACAATACTAGTCTTGGAGGGCTAGCGTAAGTCTTACGCGAGGAGGCCACCTCCGGAAGATGAACTTCGCTTGAAAAGGTGACGGTGTTGGTTGGTCGAGGCCGATCCGAGCTAGCATTATGCACGAAAGGTATTATTTATATTCCGGCATGGACACCGGATGGTTTTGTTGGGTGTAGAGATGGAGGAGTATCTCACCGGTGGGCTGTACACTCACCTTGATCGGAACGCCCAACGTGTGGTAATGCTGGTCGGACAAGGTGCACAAAGTGTGGTGCCTTGGCCAATTTGTTCTCATGGAGCCCAACGTGTGGTGACATGATTTTTATCCGAGTGGAGGATTTATTTTGTACAAAGTATGACAATGAGAAAAACCCACTCCTTGCGAAAAGAGATTGTTTATGACTTGCCAAATTATTTTTACAAATGTTTTACACTTTGCATACACGTACTATTCAAAACACCATGTGCACACACAGGACTTACTGAGATTTATTCTCACACCGTTTTACACCATGTTTTCGGGAGATAGATTGTCTTTGAGTCGGCGGGGCATGTAATAGTTGGAGCTTTTGCTATTTTCTCTATCCGTTCTAGGAGACATTTATTGCTTATGCTTCTAAACAATATTTTGTTTTATTCCGTTTTGCTCCAAGTTGAGCATGATGTAATAAGAATATTTCTTTATTTATCTAAGTTGATCCTTTTGGAGATTGCCTTTATATTTTATACCTCGTTCTAAAGACCCCTTGTCCTACGGGACGGGGCGACATCCCCGCCCTTTTAGGGTACGTAGTCGTGGGGTGTTACAAGTGGTATCAGAGACATAGTTTAGGCAATTACTTGACTTATGGGGTTCTATTTTCTTAAGTGTTCTGACCTGGTGCTAATTTTTATCTTTTGTTTATAGGATGGTTAATAGAGTTGTTGTGGTGTAGTGGTTAGAGCCTTAGAGCTAGTTCTTGAGGTCTTAGATTCAAATTCCATCATAGGGAGACCCGATAGTTCCGTGGGGTGGCTAGTGGAACCGGCCTCTGATGACTCCGATACTTCTATGGAAACTAGGGAGAGTCAAACATAGAAGACCAGCAGCTTTTACTCCTTCTTTCTTTGGAATTTGCATACTTTTGTTTGTTTATCTTTTTCTTAAGGGAGCATGTGGCTCATAGGGCCTATTAATCATTTTAAATAAAAAGGGTATCGTATGAGATGACCCCTTCTGTTCTTCAAAGAATGGTTTATATGACAAGCATGAGTTTCGTTTATTACTTGATTTATCTCTGCACATTATCATCACATTCTCTTTTAGATGAGTATATTACTATCAAGCGATCATGCACCTAAGCATATTCTTTTCCCCTTGATAACTATCGACCCTGAGTGAATGTGATTAAGATGGCACCAAGACGCCGAACGGTTGTGCATAGCAGAACGGTGCGAGGAGAGTGCATCCTCCACCCCGGAATTTGAGCGGGTGCATCGTTCCACCCCAGACGTGGAGGAGCACCGCCACGCGAGCGGGAATTGGCTTCGGAGAGGTCACGGGATGTGACCATGGGTCAGGCTTTCGACAAGATGGCCTCAATCCTACAAAACTTGACTGAAATGGTGGATAAGGTGGCTAGGAAACCACCGCGGGGAGAGGATGAGGCCCTGGAGCGTTTCCTAAAGTTCCAACCTCCCACATTCTAGGGGGAGGTGGAACAGGATGAGAAAGTTGAGCAATGAATTGAGCAGATGGAGGACATTTTCGCTACTCTGCAGTACTCAGAAGAGAGGATGGTGAAGTTTGCTACTTTTCGGCTAAAGGGACCGTCTCGGGCTTGGTGGCAGCGAGTACGGGGTGATTGGGACAAGGAGGAGCAGGAGTGGACCTGGGATAATTTTACGAAGGCTTTTTGGGCCGAGTACATTCCTCGATGGGTAGCTGAGAAGAGGGAGGATGAATTCCAGACCCTCGGGCGAGGAGGCATGACTGTGGCCCAATATGCAGCCCGATTCATGCAGTTGTCCAAGTACTACAAGTGCTTGGTAGATACGGAGCAAAGCGCACCCGACAATTCGTGAAAGGGCTAAGGCCAGATTTGAGGAGGGCGTTGGCTCCATCCCCGCCAACGTCGTACACTACCGTTATGGACGCAGCTTCTCGGACGGAGAACGAAGATCGGCACCGACCGGTGAACCGACCCTTTCAACCAAGTCATCCACCTATGAGGCCTTCAGGCAATAAGCGACCTGCGGGTTCTATGCCGTGGGGAAATCGGGGTAAGCGACCCGAGTGCACGTAGCCGGATCAATGCAAGGCAGCTCGAGCTGCCGGCTGTGTGGGAAGCGAGGCCACACCGAGAGAAACTGCTGGGGTAGCGGGGGTGTGAGAAGGTGTTTCAAGCTGCGGAGACCCAGGACATCCGAGGAACGTCCGCCCCAAACCCTTAAGGACCGAGCGGACCGCGCCGACCCGGCCAATGGGAGGCAACGAGAGGTGCCGCTCTTTGGACCGGCCGGAGCGGGAGGCACGAAGCCCGGGTGAAGGCCAATGTTTTTGCCCTGAGCCGAGAGGAAGTCGGAGCGGACGCCGCCATAATCGAAGGTAACCTTTCTATCCAAGGTTGTCTTGTTAATGTTACGATAGATCCGGGATCTACACACTCTTATGTAAGTAAAGTATGTGCTTCACGTACGGGCTGGGAAGGAAATGAGCTACCTTATACCCTAGTAGTTAGTTCTCCCTTGGGAAAGGTGGTGGAAGCGAGGCAAGAAAATGGGAAGTTGTGGAGTTGAGGTTGGGAAGGAGATTACGGAGGCCGACCTTATAATCCTAGCCATGGACGGTTATGACTTGATCTTGGGCATGGGTCGGTTGTCGAAGCACGGAGCTCGTGTGGACTGCAAGACTAAGACGGTGCGGTTTGTGAGACACTGGACGGGATGTAATTGAATTCAATGGCAAGCGAACGAAGGAACTGAAATTTCTTATTCGTTGGAGCTAAAGCCGGAAGTTGCTCAAGAAAGGATGTGCGGGATACTTGGCGTATCTCGCTAAACAAACCAAAGGACCGAGTGTACCTTGGAAAGTACGGAGGTGGTGAAAGACTTTTCGGATGTGTTCCCTACGGAGCTCACTTCCCTACCCCCTGAACGGGAAGTTGAGTTCACCGTGGATCTGATTCCCGGAGCAGAACCGGTATCCAGAACCCCCTACCGGATGGCACCGACAGAGTTGAAGGAGTTAAATGAGCAATTGGAAGAACTGCTAAGGCAAGGCTACATTCGGCCGAGTACATCACCGTGAGGAGCCCCGGTGTTGTTTGTCAAGAAGAAAGATGGTACCTTGAGGCTATGTATCGATTATCGGGGACTGAACAATCTAACGATCAAGAATAAATACCCTCTATCCTTGATTGATGAGTTGTTTGATCAACTGCAAGGCGCTGCTTGCTTTTCGAAATTGGACCTACGGCAAGGATACTATCAGGTGAGGATCAAAGAAGAAGACATTCCTAAGACTGCATTCAACACGCGGTATGGACATTACGAATTCGTAGTAATGCCGTTCGGTGTAACCAACGCACCGGCAGTATTCATGGATTTGATGCATCGCATTTTCCAACCATACTTGGACAAGTTCGTGGTTATATTCATTGATGACATTTTGATCTACTCCAAAAATCCGGAGGACCACGCGGAGCACTTAAGGTTGGTCCTAGAGAAGCTGAGGGAATTCAAACTTTACGCTAAGTTCAGTAAATGTGAGTTTTGGCTGAGCTCAGTGTCTTTCCTTGGTCATGTGATATCCAAGGAAGGGATCAAAGTGGACCCCGCTAAGGTAGAAGCCATAGCTAATTGGAAACAACCGGAGAACATTACTGAGATACGAAGTTTCCTTGGGTTGGCCGGGTACTATCGGCGTTTCATTAAAAATTTCTCCACTTTAGCTTCACCGATGACGCGACTATTGAAGAAGGATGTCGTTTTTACTTGGAGTGAGAAGTGCGAGAAGAGCTTCAAAGAACTTAAGAGGAGGTTGATTTCAGCACCCGTGCTGAGTCTGCCCGAGGCTGATAAGCCCTATGCACTCTATACAGATGCATCCAAGAAAGGACTAGGAGCTGTGCTGATGCAGGAAGGGAAAGTCATAGCCTATGCATCTAGAAAGCTAACGCCGCACGAAGTTAATTATCCTACGCATGACCTAGAGCTAGCAGTTATAGTGTTCGCCTTGAAGAAATGGCGACATTACTTGTATGGTGCACAATACGAGGTTTTTACGGACCATAAGAGTTTGAAATATATCTTTACGCAAAAGGACTTGAATCTCCGGCAGCGTAGGTGGATGGAGTTCCTAGAAGAATATAAGTGCCCCATTAACTATCACCCGGGTAAAGCAAATATGGTAGCAGACACTCTAAGTCGAAAGGTAAAAATGGCACACTTAAGAATACAGGAGGTGTTAGCAGTCCAGGATATCCTGGAGAAAAAGGCGCAAGTACAAAAGGGGAAGATCTGCGTGAACAACCTGACCCTGAAACCCGATCTGGACCAGAAAATTGTATCAGGTCAACAGGGCAGTACAAAATTTCAAACTTTCAGGGAGAAAGAGATCGCGAGAGGAGGAGGCGATTTTTGAACCGATGAGAAAGAGGTATTGTGCTTTCGGGACCGGATTTGTGTACCGGATATCCAAGACTTAAGGAAGAGGATACTGGACGAAGCGCACAAGAGCAAATACACTATACACCCTGGGGAGGTAAAGATGTACTAAGACTTGAAGAGAAAATATTGGTGGGCTAGAATGAAGAGGGATGCAGTTCAGCATGTGTCAACCTGCCTGACATGCCAGAAGGTTAAGATGGAGCATAAGAAGTCTGCAGGTTTACTGCAACCGTTACCGATTCCCGAATGGAAATGGGAAGAGGTGACCATGGACTTTGTGACTGGCCTTCCGATGACCAAGTCACACAAAGATGCGATCTGGGTGGTAGTGGACCAATTGACCAAGACAGCGCATTTCATACCGGTAAACGTAAGGGAGTCGATGGAAAAGTTAGCTCAGACATATACCCGAGAAATTGTAAGGTTGCATGGTGTACCGTCGAGCATCGTGTCGGATAGGGACCCTAGATTCGCTTCAAGGTTCTGGGGTAAGTTCCAGGAGTCCTTAGACACGACCTTGAAATTCAGTACCTCTGCTCATCCGCAGACTGATGGTTAATCCGAAAGAGTCATTCAGATACTGGAAGACATGCTCCGAGCATGTATCTTGGACTTTGGAGATAAGTGAATTGAGTATTTACCGCATGCGGAGTTAGCATATAACAACAGCTATCAGGCGTCGATCGGAATGGCGCCGTACGAAGCACTGTATGGGCGAAAATGCCAGGTACCGATATACTGGGGATGGACAGAAGAAGGGACCGTTAAAAAGACTAGTGAAGTATGCATTCAGGAGATGACCGACAAGATTAAGTTAATTCGGGAAAGGCTAAGGGCAGCACAAAGCAGACAGAAAAGTTATGCAGACACTAGGAGGAGGGAATTGGAGTTCCAAGTAGGTGACCGTGCATTCTTGAAGTTGACTCCTAGTAGAGGAATCCTGAAACATCCGAGGGGAGGGAAGTTGAGTCCTAGGTATTTGGGACCATTCCCGATATTGGAGAAAATTGGACCGGTTGCCTACCGATTGGATCTACCTGATGGCCTAATCGGGATGCATGACGTATTCCATGTCTCTCAGTTGAAAAGGTACAATCCCGATCCGAGTCATGTACTCAATGAGGAACCGTTGGAGTTGCAACCCAATCTGAGTTATGTGGAGAGACCCGTCAAGATCTTGGAGCGGAGTATCAAGACGCTCCGAAATAAGCAGATACCCATGGTGAAGATACTTTGGGATCATCATGGAGCACGGGATGCAACGTGGGAAATGGAGGAATGGTTAAGACGGGAGTATCCGGGTCTGCTCGAAGGGTATGAAATCTGAATTTCGGGACGAAATTCTCTTAAGGGGGAGGGGATGTAATACCCCGCCCAAAACCACCTTTGACTATGGGAAAAAGTCATGCATTGCATAGCATCTTGCATTTTATGTGGTAGCTAGAATAATTTTATTTGCATGATGCATATGAATTTTTCAGTTGCTCTTGCATTTGAATTAATTGATGTGAAATAGTTGTGTTGTTAAAGACTTGTTTAAGGGAGGTTTGGTCGAAGACTTGGAAGGATGAGTATTGGGGTGGTAAGAACTTCTTGTAGAAAAATTAGCATTGGAGTTGTTTTGGAATAGCGGGGAGGTTGGTGATTTCCTTTGGTGACCCGAGTTCGAATCCTACCTTTTGTGAAGTAAGTTTCTCTTCTTGAAATTCTTTTCTTTAGACCGTTTCTTATCTTGGCCGAAAAAGAATCTAGCTATCCTAGAGAAATTTTAGTATTTTTACTCTAAGGAAATAAGTCTCTATATTTATTTCCTAAATTCAAGGACTTTGATGTGAATAAAGTTCACCTTTAATTTTCAGCTTGTATTCCTTAGGATTTTCGAAAAAACCTAGCTAGGAGCCACTTTGAAGAATTTCAAGTGGTATAAAACTCTTCTTGATGAATATTTGAGTTAGGGAATATATTAGGGAAAAATCTTATTTTACCTCTTCAAAAATTCTAGCCATAATCCTTGTATTTATTTAATTGTTTTAGAGAAATATTTTAACTAAAGTCTTAGATATTTTCTTTGGGTTTAAACGACACTTCCATAGGAGTAAGACTCTATATTTAACTCCTAAGTTCAAGGATTTTAGCTAAGGATGAAATTTGTTTTATTTTCAGCTTTTGTTCCCTTGAATTTTCGGAAACCATAAGCTGGAAATATTCTGGAAATTTTTCCAGATTTTGTTCGCCACCTTGGAACACCTTTAGCTAAATCCAAACTCTTCTAGGACTAAAGTAAATCTTATCCAAATCCTTGATAAAACCATATTTTATTTCAATCCAAATTCAACTAGGATTTCTTCCTTTTCCTAGCTGAATTTCGGCAGCTTTGTATCTACTACATAAGCTGTCCGAAATTCCAGCCATCTTTAGCTACAATCCAACTCTGAAAATCCTAGCTCAAACCACTTAGAATACTCCTTAACAATTCAACTACCTTAGCTGCACAAAATCAGAATTTTATTCACACAAAAACACTGAAATTCGTCCAGCATATACACAGAAAATTCGGACAGCTTTGTGCAGGATTTTCGGCCAGCTTTATGTTCCTACTTCAACCTAAATTCTGCACACATCATTCACTAAAAAACCCCAGCTGAACAAGCTATTTTCAGCGCCCAAAACCCTAATTTTCCTCTGGAAATTTCGGTAGAATTATAGCAGCCAAACCAGTCCAAAACTTGCTACACTTGCACAGAATTTTTCAGTCATCAAAACTCACTCAAACTCTTCCTTGTTTGGCCCAAAATTCTGAACACATTCAGCCCTTCCTTTGAGCAGTGTTTCGGCCAGCTTAGATGACCAAATTGCAGAATTTTTTCCTCCATAAAACTCCCCTAAAATCGGCAGCAAGGAGGCGCGCGCAAGCTGGAAATTCCGCCTTTGCTGTCCAAGAAACCTAAAGCCATTAGGAGTCTATCTAAACATCACCATCTAACCCTAAACCAATCTTCTCCAACTTTAAATCATAACCACCATTTACCCTCTCCATTCTACACGAAAATTTCAGCAACTTCTCTCTGCAAATTTTCGAAAATACAAGAGTTGTTCCAAGCAAAAATCGAACACACCTTAAGGTAAGCACAAATCCTTTCAACCTCTTGATGCCGTTTTCTCTAATGATTCTTTTCTCTTTCTTCTACCCTTAAATCACGCCCTATAGAGGCCAATTTCCTCTTCTTCCTTAATTTTCGGTCAAGTGAAGCAAATGAGGTAGCTTCTCTCTTCTTCTCAAGCGAACTCGGGACGATCACCATAGGAGCATCGAGACCTCATTACCCGGTAGTTGCAAGGTAAGGGAATACCCTCCCTTGATGTCGAAAGTAAAGTGTAATGGTGTTTATTAGCGAGATAAACATGTGGTCGCAGTATTTGATCTTTGGGGATTGAATAGTTTACTTGGAATTAAATAGAAGATTGCGAATTGTTATGGAAATAAATGGGATTAGAGCATGTTTGAATTAATTGAGACCCTGATCATGATATTATATGGTTTAGATCAGGAGGATAATTGAGGAAAGCCAGCTGCGAATTTATCGCATTTATCTGAGGCATATCAAGTAAGTCCTTGCATAAACTCTTTTACTAAATGTTGTGATGGTAAGCCCTTTTATAAACTGTTTTGTTAAAGGTTGTGATGGCAAGTCCATGTTGTGAAGCTTTGTAAAGCTATTGTTAAACTGTGTTTGCTTGGGTTGTAAACGTGGATATTTATTCTTTAAACGGTTTTGTCAAACTAACGATTTTATCAAGAAAGCTATTCTTTTCCTTAAATTTTTGAAAACTCTTTTAAAGAAAACCACGTTTTACAAAGCCAATGTTTGAAAATATTTTGAATCGGGAATTGACGGATATATTCGTTGAGTACTCAATAGGGGTAGGCTAACAATACTAGTCTTGGAGGGCTAGCGTAAGTCTTCTGGCAGGAGGCCACCTCCAGAAGATGAACTTCGCTTGAAAAGGTGACAGTGTTGGTTGGTCAGGCCAGTCCGAGCTAGCATTATGCCTGAAAGGTATTATTTATATTCCCGGCGTGGACACCCGGATGGTTTTGTTGGGTGTAGAGATGGAGGAGTATCTCACCCGGTGGGCCGTACACTCACCTTGATCAGAACGCCCAACGTGTGGTAATCTGGTCCGGACACGGTGCACAAAGTGTGGTGCCTTGGCCAATTTGTTCTCATGGAGCCCAACGTGTGGTGACATGATTTTTATCCGAGTGGAGGATTTATTTTGTACAAAGTATGACAATGAGAAAAACCCACTCCTTGCGAAAAGAGATTGTTTATGACTTGCCAAATTATTTTTACAAATGTTTTACACTTTGCATACACGTACTATTCAAAACACCATGTGCACACACAGGACTTACTGAGATTTATTCTCACACCGTTTTACACCATGTTTTCAGGAGATAGATTGTGCTGAGTCAGCGGGGCATGTAATAGTTGGAGCTTTTGCTATTTTCTCTATCCGTTCTAGGAGACATTTATTGCTTATGCTTCTAAACAATATTTTGTTTTATTCCGTTTTGCTCCAAGTTGAGCCTGGTGTAATAAAAATATTTCTTTATTTATCTAAGTTGATCCTTTTGGAGATTGCCTTTATATTTTATACCTCGTTCTAAAGACCCCTTGTCCTACAGGACGGAGCGACATCCCCGTCCTTTTAGGGTACGTAGTCGTGGGGTGTTACACCGAAACCATCCTTTCCCAAGCAAAATAAAATTTACTCAAGCTAAAGCTTCTATGATGGACTTTGAACCCAAGACCTCAAGAATTAATTCCAAAACTCTAACCACTACACCACAACAACTCTTGTTGCTATTTCTACTAGAAAAATTATTTCCTATTCAATCCACAAGCTATCTCTTTATTTTCACCTCGGGCAAAAATTATCATTTTGCCCCTCTCAGACATCACTCACCAACAAGACTTCAAGATAATAAAAATCAAATTCAAAGCACATAGAAATCATATGAAAGCATATTTAATCATGAAATAAAGCATGATATACATCCCAACCCCCTTACTCTAAGGTTGGTCTTGACTGGGGTTTCATACTATATTTTAACCTTCAATTGACTACTACTTGTAATAGGATGAGAATTTGTATCAATGGCCAGAACAAAAGATAATCAGTATAATGAAGCTAATATTTAGGTATAATAACATTTTGTCGAGACCTGGATGTAATTGTTGGATTTATTCTATCCGTATCCTAAATATTCAAAAGGCTACTACAATTAGTAAAATAAGAATTTGAGGGTACGCTGAGAATGAAAATTGATCAGTGCGATGAACGCACGTTTTTGTGTGAATTAAGCTATTCCGATTATTGATGGCATTTTTGTCATTTTGATTGCGCCTGCGATTTTGATCACAATTTTGACCAAACTAAGAAAGAATTGAAGAATTTAAGTATTACAAATGGATTCAGTGAAATTTTTGAGCTTGAATGGTAAAATAAAATATTTTTCCATTTCGAACCCGAATTTTGATTATTTCGAAGAAAAAGTGAAATCGCGGTTAGAAATGGTACGTGTGCCATTTTGTGATTGGTAGCCATGAACATGTATCAATTTTATGAGAGATTGCATGAAGAATTCATGCAAGACATATGAAATTAAGGAATTACAAAATAAATAAAAATTGTGATTGAAACACATAATTTGTGGAACCATTTAATTAATACCTTGCTCAATTTATTTGGCCAATATTTTTCCATGAAGAGGCGGTGGATTGGCTAGAAAAATAGCTAGAAAAACTAGTAGTGACAAGAAAGAAGAGAAGAGAAAACTTAAGGAAGAAAATCAAGGAAAATGGTGTGTAATTTTATAATTGGAATACACCTACATGAAAACCACCATACAATTAATTGAATTAAAAATTACTTGGTCAAAATTCTAATGAATTGTGGTGGTGAAAAACAGCCAGAATTTCGGCAGCCTTGGAGGAGAAAAATAAGAGAAAGAAATCAAAAGAAATAAGTAAAAGAGAGAGAAAAGGTGAATAGTGTGTGTTCTTGGTGTAGTGTGTGTGTTCTTGAGAGATTCTTGGGGCAAATTACACCAAAGAGCTCTATATATAAGGTAAAACCATACCTTGCTAGAATTAAAGTTGTTGTTGGATAAATACAGCTTATTTTGATGTTAATTTTAATATGAAAAATATGATTTTCATGTCTTGATTTTGGATCAAAAGTTAGGGTACATAAACTTTGTTTGTGAAATTTGTGTATGATTATGTGTGCCGGCTGCCTTGAATATTTATGGATTATGTTTTGTGTGATGAAGGAATGAATATTCATGGTTATTCGAAGGGTTGATCTTGGTTGATGAGATGATGATAAAAAATGGAATGAAAATGGGAATTACTTGGTTAGAATGATGAATTATGCTAACTTTTGATTGAAGAAGTGAATTTGTGTTGAATAAACATGACTTTTATGAGTTATTAGAATCTAAAAATTGAAGGATCAAAGATGATTTGAAGGGAAAATTGAATGAATCTAATGTTCTCAAGGTGTTAAAGGTTAAAGGAAATCAAATGATAACCTAAATGGTTGAGTTAAGATAAACTATTAGGGCTGTTTTTGCCTCTGTATTATGTCAAGGTAATATGAAATCAGGAAATGTCTTATACAAAATTAAAGTTAAGAGTCTTACGATTGTTTTGATATATCATAGAGCCTAATCGGAGTTGTGGATTGAAAGTTACGTGCAAAACAAAATCGTGTGTTAAGAAAGGAAATTCTAGAATTTCCGTTAGGAAATAAATGAACTTAAGAATGATTAATTGTGTGATTTTGGGATGAAATGAATGAGAAACATGAAGATAACTCCTTGTTCATAAAGAAAGGAAGGATATGGAAAAAGGAAAATGGAAGAATTGAACAAACGATGAAAAAACGACATGAACGACTGTTGTGCATTTTCTTAAATGTCGGTTGAACGTCAACTAACCGTCGACTATTTTTCGACTAAACACAACTAAACATAAAAACGATATTTGATGTAGGTTCACCGGTAAATGGCCAACGACACGTTGGAAATGGTGAAAATGGTAGTCGAACGACGTGAACGATAAAAGCTTATTTAGGACACGAGGTGAGTCCCTTTGACTTCTAAAACCTTTTGAAAGTTAGTATGCTTTATTTCTTCATAAAATGCTACGTTTTACACTATTTTGGAAATCCCTAAATATATTTAAGATTTATATGAGCAAAATTTATTTTTATGTCAGTTTGGACTTGAATGAACATCATAATTGGCTTGGAAATCTTAATAGATGATTAAAGTATGAATTTAGTCCTTTTTGAATTAAATACTTGGAATTTTTAGAAAATGATAATTTTGGAATCGGGCATTCACGAATTGACTAGAATGCCTTTATTGAAACACTTTTTATGAAAACATGATTGGAAATTTTGAATTTAATCCTTTTTTAAGATTAGAATTCTGGATTTCTTGAGATAAGTTCCTTTGAAAATCAGGTATTTGAAAAATGATCCAAATATTTTTATTGGAATGTTTTATGGAAACCTTTGGAATTGGGTATTCAGTAAATGACTGAAATATCCTTATTGAAACTTTTGTGAATACCTTTTAAATCAGATAAGGGCAAAATGATCGGAATACCCTCAAAAAATCTTTTGGAATCGGGTATAGGTAAAATGACCCGAATACCCTTAAAAATGACTTTTGTGATCAAGTATGGGCAAAATAACCTAAATACTCATGAAAACTTGTTTTAATATGTAAAAAGAAATCTTTACCCTATTTCGACATGATTTTAGAAAATGATCTCTTGGTATGAGATTGATTTTTGAAAAACGACATTTTGATCCCGAAAATTATTTTATTGGCCTGATGTACCTATGAAATGAATTGATTGGCCCTGTGGAGCCTAAAGAAATAATTATCTAACTTGCGAGTCAGTGGGATCAATTTCTGAAAAATAATATTTTGGCCCTAAAAATGTTTGATTTGAAAATCCTGCGGGAACAAATAATTCTCTAGCCCAATCAACCAGTAGGGATTGTTATTGGAATGTTGAGTACTCAGTAAGGACTTTAATCTTTATACTATCTCATATTAGAGATAGACGATCCTAAGTAACCTAGCTAGTTTTGGAGTTTGTCTTACTCCAAACAGAGTGACAGGACATTGAGTTGAGTCATTCTAGCTTGTCGTTTAGCACCTGTCAATTGCCTTATGCCTACGGGCATATTATTTGAGAGTCGTTCGCTGAATGCCGGGCGGGGACACTCGGTAGCATTTGACTCCTTGCTACCTTGATAGTGAATGACGTCAGAATTGGGACTCCTTAGCTTACGGTAGCAAGTAAAATACTTAGTGTGCTGCGGTATACTTGTTATTCATTCTCGATAGTACGCTGCAGTGTAATTACCCTCCAGCGACGCACAGTTGAGTGTAATAAGCTGCGGTCCTAATACAATAAGACGTGGGGCCGAAGGCGAAGCCTTATAAGCTTTGTATGCAGGCCGACCTTTTGTTGGAGAAGTGCCTGTGATTTCAGAATTAGGGCAATGATTTGAAATTAAAACATAGTTTTCTAAAAATGATTGAGTTCTAAATAAACTCTTCTTTAAAGAGTTTTGGAATTGTTTTTAATGGAAAAAGGAAAAAAAAAACTTTCTGTAGTGCCCTTTGGGGACAGAAAATGCAACATTGCATTACTTTATCTATATTTGTAAAGCACTGGCACACATGAGGCTCACTGGATGATTTTTCACTCACACACGTGTCTTTTAGCTTACTGTTTTGTCGGATCCGGTGTTGAGCAGACCTATGAATAGAGAGACGGTACCACAGTGACAGTAGTCTAGGTTTAGACGCTTTCTCTTTTGATTATGTACTTTATTACTGATGTCGTATAGAGATTGCTTATACGAGACTCTTTGTCATATATGTATATGACCATCAGTATGAGTTAGTTGTATCAGTCTGGGCGTTGATTACTACTTATGGTTCTTCGTTATAAAGACTTTTTGTCTGAGTAATTGGACGGGCCGACACCCGATTTTGGTATGCTTCCGATGTTACTTTTAATAGGGGTGTTACACCCATAATATATTGGATTTAATGTGAAATGGACCATTAACAACAGTCCAATTTTTATAGTCTAATTTCATGGTGCATTAGATTTAATGGACATTTAATAATGACCCAACTATATTAATCCAAAAATAATTATATTTATTCATAAATTAATTTTAATTAATCAAGATTAAAATTAAATTTTCTTTTAATCTTAATTAAATAAAATATATTTTTTCCAAAATTCTTTGTCTATAGATATTCAATCTAATCCAACAAACCCATTTATAAATTTTTTTTAAAAAAAATCAATCGCTCACATATGATTGTTGAGATCTTGATAAGAAAGGTGGTTACCATGGCCATTATTGTGTTTGTCTTTTGGAATGAATCCCTTTGTCTTTACTCCAGCAATTAGCCACAATTTACGCAACAATATTTACTTAATTAAGGAACCTAAACACGAATCCTGTCATTTTTAAGTTATAATTTTGCTTAGAGAGCGGCTATTGACAATCGAAAAGTTGGTATTGGCACTACATACCCTTTAGCTTTACATTTGAAAAGACAATATTAGCCTTTTGCCCCTTGCTCTTTTCCTCATTTCCCCAACTGAAAAGCCATGACTTGATAAAATTTTCAATGCTGTGGCTGCACTCAAGGCAGGAGAAATGGATTGGTCGTTTGGGAGAAGATAAAAGGCATGCATGGAACATGGCTAATGGGGAGATTGGAATTCAAGTCATTGTAGAGAGAGAAAAGGTGATGAAAGATGAAAAAAGAATACTATCAGTATGGATATGGCAGGAAGAGAATAACGTGATATAGTGTCTTCAATGTAAAATTACTACATATGCAGTGCCAATACCGGCTTTCTTTTACTTAATGTTTCATATAATCTAAGGATCTGATTGGTTTAAAATAATAAATACGAATGGTAATAGGAATGATAGAACCTATTATGATAATAAATTTCCGCAAATCCTTTCTCTCTCTATTTAGTTCGTTAATGTAATGAGAATAATTTTTTTAATTATTGTTTAAAAAATATTAAAACAAATAATTTTGATCGGGAATTATAATTTCTAATTATTGATATTTTATTCTCTAATTTTAAAACTCATAAACCCCTACTAAATAAAAAAAATTAAGAATGATTCTGACTCAATCCCGTTCCTTACTCCAAAATCCTCCGTCCAAACAGCTAGTAAGTTGCACTTATCATTTTTCGATGATTTTCCTAATGAAATTTTTGTTTTAACACGTCTCAAAAGTGGTCATTTAGTGGATAAAGGTAAAGGAATGGGATATATTTTTGGTTCTATTTTAACCAAATTTAGATGCAGATGTACAAACTTTTAGTTGGGGACACATGCTGCTATATGGCAATATACATTTGAGTACAACATTATAAATATTGAAATTTCTTTTTAGGTAAAATAATTTATTTATGAAAAAAAATAAATTACACAAAAGAACTATATAATTTATAATAATAGAAAAAATATCACACCTCTAATCTTAAATGAATAAAGTACAAAAGATATAAATAAAACAATCACACAACAAAATCCCTAAGAATCACCAAATCAATATCCACCAACGGCTTGGGTATGAGAAGGCAACAAGAGAACCAAACTATCCATCCTGAATCGTGAGGGCAACCAAATCAACAAGAGAAGGCAAATATCTTTTTATGGAAACAAAATAAACTCATAAAGAATTAAAAAAATTTATAAGCATAATAGTGGAATTTAAAAAATTTTGGCCCAATAAATCCGGTTCTGACGGGATGGCATGTTTGTCCATCTTCCTTTTTTTTTTTTTTTTAACTGTGACTCAAATGATAGTTAAGGTTTCCGTCAATATGTTACCTAATACCCATGATTCCCTTTTGATGATGCGATTGTGCCAAAACAAGGAGTAGGTGTGAAAACTCGATCTCACAAGAGATTCTGATGTGATGATAAATTTGAATAGTATATAATTATTAATTTGAGATATTTATTTTGACTCGACAATTAAATAATTAATCGTGAATACTGTTATACTCATAGTCGCGTTCTAGAGCTCGTGAGCACTAAACCGGACATTTAGTTTAAGAGTAAGTAATCAGCCTTCAGTGTGGATACTAATTGTTATACCGTGTGTAATGGAAGCCACCTCTAAAATCCTACACTACCTTATTGGTTTTAGATTTGGTCTGTAAGTTTAGACCCAACAAGAATAATTGGGTCAAGATGGTGAATGTGATATTTTAATCACACATAAGATTCTGACGTGATAATAAATTTGAATGGTATATAAGGATAGATTTACATACTCATTATTAACTTAAAATATTCATAATATGATGATAAATTTGAATGGTGTATAAGGACAAATTTAAATACTTATTATTAATTTGAAATATTTATTTTGGCTCAATAAGATGATGGCTAAGTAATTGACTGTGAGTGTTATTTGATCCATTATCGCATTGGTTCCAAAGGTACATAAGAAAGCTCTTGATGCGTATCAACTAATTGTTACTGCTAAATTGTGTGACACTAACAACTTAAAGATATAATAAACTTAGAAATTGCATGAAAATAAAACAATAAATTTGCATAAAAGTAAAGAAAAGTTTATAAATGGATAAATTAGATGGAATTGAAGAGAAGATTAAAATAAAGTTGTATTAAATTCTAAATTGACGATAAATAAAAGAAAGTGACTAAAAGTGTCTTAAGTGTGGGGGCTGAAGGACATAATCTCTTAGCCATGTCAACATCAGCTAACCATAAAGGCTTGAATTATTGTTAACAGGCATTTTATTAGTTTTTTCCAAGTCAAAATCCTTATTTTCACATACTTTCAAGGTCTCATTTTTAACAATTTTTTCATATTATCTTCATGATAGTGGTTGGTTACTATTTCTTTGACTTTCTCTACTGTTAGAAGTTTTAGACCTTAAACCTTATCATTTGATAGTTGAAACTAATCTATTGTTGATGTTTCGTTGAAATAAGACTTTCCAAACTCAAAAACTACTGATAACCTTTTGATAGTTGAAATTTATCTGCGGTTGGTGTTTTGCTAAAATAACACAAGCATGCAAGTTATGCCTTTAGATAGCGACAATTTTTGCGTGAATTAAATTCTCATAAATTATATATTTTAAAAAATTATATTATATAATTTATATTATATATATATATATATATATGTAATTTATAGACTTTGTCTTCGCAACTGAGTTTTCCATTTGTCTCCACCCGAGTAAGGGCTGCAATGCCCTCCTCCACCGATACTCAACTTAGTTCCTCCTTCACTTAATTATCAATGTGCACTCTCTAACTGTCATGGATTTATTGATTAACCATCACATTTGTTTGCCGAAGAGTTTGACTGGTTTGAGCATCCTCTCTACTCCCACTTGACAATGAGGTCTGTCAAACCATATGTACATAATAGGATATTATTTTACATATCTTCTAGAAATTATTATATACATCTTTTGTATTTTTTTTAATATATCTTTTATATCTTTATAGGTTCTTGCATATCTATTGTAAACTATATATATTTAATTAATAAGTACAAGAGGAGTGGGCAATTTCTCCACTCCAATCAACCTTGACTTTTCAAACTCAAAAACCGATGATTACCTTCAATCAGTTGGGAACTGTCTAGATTTGTTTCAACGCACCCAAGTGTATCAAAATACATTAACTCAAATTCCTGGAAGCTCCTTCAGCTAGTACAACGGTTATCATGGCGTTAATGAGTAAACTTATCCAAACTCTTCTAGAATCAATTACCATAAACTTATAAATATATATTGGTTAAATTAACCCTTGCTTGTTGGATATGGTTTTGTAGATTTTGTGTGCCAACAAATCTAACATTATGGTCTGTTTGATAAAATTGAAGTATAAATATTTAAATATTAAATTTGGAAAGTTACAAATCTAAAATTTGAATTTTAAAATTTACAATTTAAATATAAAGATTGAATTAATTATAACATATTTTTATATTATATTTTATTATAATTCATATTAAATATAAAAGAATAATAATAAATAGATAAGTATGTAATATATTTAAAATTTTTATTTAAGTGATTTTTATTTTACTTAAATTTTATAATATGTTTTAATATATCTTAATTAATAAATAAATAATAAGAATTTATTGCCAAATATATATAAATAATTAAACATTTATTTTTATTTGTTATTAAATGCATTTAGTTAATTAAATATTTTAGTGGTATCAAACATGCTTTTAAGTCTACTTCAATTAGGCATCATCAAGTTCACTTGAGAATACTTTTTTAGGAACTAAAAAGGCTAGAAACCTCCAATTGTTTGACCAAGAAACCTTGAAAAAGAAACAGAAAAAGTTGGCTTTAAAAAATATTTGTTCATTCTTAAAAGATAAATTAGCGAATTTAATTTTTAAACTTTTTAGATTAGCAAGTTCAGTTTCTAATTCTTTATTTTCAAATTTTTAATTCTTTTTTTTAGTAAAATATTTAATCCTGGCGTTCATCATGTGATGAACAACGTAAAGTTAAAGTCTATTTTTAAAAATTAAATTTGTCAATTAAAAAAAATTATAAATTAAATCCATCAATTTAATATATATATATATATATATATATATATATATATTGCTCATGAATTATAAATTGAATACAAAATCTATTACTTAATAAAAAATATTTTTTAAAATAACTAAAGATTATCTTTGTATTAATGTTTATATATATATATATATATATATTATTAATAAATTAATAGAAATTATTAAAAAATTAAAAAATAACAATAACATTTACACATAATATATCTACGTCTATATAATAATATTTTTTAGTTGAGTCTTGTTTATGTGTGCCCGAGAGAGAGAGAGAGAGAGACTTATCCTCCACGAACCAAAATTAAAAAGGACAGAGGCTAAAGGTGTAGAATTAGAACCACAGAGGACCAATTGGGATTATCTAAGCCTTTGGGACCAAAATTTTAACTTTCCTCATTGAAATCATCTCACTTTTGTTGATGATTGCTTTTGCACGCAATATGTACACGTTTTGTTTTCATTTCCATGGTTTTGTCTTCGGACTTCGGAGGGCCCTTGAATAGGCATGCGGAATATGGTCAACGGTCCATAATCCATTGTTGAGATGGCAGAATATTGATGTGGACTTCCACATGATATTTTGCCGTGGAAAACACTGCAGGTCAGAAAATGCTTTTCTCTTTCTCTTTTTTTTTTTTTGTTAATCTTTTAATATATAGATGACACTATTCAATAATTTGCCGGGGAAAACATTGCAAGTTAGAATATCCTTTTCTCTTTCTCTTTTTTTTTTTCAAAAATCTTTTAATATATAAGATGACACAATTCAAACTCAAAACTTTCTTTCTTAATAATAATTACTTTTAATTAATTGAATTATTATTTTATTATATTTTACACTATATTTAGTTCATAGAAAAGAAAAAAAAGAAAAACTTATACGATATTTTTATTTTATTTAATTAAAATAGAAGAAAGTAAACAAAAAATATTTTTCAATTCGTTCATATTTTAACAGACTATTTTACTGACATAAAAATACATAATTTTTCTTAATTTACTTATCTTACATCTTTTCTTCTTAATTAAACAAAATAAATAATGTATTTATTTTTAAATTTACATTCTCTTCTTTATTTCTTTTTCCTTTTTACCCTAATTAAACTTACAGCTAAATTCGTTTGGACATTTCATTTTACTATATATTTTGGTTGAAAATTGGTTGATGTGGATACAATCCTATCATGCTCAATATAACAAAGTTTGCTCTCTTGAGCTTGAACTTTCAACAAAAGAGAAGCCAAAACGTCAACTTATCACGCCTTGAATTCTTTTAGGCATTGTATGTCGCTATATTTTGGCTAAAGAATTATTTGATGTGGATACCGCGTGATGATCACGCTCAATGTAATAAAGTAAGCGCTCTTGAAGTTGGAATTTTAGAAGGGCATAAGCCAAAAAGTCAGCTTAGAATATTGTGAGCTCAACGTAAATTTGTTACTAGTAATATTTATCTATTTGACTTGTAATTTAAATGTTTAAAAAGTCTAATATCTATAATTGGGACAAACAAAGAACTATATATGAGATAAGGTGTGAAAGATGAACACAACACACTGCTATATTCTTGATTTTTTTTAATTAATAATATAAATTTTAATGTTTCTTAAAAGCTATTGAAAAAAAGAGCTCTAAAAGAAGTTAATTTTAAAAATTAGGGAAACATTTTTGTTTTCAAAAGTATCTTCAATTTTCAAACGTACTTTCAACCTTGAGTATTATCGCTAAATATAACCATTTTAGCCTTTGTTTTTAAAACTAAAATAAGAAAAATGAAAGAAAAAAATCAACGAAGGGCACCTTTAAATTAGGATTCTAGTCTTAGAGGGTCAACTAAATATATATAAGACCCAAAAAAATCATTAATTTTAAATTTTGATATGGCTCCACCACTGGTTCAAAATAATTTTTCACTTAAATATATTAAAATTGAGTTATTTTTAATAATTTACTAGAATGCAGTGAGAAAAATTTGTATTTGAGTTTTTTCAATTAATTTTTGTAAGCTTAGAATTTTATGTTATAAGAAGAAAGTAGCTATGTATGGAAATGCACGAGTATGATGCCTAGTTTGTTGAATTGGAATTAGGGATGGCAATTTTTCCGCTTAAATCGAGGATCTGACATGGTTGGGCCAGAGATTCTTCGATTTAAGTGGGGATGGGTCGGCGACGGGCTTCATTCCTCAGCCCGTCAATCGGAGACGGGTCGGGGACAGGGATTGTATGATCTTCGCCTCAGCCCGCTTTACATATTTTATATATATATATATATATATATATATATATATATACACACATTATATAAATAATTTATATAATGTGTATATATATATATATAAAATAAAATAAAAAAGAAGAGAAAAAAGAAAAAAGAAAAAAATTATAAACTATTAATTATTAATTTTACTCTTACTAATCTAGTGATATGATAAATATGTGAATTATTGAAAATCACTACAAAAGTTTTCTATATGATTAAAAAATTTTAAATAAAAATATATTTGAGATAATTTTTTTTTAAGTTTTTATAATTATTTTCAGATCCAAACGGACTCCCGCTTCCTCGCTTTCTTAGGTCGGGACCAGGGATTATTTTGTCCCCGACGAAAATCTCTGCTTTTCTCCGTAACAGGAACGGATCGAGAATAAAAATACGAAAATATATACAAGGATGGGATCGAAATTTTTAATCTTCGGCCTGACCCAACCCCTTGCCATCCCTAATTGGAATGTTTGTGCGATGATTAGACATATCCATACATAGACTCGAGACATATAACTCAAGAAATAATAAGGAAAAATATCTCATGATTGGACTCCAAAGAATTTGATTGGATTGAATTACGCGTATGGTTCATAGTCTTTGTACACGACAAGCAATTTAGGCAAGTTCGGCTTTTGTCCATTCCTTTTAGGCCTGACACCTCAGAATCCAACTCGAATTAAACAGTGGTCAACCACGCAGAAATCTTTGAGGTTTTAGACCTGAATCAGAATTAGAGAATGGTTCAAATTTAAATTATTAATTTTCACAAAAATAAAATAAATTTTTATATACACAAGTGGTCAACGATAATAAAAGAAAAAAAATTGGATGGTTGGTCCCTAACTGAACAAAAATCGACAATTGCCCTTAAAAGGTGTGAGATTTTAGATTGTTAGGACCAATTTCTTTTCACATTCATTGTACCGTATTGACTTACAAGCATAGTTCTAAAATTCGAATTGACCCGGCATGTTCAACTGAACAGATAAAAAATCGGACATTTGTTCACTTTGACGAGATCTTATGAATCAGGAATACAAAAATTAATCAAAAATCGTTCGAATGAGTGAATTGATCACGATTTTACAGTCTATCAGTTTAATTAAAATTACATCGTTTTAAATTTAAAAAAATAAATAAATAAAATCGTCTCTTTCAAATTCCATTTCGACTATATACTTTAAATTTTAATTGTGTTAATTTAATAATGATCTTGTACTAAGACTATATATTTGAGTTGTTTATATTTAACATTGAACTATTATTATATTGTGTATTGAAATTATATCTTGTTGTATATTAAATTTATATTTTGGACTTTTTGACAAATAATTAATTTTTTCTTATTTAAAATCTATTAATTTTAAGAGACATCTTTTATATTTTTATTTTTATATATAATAGTAAATAATATTTTTATATATAAATAATATTTAAAAATATTTAATTACATTCTGATTCAACTAAAGTTTAACTACGGTCGAACATATGAATTATTGAATCTATTGTTTCACTAGTTCAATGATCGGTTTGATTTTCATAAACTTGCTTAGAAGTAACTTTTTCTTCCATCCCATTGTCTCTTCCCATTGTCAACCAGTTATTTTGTCTCAATTTTTTCTTTATTTTTGTTGTCATTTTTCCTTTTTCTTTCTTCGTATGAAAATAACGATTGAGGTAGGATAATCTTTAATCTAACCTTATTCTCCATTTAACAAATATGCTTGCGGTGTGAATTATGGAGATTATCAAGGTATTTAAAATAAAATTTTGACTAATGAAACTTTGTTATTTTTTTAAAAAGAAAAGAGATGTATCTTGAAAAGATATTTCAGAAAAATGCCAAAAAATAATAGAATGTTATAAAATTTGGGTAATGTTAAAATAAAATTTACACACTACACACTACGAAACTCTAACTATTCTTTTGCACAAGAATTTCTTCAAACTTCTCTATTTTTTTTTCTCACAATTTTC
This sequence comes from Voacanga thouarsii, assembly GCA_026120185.1. Lineage (NCBI taxonomy): Eukaryota > Viridiplantae > Streptophyta > Magnoliopsida > Gentianales > Apocynaceae > Voacanga > Voacanga thouarsii. Next base: position 4,476,283 of record JANUWF010003385.1, read on the forward strand.
TCTCGCAATCACAATTCTTTCATAAAATTATGGTATATTTCAAGTTTAGAAAATAGTTCTATTTTTAGAGCTCTTAGTTAGTGAAATACATAATTTTCCATTAATATGAATTAGTGGTGTCTCCACTAAATGATGGACATTCATAAAAATTCATAATTAGTGGAGCTACCACTAATTCTCTAATAATTCACAACATATTCATAACACTCCCCCTTGAATGTCCATCCATTACATAAAGAATATGCCTCGTTAAAATCTTACTAAATAAAAACCCAGTGAAAATAAAATTTAGTGAAGGAAAAAGAGTATACTATTTGATATGTCTGTTTATTACTCCCCTGATGAGATGATTCCTTTAAATCTTTGAATCAACACATACCAATTTTATATCTTAACTTCTCAAATGTTGCAGTCGATAAAGTCTTCGTGAAAATATTTGCGAGGTTGTCATATAACCGAATTTGTAACACATCAATTTCACCTTTCTTCTGAAATTCATGAGTAAAGAAAAATTTTGATGAAATATATTTTGTCCGATCTCCTTTAATATATTCTCCTCATAATTTAGTTATGCAAGCTGCATTGTCTTTATAAAGGGGAGTTGGAATATTTCTGATAGATAATAATCCACAACTTTCTCGGATATAATGAATTATTGATCTTAATCATACACATTCTCGACTTACTTTATAAATTGCTATAATTTCAGCATGATTTAAAGAAGTAGTTGCTATAGATTGTTTCGTAGAACGCCATGATATAGCAATATTTCCACATGTAAATAGATAGCTCATTTGAGAACGTGCTTTATGTGGATCAGATAAATAACCAATATCTGCATAACCAATCAATGTTGGGTTGGTTTTATTTGAATAAAATAATTCGAGATCAATTGTACCTTGGAGATATCGAATGACTTGTTTAATTCCATTCCAATGTCGTCGTATTGGTGAAGAACTAAATCTTGCTAATAAATTGACAGTAAAGGTAATATCAGGTCGTATATTATTAGCAAGATACATCAATGCACCAATTGCACTGAGATATGATACTTCAAGACCAAAGAGTTATTCATCATCTTCTTGAGGTCGAAAAGAATCTTTATTCACATCTAATGACCGGACGATCATTGGAATACTCAATGGATGTGCTTTGTCCATGTAAAATCTTTTTAGAACTTTTGTTGTATATGTTGATTAATGAATAAATGTTCCACTTTCTAGGTGCTCAATTTGTAAACCAAGGCAAAATTTAGTTTTACCAAAATCATTGATTTCGAATTTTTTTTAAATAATCAATTATTTCTTGGAGCTCTTCAGGAGTTCCAAGAAGATTAATATCATCAACATATATAGTTAATATCACAAATTTAGAATCAGATTTCTTAAAAAAAACGCATGGATATACCTGGTCATTTTTAAATCCCGCTTTCAATAAATATTTACTAAAACGATTGAACCACATGCGCCTAGTTACTTCAGGCCATATAATGATTTCTGTAACTTAATGGAGTAATTTTCATGAGGATAATATTTATATGCTTCGGGAATGTGAAATCCTTTAGGGATTTTCATGTAAACATCATTTTTTAAATTTCCATACAAGTAAGCAGTGACAACATCTAATAGGTGCATATCTATCTTTTTATGTACTGCCAAATTGATAAGATATTGGAGTGTAATAGCATCAATAACAGGAGAATAAGTTTTATCATAATCCATACATGGTCTTTGTGAAAAACTTTAGGTTACTAACCGTATTTTATATTGTACGATTTCATTATTTTCATTGCGCTTTCTCACAAATATCCATTTGTAGCCAATAGGATTTACACCTTCTGATGTTTGGACTACAGATCCGAAGACTTCACGTTGTGTCAGTGCATTTAACTCTAATTGAATCGCATATTTCTATTGTAGCCAATCTTTTCTATGCCGACATTCATCAGCTGATATTAGTTCAGGATCATCATTATCTTGTATAATATCAAGAGATATATTATATGCAAACATATTATCAATAATTGTTTCTATCCGATTCCAACTTCTACCAGAAGTGGTATAATTGATAGAAATTTCAGTGTTACTTTCATCAATTTCTGGTTATTTGTCATCAATTTTCTCTTGGTCTTCATCATTCTTTTCTTCAATATGATTATTTGGATTATTTATTCCTCTTTTCTTTTGATGATTTTTATCTTTAGAACCAAGAGGTCAGCTACGCTTTTGGCGTGCTTTTGACTCAGTAGTTATAAGTATAATATTTTGTTCTACTGAAACTTCAATTCGAATAAGAGCATTTATAGTTGGAATATGTAATTTTGTAACTCTTCTGGAGTCAACAAAAGTGTCTGACATTTGATTTACAATACTTTGCAAATGAATTATCTTTTAAATTTCAAGTTCACATGCGCTTGTGCGCGGATCAAGATAATTTAATGATATTGTCTAATCAAGATCTTTCTTATACTATTTCTGTTCTCCCCCTAATTTAAGGAATAATGATTTCACAAGAGAATAATATAATGTAAGAACATTATGAGTAATACTACATACATAACAAGTAGGAAATGCCAAAAAATATATTAAAACAAAAAAAATCTCTATATTATTATTTTCTTGAATAGTTTCACTAAGACCTTCAACATTTAGATGCATTTCTGCATCGAGAACCCATGACATATAATTTTTTCCAAAAATATCATGGGTTACAAATTTGAGTTTAGTAAGGTTAGCCATATGGATCAATAAATGCATACTTGTCTTCTGACTTGTGTAACGGTAGAGATTTGTGCTTTAGTTTTCTGGCTTTTGTAACGACAGAGACTCGTGCTGATAACGTGTTATAAAATTTGGGTAGTGTTAGAATAAAATTTACACACTACACACTAAGAAACTCTAACTATTCTTTTGCACAAGAATTTCTTCAAACTTCTCTCTTTCTTTTTTCTCACAATGTTCTCTCACAATCACAATTCTTTTACAAAATTATGGTATATTTCAAACTTAGAGAATAGCTCTATTTATAGAGCTCTTAGTTAATGGAATACATAATTTTTCACTAATATGAATTAGTGGTGTCTCTACTAAATAATGGATATTCATAAAAATTCATAGTTAGTAGAGTTTTCACTAATTCTCTAATAATTCACAATATATTCATAATATGGAATAAAATATAAAGAGACAACTTGGCAATATATTTGGGAGAGCGAGCAAGAGAGAAACAGAAAGAGGATCCAAAGCGCTTGTTTAAAAATTCGTAAATCTTATGTTTTTAGTTATTCTTCAAATATTTCTTTTATATTATTTTATTGTAAATGAAGGATTTATTTTTTATTTTTTAAAAACAAGTAATAAGGTATTTTTATTTCCTTTCTTTTTTGATTTCTCATGGTCTTATTGCAAAAAAAATGTACTTTGATGAAATTCATACGCGAGTTATAAGAAATTAGGAATAGTAAGATTGACTTGAAAATATTAGAAAGAAGATCTAGAAGGTGAGAAGTGATAATAATAATAATAATAATAATAATAATAATAATAATAATAATAATAATAATAATAATAATAATAATAATAATAATAATAATAATAATAATAATAATAATAATAATAATAATAATAATAATAATAATAATAATAATAATAATAATAATGAATAGATAACTATTGCAAATTAGGGGTAAGAAATATTAATTTGGACAACTAATTAGAGAATTTGATACTTGTCACGATATTATGAGTGTATTGGAAGAAAAGGAAAGATTGGATAGAATTTTAGTCTGACAATATTACCGATCTTATCTATTCTTTTTCACACCTCATTATTTATAACGAAATACTGAATTCTCCTCAATCTACTCACCGCAATCCTCTCTCTCATTCCTGCCTATTCCATTCTTATATATGTGAACCAACTTGACAACAGGGAATATAGGGAGAAAATTAAGTGGAGGATCTGAGGTGGTAGTCCAAGGCTCTTCTTCTTCAGGTTTTTTCCTTCTCAACTTTTTGCCTATTTTATATTGTTGTTCTTTGCTTGGGGGACTGGAGCTTTTCTTCCTTTGTATTTTTTTTTTAATTTTATTTTCCCAAACTCATTCAGGTCTTTTTGGTGTTTGGTCTTGGCCAATGATGTAATGTGTTCTTCACGTAATCTTCTAGCCTTTTTTTCTCCTTGTCTTTCTGTTCGATTTCCTTTTCAGTTTATGTTATAGTGTAGTTGTTAGATCTCAAATTTTAATTAAAAAAACTACTTTCAACTTCTTTTGTCCTTTGGAAATCCTTTATTATTTCTAATTTCTTTTTTAACAATTTGGCAACCTCTCGTAAACTTTAGTTCAAAATTAAATATTAACCATTTCTAAAAAATGAACGTTTTCCGTTTAAAGTTTTATAATTGGATCCGTTTCTTTAAGAGACACAAATTTTACTAACTTATGTATTTTACTATTAATATATTTCAATAATAAAAATAAGATAACAACTTGAGTATGATCAAATACTCCAATTCCATAGTCCTTTTCTTGTGTTATAAATTGGTTGAGCTAAAATGCCACAGTAGGAAAAAAAAAAAAATTCTTGCTGCACTTCAGATGCTAGTCTAGCTTATAGTAACGAATATCGGGTTGAGTCCAGGAACCAGTCATTGGGTTATGGGGGTCGGTCCTCAAGCCAACAAGGGCCTGTCTGTGTCAGTCATGAGATTGATTGACGTAAGCCCAATATGAACTGGCCCTAATGAGGCGAAAAAAAAAAAAAAGAAAATACATTTTTTTTTATCATACAAAACATATTTCAATGATGAAGTATAATCCCAAAAAATATAAATATAATCTTAGAAGATAATTTTTTGGAGACAAAGATAAAGTTTCAATAAAAATATCAAGTAATTATTTTATTCATTTTTTTAAAAGATGGGACCACTTATTAAATAGGGGAAGTTGTCTATGTGTCTACATACATGTGTGTGATAGATAAAAATGAAGCTTAGGAGATAATTTTTGGAGATAGAGATAAAATAGGAATTTAACTAAAAATATAAATTGTTATTTTATTAATAAGATGAGACCACTTATTAATTTACTATTATAATACTGTTAGATGGGTGAATATTGACCTAATAAGGATTAATTTGACATTTGCTTCAAAATTGCTTGGTAGGAGGAGGATTGTTCTGCCTTTGGCAATGTCGCTGCCCCTTCTGGACACTTTAACGGTTTCGATGTCAACTACCACAACCTGATAGCACGTGGAAGTCAGAGAAATAAGGCGGAAAGTAATCAAGTATTGGTTGTGTGATTGGCAGATTTTATCGCGTCTGTGCACAAGGAATTGTACAAATACCAGATTTCTCACTCCTCAAGCTGTCTTTCTTCTTTATTCGCATGCCAAATTTCCCATTGGAAATGAGGCGATCAATTGATAAAGGGCTTCTTGAACTTGCTCTTCTTCTCTTGGCCGGTTTTCTTTCTGCTTGTTCTGAACCAGAGCAAGATTTTGTTCAATGTCTTCTTCATCGTTCTGAGAATTCTACTGCAATGTCAGAAGTGATCTACACTTCACAGAACTCTTCTTATATGTCAATCTTGGATTTTTACTTGCAAAATTTGAGATTCACAGCACCAGACACGCCTAAGCCTCGAGTAATTGTTACCCCAGTTGAAGAATCGCAGATACAGATAGCTATAAATTGCTCTAAGATTCATGGCTTACAGATACGGATTCGAAGTGGGGGTCACGATTTCGAGGCTCTTTCATCGGTTGCTCATGTCCCTTTTTTCATTCTTGATTTGTTCAACCTTCGGTCGATCTCCATTGATGCTGAAAGCCGAACTGCCTGGGTTGGAACAGGTGCTACCCTCGGTGAATTCTACTATGCTATCCACGAAGTGAACAGTTCCCTAGCATTTCCGGCTGGCTATTGGCCTACTGTTGGAATTGGTGGCCACATCAGTGGAGGAGGCTATGGTCCACTGGTAAGAAAGTATGGTCTTGGTTCGGATCATGTCATTGATGCTCGTTTGATAGACGTTCATGGCAGAATTCTGGATAGAAAATCCATGGGAGAAAACTTCTTTTGGGCGATTCGAGGTGGCATCGGAGCCAGCTTTGGAGTAATTGTTTCATACAAAGTGAACTTAGTTGAAGTTCCTAGCCAAGTTACAGCATTCACTATTAAAAAAACACTAGAAGAAAGCGCCACAGACCTTGTCTACAAATGGCAATCTGTTGCCCCCAGGTTACCAGCAGACCTAATGCTTTCCCTCCAATTGATTGGCATCAATTCAACTCAAACTAGCAACAACAGAAGTATGCTAGCTACATTTCACTCTGTGTTTCTTGGTGGTGTTGATGACCTGCTTCCAATTTTCACAGAAAAGTTCCCGGAATTAGGCGTCACGAGAGAGAACTGCACCGTAATGAGTTGGGTTGAATACTTCGCCTACTATCTGGAATTGCCTTTAAATTCAACGGCAGAGCTGTTGAAGAGCAGAGTTCCACCAACACCAAAAGTTTACTTCAAATCCAAATCCGACTTCGTGCAAGTACCAATTCCTGTTTCCGGTCTCGAAGAAATATGGAATCAGTACTTCAAGATTGAGGCGACAGCATCAAGAATGGAGTGGACACCCTATGGAGGAAGAATGGATGAAATTCCTGAATCAGAAACCCCATTCCCACACAGAGCTGGGAATCTGTTCATTATCTACCAGAAAGTTCAATGGAATGAACTGAACCCAGATTTGGGGGAAACCCGCATAGATTGGATAAGAGATCTGCATAGCATCTTTGGTCGTTATGTACCTGCAAATCCAAGATGTGCTTATGGAAATTATAGAGATCTTGACTTGGGAGCGAACCAATTAGGTAACACAAGTGTGAGACATGCAAAGGTTTGGGCGCGACCATATTTCAAGAACAACTTCTATAGACTGGTGAAAGTGAAGACAAAGGTTGATCCTAAGAATTATTTCTGGAATGAACAGAGCATTCCCTCTATTTTTTCGCATTGATTGATCATGAACTTCCTATTATGTAATAGAAATATTGCTTTTACCATCCATATATTTATACTTCATTGATAGTATAATCGTTACCAACAGTATGGCTCCTCATTGGGAGATTGATCATGGCGGAAAAAAAACGAAAATCATTGAATTTCTTTTTTTTTTAATAAAGAAGAATTACTATTATGTATCCGAATTTTGTTTAATATTCGCTTTTTACTTTTTTTCATTATTGCCTCTTGGACTTTGATTGGGAAGGTTGCTGTCAGGTGGGGTTGCTAGGTCCGCCCAACAATTATTTGGGACTTTGCCTGAACGACAGAAAAGTATGGACGATAGTGCAGGCGGCTTCACGGAAGCTTCAACAGATAACTCCACTTTATGACTGTTTGATTAATCACCACAACGGACAGCACAAACATCGAGCTGCCCGCGGATAGGTTTTGCTTGGAAAAAAATTCAAATTATATACTCTCGTCTAAGCATATTAAAAAATTATAAAATTTTATAATAAAAAATAATAAAAATATTTTTTATATTTTTTAAAATATTTTTATTATTTATTTCATTCATAAATAATTTATTTAATTGTAAAAATTATACATATTAAGAAATTATAAAATTTTATAGTAGAAATAGTTAAAATATGTACTATACATTTTAAAATATTTTTATTATATTTTTTACCTTATTAATTTGAATCTCACTATTTTTTTAATTACATCACTCTAATAATTATATATATATCTCTTTTTTCTCACCTATGTCCTTTATCTCTCTCTTCCCATTCTTTGTTATAGAGTTTTCTTTTCACTCATATCACATCATTAAATTACACTTTTAACTATTTTTATAAGAGAATGTGATTTTATTGTTAGTTAAAATAACTTCAGTATGGATAATTATAAAACTAATTAATTGATAAAAATTTGTGCTAAGGATAAAATTGAAAAAAAATAATTAAATACAATATACATTTAGAAAGTGGATAGTTATTTTTGAACAAATCAAAAAGAAAATTAGGCTAGTTATTTGTAGACGGAATGAGTATTAATTAATTTAAAACATATTATAGATAACCGCCACTAATTATCATTTAGTTACCTTTCTTTCCTCATTAATTTGAATCACACTACTTCTTTAATTATATCATTTTAATAATTACATGTCTCCCTCTTCTCATCTATGTTCTTTGTCTCTCTCTTCCCACTCTTTATTTTAGAGTATTCTTTTTCACCCCTATCACCTCATTAAATTACATTTTTTATTATTTTTATAGGATAATATAATTTTATTATTAGTTAAAATAACTTCAATATGGGTAATTGTAATACTTATTAATTGATAAAAAATTGTGCTAAGGGTAAAATTAAAAAAATAATTAAATATAACATATATTTGGAAAGTTGACAGTTATTTTTGGATAAACCAAAAAAATTATGCCAGTTATTTGTGGACGGAATGAGTACTTATATTTTTTATATTGATAATAAATATATTTAAAATTTATTTTGAATTAAAATTATTAATATTTTACAAATAAAATGTATTTATATTACATTAAAATTTTCATAAAAAAGTTAAAATAATATATATATATATATATATATAGAGAGAGAGAGAGAGAGAGAGAGAGAGAGAGAGAGAGAGAGAGAGAGAGAGAGAGAGAGAGAGAGAGAGAGAGAGAGAGAGAGAGAGAGAGAGAGAGAGAGAGAGAGAGAGAGAGAGAAAGAACAAATACATTGGCAATTTCATACCACACAAAAGAGTTGTTTTTATTAAACTGCCATATTGACTTATGAAAATGGAAGGTAAATTTTTGTGCAATATTTTTTAGTAGAAGTTTTGTTTAAGTTCTCGATAGTGAAAAAAAAAAAAGATAATTAGGGATTCCATAGAATTATCCTATCCCATTTATTTGAATTGGAAGATACTTGTTTTAGATGAGCTAAATTAATAAAATGAATCAAAGGAGTTCTTTAACATGAAGTTTGATTTTGTACTACACACATCTGTAGATAGTAACAAACTCTTCTCAATCTAAACTAAAATTTTAATTTAAAATAATATTAATTTAAATAATTTTTATTTTTTGAAAACGGTAATATACTCATAATACATTGTATTTTTTTTCTCTCATTAATTATTAGATCACATATTTACTTCACACTTAATAATATTTTAAATAAACTCATCTTAATTTAATCCTATCCAAGTACAACAGAAACTTATATAAGTAGAAATAAAGAAATCAAATATGAAAAAAAATACAACGAAATAAAAAGATACCATATTCTATTTAATTATATCTAAACTAGATCTTGTTTATTTCTATTTCGATAGATTGGACATAATTAAATTGCTTATTAGTTTGTAGAAGTTATAAAATTAATTTATTTTTCACCTCTAATGTATAAAAATTTACAAATGGTACTTATTTTATTATCTTCGAGTTTTGCATAATATTGAAGAGAAGGAAATGCCAAATAATTATTGTGTTAAACTTTTACTCTTATTAACATTGCCTAGAAAAATGGATGGAAAGAGGAAAAAAAGGTTACAGCTTTTTAAGAACCCAAGAAGATTGGAGTTTGTATAAAATAAAATAAAAAAGGACAAATATTTCGTCTATTTAAAAATAGATATTTATAAAATTTTTTACACACATTAAGAACGTTAAAAATAATATTACAATTCAAATAAAATTTCAAATTTAACTCATATTAAAAACATAATAATTATTAGTTGGTAAAAAATTTTAAAAAATAAGAAGAAAAAATAGTTTTAAAAAGTTAGGTAGTTGACTTAAATAAATAAAGGTAAAATGAGAAGAAATTAATTATTAATTTTAGAAATATATATATAAACATCTATTTTAAAATAAAATAAAATTTTTTTATAAATATCTATTTCGAAATAGAAAAAGTATATTCGAGTTGGCTTCTCATTACAATATTTTCCATGTGTACTAGTATAATTTAGAGAAGGGCTAAATTCACAACCCTAAAACCATCTACACTCTTAAATTATAATTTTTTTTATGTAGTCATTATTATTCTTTGATTTTTTTTAAATCATTAATTTTTTTTTAATTTCTAAACTATTCATCTTAATTAGAAGAAAAAACACATTTTGAAACTTGGCCCGATCCTCCTCCTGATCTTAGCGCTGGCCGCACCACTGGAGTTGTCTTCTCCAAAAAATGTTGTTGCTAAAAGACATCTAGTCACTCACAATCTCCTTGCCCTGCATGCTTCCGATAGCCTCCAATTTACTAAGCTAATGAAAGGTGTAATAGAGACTTTGCTTGCTTCCAATTCTCAACCCCGATGCTTGGTAGTCTAAGTAGTACATAAGTTGTGAGGTTATGAAAAGAAACTTCATAGTTTCATGGTCCGCACCGTGATGATCCAAGAATGGATAGAGACACCCAAAGGAACAACGGATGCCAATAAGGGTTAATAGGCGCCTAAGTATGAGAATGAGCACTATTGGGCATAAATGAGTTGTTAGGGAGGTTAACCAATAAGAAAACAGGACGTTGGGACGAAGCATGCACGAGAGATGAACTAACATGTCAAAGGGATGGAAAAATGCTCGAAGGAACGGATGTAGACCGACGGGTGAGAACGAACCAAGACAGGATAGTCTTGAAGGTTTTGAGAGGTTTCGTAATGAACAGGATAAGAATGGACTGAAACAGGCATGGTCGTTTGGGGCCAACTCTAGAAGGACTCAAAGCCAATCGGGACGGTCTGAGGCCCCCAACACAAGCACGGTTAAGTTTGGAAGGGGTCAGATAGGCCCCCAACATAAGCACGATATGCACACGGCACAAGACTTGTGGGCAGGCTGGAGTGCGACACGAGCCCGACACGAAAGAGATGCGGGCATAGCACGAGGCCGACACACGACAGGTGCATGATAGGCACGATGCAGGTGCTAGCCAAGCACGCGACATGAGCTAGCTGGGACATGGCACAACACATGCGAGTGGTGCTGGGGTAAAACGTGTTAAAATGACCTGAAAGAGATCTGAACATTCTAGATAGAGCCAGAAGGGACCGGCGGCCAACGGTTAATAGGTCAAATGTTGAAATGTTCTAGAGAAGATCGGAGGGGACAAAAGCGGAACCCGATGAGGCCCATGATCAAGCGTTGTAGAACTTTCTAAAATATTGTGGGGGTTTCTAATCTTGTGTGGAAGAGTCTAGAACTTGTACATAAGAGGTACTAGGCTAGAGTTGTGTAGAATGTTCTGGCAGTGGACAAGTGGCCAACTTGTGCAAGAACTCTCGGGAGACCATGGCTTGCCTATGAATAGGTCAAGCCTCCCTTATTTGTAAAGTGTCCAAGTTAGAATCCAAGTTTTGAGTAAAAGTTTAAGTTCTCTCTCAAAAACTCTCTTGCTTTCATAATCTTCTAATACTTAGCCGTTTAACCACTACACTTCTATCATTCTTTTCTTATCTTACGTTCCCATTTGATTTGGGATATCGCTTTGCTACTTTACGAAAAGATTGATCTAGCAAATATTCCTTATTAGTCATCAAACTCATTGAATTATACGGGTTATTAGTGGTGAAATAGCCAACCCATGACAATAGGAAGCAAAGATCCCATACCAGGTTCACATGCCAATTAGCATCATGGTGTAGTAAAATCCAAATAAGCAAACATACTAGTAACTCTATATGCTAATTTCAAATCAATGGATGTTCTTGGTTTACACATTTTCTTAATGGAGAAATTCTCATTCATGTATGTGCCTTAAATTACTTTTTGTGTTAATTTTCTTATAAAGGCAATATATATTTTTTTTCTACGTAAAATGAGTAGTTTAAAATTTTAAAAAAATTAATAGCTTGAAAATGAAAGAGTCAGAAAGTAATAATAACCACACAATGTAATTATAATTTAGGTGTGTGAATTTAGGTTATAGGGGTGTAGATTTAACTCTTTCTTATAGTTTAATATGCGTTATATCTTGTAAAGATTGGTGTTGTGTGAAAAAAAAAAAAAAGACTTAGAGAGAATTTAAAAAAAGAAAATTAAACTATCTATAGTGTTTCTTTAAAAAAAAAATTACTAAAAGTGAGAGGATGTACTGGTAGTTAAAGGATTCTGTTTTTTTTTTTTTTTTTCTAATAAAAAAGAATCTTACTTGCCAACTTTGAGTTTTGCAATGACAAAAATGTCCCTTTCGCTCTTTTTAAATTTATATAAGTCCCCATACTTGTACTTCACATGTTGTTTTGGCCGTTAAATTGTACGTTGATTAATTAAACGTGTGACGCATGGATCGACCTCAAAAATTGGAGCATCTTTAAAAAATTAATAGAGCAAGCTACTTGAAAAAATTAATATATTCCAACTGGACATGATCCAATATTTGCGGAGGCAAACTCAAATTAATAAATCTGTACTCATCCACTTCTTTTCCGAACTCTAATACATTTTTTTTCCCCTTAATTTAAAAATATAGTAGCCCTCTTAATTAAGACCGGTTATTTTTTTTTTTAAAAGAAGACATTGATGTTAATACCATCCTTATCTTCTACTTGATGAGTTATTCACCAAAAAAAAAAAAGAATAATAATAATAACAACTTGTAATGTTATGTATGGAAGAATTAATTTTTAAAATTTTGTTTGATAATTTAATTAAATATTTTTAATTAATTAATTGAAATATGTATTTAATTAACTACAATAATAATGAATACTGTTAAATAAATAATTTATTTAGTGCTTTTAATAATATTTATATCAATAATTTTTTTAGAGTATGGAAAAATTTTATATGAAATGAAAGCTGAGTATTTTATATATTTATTTAATTATTGTTAGTCTTTTCTATTTAATTTAAATGGTTCTATTTCCGCTTCAAAATAGATATTTATGAAACCCTTTACACACAGATTAATGAGGTTGAAAATAATATTACAATTCAAATAAAGTTACTATTCTACCCTTATTAAATACATGATAGCTATTAATTGGATTAAATTCTCAAGAAGTAAGAAATAAAAAGAGTTTTAAGAAATTGTGTATGTGATTTAAAATAAGTAAAGATAAAATAAAAATAAATAAATTATTATTGTTTAGAAATATACACATAGATTTTTATTTTAAAACAAAAAAAAAATTTATAAACATTTACTTTGAAACGAAAGGAGTTATAAAATATATTTAATTTATTTTTTAAATTTCAAATATTTAATTTGTATATTTTAAATTTTAATAATTAAATTCATACTTTAATTTTTAATTTCTTATTAGTTTGACTCGTTGTTTGAAATTCGCTAGGCCAGTTATCTTACGACTTTTAGCATGCCAAGAAAAATAATCAAATTGACTCCGGATATCAACTACCTGCAGAGGTCATGCATGATGGATAGCAAATACTAGGAAGCAGGAAGTCAACGTTATAAATTAAATGGATTGAAAATATTGTACTCTGTCTAGTCTGACTTTTCCATGGTCAAACCGATTCTAGAACAGGAGTAAAATTCAATTTCATGAGAAGGAGAAGTTTCGAATTTTTTAAATATATTTTTATGGTGGGGCGTTGTTTTGAAAAATAAAATATAATTCTATAATATTGCGATTTTAGAATAATAAAGGTGACAAGAAAATTCAACTGTCATATTTGTTTATCAAAGATTTTTAGTGTTTTAAGTAAAAAAAAATTTGTTTTATTGTTTAAATGTAAGATAAAATGTGAATATAGAAGAACTTTTTCAAGTGTTCTTTGATAAGGTCAACTGTATTAAATAATCTTTTATAATCTCGAGTTTTATTATTGAAAAATACTCACCTATGGAATTAATTTTTAGGGTTTATTGTAATTTATTCTCCATTAAATTAGGAAGTAATGGTATTTTAATATTACAAGTTATCTCTTTTGCCTATACTAATTGTAAAATGTCCAATATAGTTCTTCGTGGAGAGAACTTGGCACAAGAAATATTTGTAGATCTATAATGTTATTTTTACAATGGTAATAAAGTGCCGCTCTCCCCCAACTTAATGGGTGTAAACTCCAATAAATCCTAAACTAGAATTTCAATCAACTTTTTAAAATTAAACATATAATATACAATTTTGTTTAGATCTAAATACAATGCGAATTCAAAGTATAATATGACCAAAATAAAATTACAAAATTGTACTAATATTTTTCACGCAAAAAAAGCAAAGCCAAAAAAATTATCATCTTTTCCTAATTAAACTTTTTTTAAAAATTAAAAATTATTATCCACCTAAAGGCATTTCTTATTTTTCTTCACTAGCTTTACTAGTGGATGTCTTTCTGTATAAATAAGAAATACCTTTTGGTCATGATAATTTTTTAATTTTTAATTATAATTTTTTAGATTTGAGAAAGATGATAATTTTTTGTGGCTTTACTTTTTTTTTTGGTGAGAAAAATAATATTATTTTGGGCATGTTATGCTTAAATTTGCATCGTATTTAAATCCTGATAAAATTGTATATGATATGTCTAATTTCATGAAATTGATTGAAACTTTACTTTATGATTTATTATACAATTTGCCCCAATTAAGTTGGGAAATAGTGGAACTTTAATATCACAAGTTGTAAACACATGCGTTAAAGGTCCACAAATTTTTTTTATGTGCCAAGTTCCCTTCACCAAGGATTATATTGGACGTGTTCTAATTAGCATGGATAAAATAGATATTTTATTACAAAATTAATTTTCGTTAGTCAAAACCGTCATTAACTAATGGTCAATAGACCTCTAACGCTTTTTTATAACTTGTAATATTAAAGTGCCATTACCTTCCAACTTAATGGAAATAAATTGTAATAAACCCTTAATCTAAATGTATATACTAAAGATGAAGAGGGGAGTGAGTTGTCACTTCATATTATTTTAATAAGTTTTTATTTCTTTTTTCATCTTAATTTTATTAATTTGATGGTTAAGATTTAATACAGTTCTTAAATACTTATGATTAATATATTAGATTTAATCAATGATATAGTTCACAGTTAAGATTGGTCGTCATGGGTAATTTAGACATTTCATAATATTTTTATTTATTTTAAATTATGAATATTATAAATGTTATTAAGAATACACATATTTTGAATACAAAGAGACACAAACGTGCATCCATTAATTTGAATGAGGATAATAAGTATGATAAAGTGCATCCATTAATTTGAATGTTATCATTTGCTTGATTTTATGTCAAATTATATGTTGATTCTATACCGTAGTTGTTATTTCCTTGTTTACAATCATGATTTATTTATTAATTTATTTTATTGTCTTTATTATTTTTCAACAGGTGCTTTCTCTTTTCGTTGTCTTGATTTGTGTGTGTGAAATGTTATTGTTCTTACTATGTGCTTTCAACCATTTGTTGGAATGTTGTAGTTACTTAAGTCTTTTGTCTGATTAAGATGATCCTTCGGCTTCAAATGGAAACAAGGGTTCCCTTAGTTTTGATGGCACGTTAGATGTTGAGGTGGAGAGAAGGCTGAAGGTGAAATTTTTGTTATAATGAGTTTGGAAGTCTTTATTTTGTTGGATAAATTCCATGGTTAGAGGTATAACTTCTGATTTGTTCAATGAGTTAGGAGGCTATTTCAGTTTCTTCAACAGTGCCCTTGACCATTGCAATTTAGATACCAAAATTGCTCCGGCAATCCAATATGGTGTACCATCTTTTTCTGTTCCAATTTTGCCACCGACAATGCAAGGGCCAGTTGTTCTTTTTCCTCCTCAATAGCGGCCTCAAGTAACTTCAGTCCTAAAAACTCCAATTACGCAAACCTTTCCTCTAGAAACAAGCTTGCAAAGTTCTCCTACTAGAGAAGAAGGTGAAGTTCTAAAATCTGAACTAGATCCTGATAAAAGGAGGAGACTGCTTATTTTGCAACATGGACAAGATTCAAGGGATCGTGCATCAAGTGAACCTCAGTTTCCTATACATGCGCCATTACAAGTTTCTGCACCAAGGTCTCAAGGATGTGGTTGGTTTCTAGTGGAGGAGGAAATGAGTTCGAGCCAAGTGAACCGAGTGGCACCACCCAAAGAATTTCCCCTAAGCTCAGAACCCTTGCAAATTGAGAAGCATCAGGCTCATCATCCTCCTTTCCATCACAAAGTGGAGAATCCAGTTCCATTTGATGGGGGGTTTTTCTTGAAAGTTAGAGAATGCCGAAAGAGGTATTTGTTACTTCCTTCCATCTTATTTATATTTTTGAGTTTTAACTAGAGAATTGTTTGGATATGATGTGGCTTTTTATCTTTAGACACTTCCAAGAGATGGTCGATTGAGATTAAACCATCAATTACAAAGTTTTCGTTCATTTCCAGATAAGCCACGAATATTTTAGAGTTGTTTATCTAGGTTACAAATACAAAGTATGTAAGAAAGTATTTTTTTTCAAATCAATTAGTGTTGTTTTATTTTTTATGAGTAGATTGTTCTACATGTGTAATGGATTCTTGAATTACATGAAATCAATGACTTTCTAAAGGCTTATATTATATTAACACAATGCAATCAAAATGCTGCCTATGTTTTACAGTTTTTGTATAATTGAAGGAATAGTTTTTTAATTGGTTACTGGTTATATTGTGAAGAAAATTATTATTAGTAAAATACTAAATACCATGACAAGAGCTGTATATTGAAAACTCATAAATATACTTGGTGTAATTAATACATATTTATAGAATTTATCAAATTTTAATTTTTTATAAAATTATATTTAATCATCGGGCAAAATATCTACACGTAGTGCAGACTCGCCCACTAGTTTTTATAAAATGTGTGCATTGTGCATTATATTATTAAGAAGAGTATGAGTTTTTAATGCATACAGCCAAGATAAATTTAAGTATTCGTTTCATAAATCTTAGGTGACATGTATTTAACATATATTGTAACGTTGAGGTAAGTTATTGTAGTGCTAACAGAGTAATAATCTGAAGTCAATTATGCTAATTCTTTCCATTGACTCTAAAATTAATCAAAATTGCGTCATAAATCTACCATTAAAAATAAAAATCACTAAATAAGATAAGCGACCAAACAAATTAAATAATGTATTTCAAATAAGTGTACATACTCAAGAATTGGAATTTTTGCTAATACAAAAACATTGAATACTTCAATAATTTAACGATACTATCTAAATATGTACATAATTAGCATAATTTATATTACACACGCACCCGCCTATATACACACACACACATATATAAAATTTAATTCAACAATAACAAAACTAGACCTTAGTCTCAAGAAAATTAGGGTCAGTTACATGAACCAGTATAAGATTATATATGATCATTCACAGAATCCTCTCCCTCCACTTCTTTTTATTCAAAGTCATACTCTTCTTCAAATTTAAGAAAGAAATATTTCTTCTAATTACCTCAATTTATATCGTCTTAGGTCTGCATTTATCTCTGTCTAACCAATTATGCCTCCATCTCTCAATTCTCCAAGTAGAAGCATCATTCGATCCGTATATGTCCAAAGTAATGCAAGCGATTTTTTCTCATCTTATCTTCAGTGGATGCCACTCTCACTTTTTTTCGAATGGACTTGTTCCTTACTCTATCTTTTCTAGTATGCCCATGTATCTACCATAATATACACATCTCAACTATTTTTATTTTGTGAATATGACAAGATGAGAGAAAATCGCTTGCAGGTCTTATGACTGCTATATAGAACTTTTCCTTTAAACTCAAAGGTATATTACGATAACATATAATACTAGTTGCATTTCTCCATTTCAACCAATTAGTCTTAACTCGGTATATGATGTCACCATCAAGCTTTATGTCTTTTTGAATAATAGATTCTAGATATCGAAAGTAGTCATCTACTGGTATATTTCTGTCATCTAAAGTTACACTCTGATTTGTATTTCTGCTAGCACTGAACTTTGTATTTCATATATTCCTTTTTGCTTCTATTGATTCAAAAACCCTTAGATTTTAATGCTTGTCAGCACAATTCTAATTTAGTATTTATACTGGATGTAATCTCATCAATCAGAACAATATCATTAGCAAACAACGTACACTATAGCACAACCTTCTGTACAGTCCAAGTTAACTAATTCATAACAGTCGCAAAGAGGAAAGGATTAAGTGCTAATCCTTGATATACTCCAATAGTAATAGAAAATTCTACAGTCACTCTGGAGCAGTTCCTTACACTTGTACATGATTCATCATACATATCTTTAATGAGGATAATATATTTCTGCGATACATCTCTTTTTACTAGCACCTACCAAAGTACTTCTCTAGACACTTTATTTTAGACTTTCTCGAGATCAATAAATAACATATTCAAATCCTTCTTTTTTTCCTATAATCATCTATCGTAATAAATAAATTGCCTACGTAGTGGAATGTCCAGGTATAAATAAACTGATTATTTGAAATCTTTACAATACCCCTTAACTCGTGTTCAATTATTTGTTCCTAAAGGTTTATAGTATGGCTTATGAGTTTAATCTCGTGGTAATTGATACAATCTTGAATATCCCCTTTATTCTTCTATAGAGGAATCAAAGTACTCTTCCTCCACAATATAGGCATCCTATTAACTTTGTATATCTTGTTGAACAGGCATGTCAACTACGCAACACCTATCTCTCTTAAATGATTTCAAACCTTAATCGGTATATCATCCGGTCCCACTGCCTTCTTTAGTCTCATCCTTTTAAGAGCCTCTTGAACTTCATGCTTCTAAATACAATAAATAAAATCACAGTTAACTTCTTTGTTGGAATCACAAGGTTACTCACATCCTGGACTTAAAACTTGATTCCGATTAATTAACCAGTCAAAATAGGATAT
This sequence comes from Voacanga thouarsii, assembly GCA_026120185.1. Taxonomy (NCBI): domain Eukaryota; kingdom Viridiplantae; phylum Streptophyta; class Magnoliopsida; order Gentianales; family Apocynaceae; genus Voacanga; species Voacanga thouarsii. The sequence goes on from JANUWF010003385.1 coordinate 4,495,163, forward strand.
CTATCTCTCCTTGATTTTCTTGTTTTTAACAAGATCTCTATAGTCATTGTCCTAATATATAAATGTATTATTTCTCTAAATAAACACATATGTATTTAAAATAATTCTTATTCTAAATTACTACAACTAACATCCACTAAATAATTATATAAAATTTACTAATTTATGGGTAACATTACTAATCTCTCTAGTTGAAAAGTATAATTTTGATAATTTATTTATAGTCGAATGTCTTTCTAAATATTAAGTCAAAATTAGATATTCAAATTAGATGAAATAAGTATATATTATATTATATTACCTGAAGAGTTATAATTCTCCTCTCTCTCTTCTAGGCAAACAGCTGCTGGACACCGGTTGGGACAAACGATCCTTTGCTTCACTCCTGTCTTATTTTCTTCCCTCATCTTTCTCATATGGCATTAAATTGCTCTCTTTTCAAGAGAGAACTAGAACTCTACTTTTCCTAAGTAGAAATTTCTAAACTTTCGACTTCTTTTCAAAATACTCTTATGGGTAAATTCTCAAACAGTGGGTTGTCCTTAGATAAGATTCGTAAGGCATTTCTCAGCATTGATCTCAAGTAGGAGATATAGATTAGATCACTAGACTATAAGCATATACTTATTCGACCATGTCTAGAAGAAGATCACACCCGTCTATGATTGAAAGCCTTTGGTACCTTGCTGGATTTTTTATCAGGATTATTAAATGGACTCCAAAATTTTGACCTTTAGCTAATCCATTGGTGATTCCAATATGGATTTATTTAAGGGAGTTGCCACTGTAATTTCTCTCCAAAACAGTCTTATTTTCCATAGCAACGGCAGTGGGCAAGCCTCTTAAGATAGATACCGCTACTGCCAACCTTACCTGCCCTAGCATGGCTAGGGTTTGCATGGAGCTAGATCTTGCAAAATCTCTAATGACGCGAGTATGGATTGATACAGAAAGTGAAGGCTTTTTCTAGGCGATCGACTATGATGGATTCCCAAAATATTGTTCTCATTGCCGTCAGCTAGGAAATTCTGTCCTTGCTTGTCATGCTGTGAATGGATTTGTTGAGTAATTCCCAACAACTCACCACACCAAGAAGCTTACAACAAGCTAGACTTCTAAAATAAACCTTCAGCCTATGAGTGACATTGCAACTTGTTCACAAAAGACACTTTGCTGAGCCTACAACTTACATATTTGAGAAGTTAGATCTTCCATTTTCTGTTGATAGACAGAAGGCACTCCCACAACCATTGTTATTTGGACTGGACTGGACCGGTTGGTCCGACCGTGGACCGGTCCTCTAACCGGTCTGGTCTGGTCAATCAGACCGCCGGTGAACCATGGACCGGTCGGTCCAACTGGTTAAATCGGCTTCTTTTAAAAAAAAATTTGGGGCAATTTTATAATTTTTGGTGGACAAATTAAATTATATAATTCAATAAATTATTTTAATATATTAGATTGTTAGTTATAAACTAAAAATGACTACTTTTAATGATGAATTTGAATATTTATGTCTTTATGAACTTAAATTACACTATATTATTGATCAATTTTCTTTCAAAAATAATTATATTTTTAATTTTTTAAATTATAATATTATCGGTTCAATTACGGTCTAATTGCGATTGGACCATTAAACCGTAAACCAGTAACTTTCCCGGTTCGATGACCGGTCCGATTCTGAAAACATTGCCCACAACTAGTATGACTGGTCTTCAATTGAAAGAGCAATTAGAAAAGGGTTCACAATCTTTGCCAATTTTGTTAGATTTGCTAGAGCAGATATAAAATCACCAAGCACAAATAACTAAAGAACAAAAGCAACAACAACAACTTCACTTGGTAGATTTGGCACTGAGTAATTCTCAATTCTCGTCATTCCTTCAAATTGTGAAGAGTGCTCAATGTGCTTAGTTTTTAGGAAACATGAGTTTTTTGAATAAGGGTACTTCTGAACTAGTAATACAGACAAGGAACTTCTCAACAATATGAATAAAACCCGATCTTTTACTTCTTTCACTACAAGAAAACATGATAATAGCGATGACCGGCAACCCGTCTCTACTTAGTGAGCATTTTGCGATGGCAAGCAAGAGGGTGGACAATTTACCGAGAGGTTGACCAACTGTATCTAAACTCATGCAACAACTGATGGTTTAACGAGGGTTACTTTTCTGTCGCTAATCAGAGAGAGTTTAGCTACGACAGTAAATTTGTTGGTGAAAAATCTTTTTAGAAAATTTTGGACAATATTACCGTAGCTAAACCCTAGCTAATTAGCGAGGGCTTAGCTACGATCCTAAATAATTTTTCAAAAAATTATTTTAGAATATTACGAAGTAGTGGCCGTCGCTAAGCTCTTGCTAATTAGAGAGAGTTTAGCAATGGCTTTAAATTTTTTTTTTCAAAAATAATTTGTTGGAATTTTAAGATAAATAGCCGTAGCTAGACTCTTGGTAATTAGCGAGGGTTTAATTACGGCAGAAATTTTTTTTCCCAAAAAATATTTTTTTATATTAGGATATAGAACCCGTAGCTAAACCGTTGCTAATTAGCGAGAGTTTCGCTATGACCCTAAATTATTCCTCATACATGATTTTCTTGGCATTTTAAATTAAAGCGTCATCACTAAACCGTCACAAAATATCGAGGGTTTGGCCACGGATGTAAATAGTTTCTCAAAAAAAAATATTTTGAAATATTAGGATTACAGCCGCAGCAAAAACCTCGCTAATTAGCGAGGGCATAGCTACAATTACTAGGGTAAGGTCGCTGATTAGCGATGGTATAGCTACGATACCCTTAATTGTTACTGAACTATCAATACGCCGTCTCTTATTAGTGACTATACCCTAGGCCCTCTCAAATCCATCGCTAAACTATTTAAGCAAAAAAACTTCATAAGTTACTTTCATTTATATGTGGATATGTGTATAGTTATAGTATGTGATTTTTATGTCATATAAGTTGTAAATTTACAGATTTACACAATTAAATATATTATATGTATATTAGTAGAATATATGATTATTATAATAGTGGATATATACAAACTAACACTCAGATCCGCTAATATATATTAAGAGATATGTATTAGTATATATTAGTAATATATTAATATATATTAAAAAATATATTAAAAATACTAATATTACAATATTAGATATATATACACTAACATATATATACATCTCCACACATATACACTAATATATACTAATAGCTTTATATGTATGTATGTATGTATGTATGTATGTATGTATGTATGTATGTATGTATGTATGTATGTATGTATGTATGTATGTATGTATGTATGTATGTATGTATGTATGTATGTATGTATGTATGTTAATACACACACACACATACACACACACACACACACACATATATATATATATATATATATATATATATATATATATATATGTACATAATATGTTTATATATCCATAAAATATATTTTAAAAGTGATAAAAATTATTTTCAATATTATGTGTATTATATTAATTGATTAATCGAGTAAAACTTAATTTATTTGATAACGATTTAGGCTTATATACAGCCTTTACAAATTTGCATACAAGTCCCTAGAATTATCTATACTCTCAATACGACCCTAACAAAGATATAAATCTTAACACTCCCCCTCAAGATGGGCAGAAGATATCCATTAAGCCCATCTTGTCACATAATCTTGAGAGATCTAATGAACTAAGTCCTTTAGTGAGACAGTCAGCCACTTGCTCTCTAGTAGCTACATGTCCCAGCTCCAATAGTCCACTATCCAGCTTTTCTTTGATGAAGAACCTATCAATCTCCACATGTTTGGTTCTGTCATGTTGCACGGGGTTATTGGCAATGCTAATTGCGGATTTGCTGTCGTACCACAACTTCATTTTAACTCCTTTATCCATCTTGAGCTCTACTAACAAAGCTCTCAACCACACCATCTCCGCAACTCCTAAAGCCATTGCCCTATACTCGACCTCTCATCGTTGACCTTGCAACCACTGACTGCTTCTTACTCTTCCAGGATACCAAATTGCCTCCTACAAACACGCAATATCCAGCTGTGGACTTTCTATCATCAGCACAACATGCCCAGTCAGAGTCACAATAGCCCTCAATGTTCAAATGTCCATTCTTCTTAAAGATCAACCCCTTCCCTAGTGCACTCTTCAGGTACCTCAGAATTTGGTACACTGCGTCCATGTGGCCCTTCCTTGGGTCATGCATGTAGCGGCTCACCATACTCACAGCAAATGATATGTCAGGACGAGTGTGACTCAGATAGATGAGACGTCCTACCAACCTCTGATCAATTGGTGAAACCGCAGGCTTGCAACCCAACATGCCCGTCTCTGTGAGTAAGTCTAATGCATACTTCATCTGAGATAGAACAATCCCCTCTTCTCCACGAGCCACCTCAATCCCCAAGAAGTATTTTAGTTGCCCGAGGTCCTTCACCTCAAACTCTTTGCCCAGTTTTGCCTTCAGTTGAGCAATCTCACCCTCGTCATCACCGGTGATAATCATATTATCCACATACACTGCTAACATAGTAATGTGACCACCCTGTTGTCGAAAGAACACTGTGTGATCGACATTGATTTGCTGATAGCCCATGCTTACCATAGATCTTCTAAACCTGTCAAACCAAGCTCTAGGAGACTATTTTAACCCATACATTGATTTCCTTAATCTACAAACCTTGTCCACTGTCTGTTTTGTACCAAAGCCTGGGGGAACCTCCATATACACCTCTTCTAGCAGATCTCCGTGAAGAAATGCGTTTTTAACATCCAACTGATGTAGTTTCCAACCCCCATTCACTGCAATGGAGACAAGTGTCCTTACTGTTCCCATTTTGGCCACAGGAGCAAAGGTTTCATCATAGTCGATGCCATATGTCTGACTATACCCTTTCGCCACCAACCGTGCCTTGTAGCGATCAATTTTTCCTTCTGGGGTCTGCTTCACTGTGAACACCCACTTGCACCCCACTGCCTTCTTGCCTAGTGGTAGTGACACTATCTCCTAAGTTCTGTTCTTATCCAGAGCTCCAAGTTCTTCTTGCATAGCTGCTTTCCACTTTAGATCCTCTTTAGCATCCTGCCAACACTTAGGTAAAGTAACAGAGTCCAAAGATGTAATGAATGCTCCATACGTAGGTGATAAATTAGAGTATGAGATAAATTGAGCAATGTTATGTGGGAAATCATAACGGCCAGGGGGAACTCCTGCATTATTGCGAGATGTCCTTCTTACTATCATGGGAGTGAGATGAGAAGAAGGAATTATAGTACCTGTGTTTTCTGAGTTTGAGGGTGGTGTGGGTGTCTCAGAAGTTGGAGTAGGTCGGGACAAGGGACTTGATGGCACCAGTGGTACTGCAGATGTTGACTCTGGCACCTCATTTTGCCTCCTCCTGGTATACATTCTCAACTCCCCCTGTACCTGAGTCCCAACACCGACGGGTTCCTCCTCTTCTTTGTTCTCGTGCTCCTCAACTGATTCCCTCATCTCAACAGAATAAGGAATCGATAAGGGAATTGATCCTACATTCACCAACCTCTCACCATTCTCCCCCTCTTGCCTCATACCTTCTTTATCAGATAAGTCACCAATAGGTGAGGTCACCTCCAGTGTATAATATGGCTCAAACTCTCGAAAATGCACATCCATACTTACAAACAACCTTTTTTCTACTGGACTCCAGCAAATATACCCCTTCTGGGTAGTAGAGTATCCTACAAAGACACATTTTACAACTCTAGGACCAAGCTTCCCTACGGATGGTCTGTTGTCCTTCATAAAACACACACAACCAAACACCTTCAATGGGAGGATCCCATCATTATCTCCTTTCAACATTTCACACGGAGACTTCCAGTCCAACACTCTTGTGGGCATCCTGTTGATCAATTGAGCAGCTGTTAAGACCACTTGCCCCCATAACTACTTTGCTGTCTCTAGAAGGTGTCTATTTTTCCTTTATGCTACCCCATTTTGAGCTGGTGTGTATGGACATGTAGTTTGATGTTGTATGCTTGAGCTGACAAATATTCCGCAAATGCTCTATTGGTATACTCTGTACCATTATCAGACCTCAATATTTTCACCACTGTTCCATATTGAGTCTGAATAGACCTATGAAAGTCTTTGAAGCAGTCAAATACATCACTCTTATTTTTCATCAAATACAACCAAGTAACACGAGAAAAACAATCAATAAAAGTCATAAAATATCTAAAACCATTCATAGAACTAGTGGAACAAGGTCCCCAAACATCAGAATGTATCAAATCAAAAGCACGAGAGCTTCTATGACCAGAACTAACATAAGAACTTCTAGTAAGTTTTCCAAATTCACATGCATCACACACAATTTTTTGTTTATTGGCATTTTCAAATAAAACTGGATACAACCGACTTAACACACTAAACGAAATATGTCCCATGCGTTGGTGATGGAGCATCAACACATCCTCAGCACTCATCTCAGATCCTCCTACTTCTACCTTCTCCACCACAGATATCAATGCTGAGTCCATCCCCTCACGATCCAGGTACCACAGTCTATTACGCCACGTGCCAGTCCCAAGTCTCCGGCCCGTCTCCTTCTCCTGGAAGATCACCTTGGGAATATCAAAAGAAACCACACATTTTAGTTGGAGTATAATGGCACTAATAGATAAAAGATTTATTGGGAAAGAAGGAGTATGCAAAACATTGGACAAAGTTACTGAACCCGTACACTTCACTGTACCCTTACCAACCACGAGTCGTGTCTGTCCCGTCAGCGGTTTGGATGCTCTCTGGCATCGCTAAGTGAGTATAGGAAGAGAACTCACTAGCATTACCTGTCACATGTCGAGATACACCAGAATCTACGATCCATTCTGGTGATCTAGTGGTGGAGATAGAGGCAAGAGCAGTACCTTTGGTCAATTGAGCATAGGTAGCAGTGTTACCCATGGGCAAAGCGGAGGTGAATGCATCCTCAACCGCACTCTTTTTGGCTCCATCACCTGCTGCTCTCTGCTTCCTTCTCAGTATTTCTAATAGCGCCTGGTCTTTCTCAGTAAAAACCACACCCGCCTCTTCCTCTTCCTCCGCTACCATCAGATTGGCCCGATAGCCTCTTCCACCTCTTTTGCCCCCATGGCCGCGACCACGACCTGCAAACTGTTCACGTCCACCTAAGTCTCTTTCCTTGGGTAGCTTAGGACAAGCTTGTTTCAGATGACCTACTTCACCACAGTTGTAGCACTGCCTAGTCTCCTATTTGAACCTTGTGTTACCTGAGTTGGAGACCACTAGCGCTGACTTCATCCCAGGATGTCCGCCTGTCCCAACCTGTAGCTTAATACGACTCTCCTCCTGTATCATGGCCGAGACCGCCTCCTCAAGTGAAGGGATTCTCGTCTGAGCTAGCAGCATCGCTGTCCTTTGCTCAAATGCTGGGGCTAACCCCTGGAGCAATAACATAGTCCTCTCCTGAATCAAGGCCTCTCTTTCATTACACTCAAGATCTTTATAGCATGCTCTAGGCGAGAAATGATCATGATCTAGCCACAAGCGTTCCAACTTTGTGGTATACTCCTGCACTGTCCTATCTCCTTGGACTGTAGCATAGATGTCCCTCTTAATCTGGAACACCCTCAAATTGTTCCCCACACCATCATAGGTTCTCCTCAACTTCTCCCAGACTTCATTGACCTTCTCGATGCCATCCACTGTTGCAGCAATAGACGGGACCATTGAGTTGAGAAGCCACATGTACACCAACATGTGAGTTGACTTCCACTCATCTCTCCCTGCCGTGCCCTCAGCTGGCTCTGCTTTCTCAGCTGTCAAGTACTCCCCTAGATTCCTCCCTTCCAGAGTATACCTCACCCGACGTGACCAGCTCAGATACGTTGCTGGCCCATCGACTTTCAGATCAACAGGTGGAAGCTCCACCTTAACAGTAGGTGGCCTCGCAAAATTTTCACCCCCCGACATCCTCATAAACCGCATCAATGTCACAAGATCTACATGATCCAATTTCTTAACCACCTCCTCCATCGTATTCTTGCTAGCTTCTGTCATCAACTCGTATTCAGGTTCCGCACACCTATCACACGAGTCTATCACATACTTACCATTCTTCTTCTCCTTGACCCGTTCTCGATCTTCTACACATCAAGATCTATCTAGAACTCCAGCATATTCATGCTATCTCAGGACCCATGGGGTATCGCCCTCCCCGCACGGGCACGGAGATAGAAAACAAACTGGAAGATGTGAGGGGCCTAGAGAGAAATGAGGGTTACTGTTACTGGAACAATTTTACTGTAGCGGTGGTACTGTAGCAGTGGCGGGTACTGTAGCGGCGCGGCACTGTAGCGGTGGGTACTGTGTGGCGAAGAAAGTTACGGCTAGGGTTTGGCTCTAATACCAAATTGATTAATTAAGTAAAACTTAATTTATTCGATAACGATTTAGGCTTATATACAGTATTTACAACTTTGCATACAAGTCCCTAGAATTATCTATACTCTCAATAAGACCCTAATAAAGATATAAATCTTAACAATATTTTTGTGAAAATAGGGATATATTGAGATTTTTTTTTTATAAATTTAATAGATTAGAGATGGTTTAGCTACGGATATATACCATAGCTATATCTGCGAAATCAGCGCGGGAATTTAGCTACGGTAGTTTGAATTTTTGCCATTGCTAAACCCTTTTAGACAGTGAGAGATTGTAATGGCAAAATGCCGTAGCAAAAATAAAGATTAAATCTGACACTTTGTCTTTTTCAGCTAGACTTCATGTTCTTCTTTTGGCCTCTCGACGCCGCACCTCTCAGTGCACCCCTCTTATCTCATGGCAAATCTGAAGATCTCTCTTTCCCTTTCCTTTATAGTACTGTTACCTGAGTTTATTCATCATCTTCGGCGCCTATCCTCCTCTCTGTTTTGTTGGAAGTCAGTGGTCGATGTTGGCGTCAATCGTGTAGAGAATAGCGAGCAATTAGTGGCCGCCATTACCTTTGAAGTAAGGCAAGTTGATTCTATGAGTTGGTAATGTGATTGGGTTGATTTCAATGGTCAATTTTTGCCGCAGACTCTATTATGTTAGAAATGCCCAAGCCTATTGGTGAATGCTTATGGTATAATAGTTGTAGAAGAATGCTTTGAGATATAAGGATTTTTCCTGTAATCTTAGAAAAGAAATAACTGAATTGTGCTTCTATAAAAAAGTGGTTTCGCACGACTAGTTGATGAGACAATAAGAATATGACTTTTGTTGATATGGATGGTAAAATAGATTTTTAGGACATATAAATAAGTAGAGTCGGTTGCTTGATATTTTCTATTTCTTGCAGTTGAAAATTCTCTGCATTTAAAGGTCTCTAAATATTTTTTAGATGGCAAGGTTTGAAAAATGTAAATGTTCTAAGCTGCTATCATTATTTTGTGATAAAATACATTAGGAAATTTCTGGTTTGGATCTTAAGAAATTAGACCTTTATATTATGTTTTCCTTTTATATCAAATGAGTTAAGTTGGATTTAGGTGATGCTTAGCTAACTTGTATTCAATTTGGTGCATTGATCTCACTTAAAGATTGCTTATTATGCTTTATTTTGATGTGTCTATCGCTGCTCTATCTGAAGAATGCTCTATTTAGTACATTGACTTCATTTGGTGTAAGCTACTATCTTTTGAGGTTGAAATGTATAATATTGAAGCAAAATACTTGCTTGAATGGTGTTGTGAATGCAATGTGAAATATGGAAGGGATTGTAGTTTCTTTGGAATTAGCTTACATTATGTGATCTTGCACTTGGACTTTTCAGAATTCGTAGAGTTCATTTTCTGTAAATTTTTGTGGCTATTGATGTTTTATTATTCATGGTTTGTTGGATAAGAGGCCTATGGAGTTATTGTTTTGAGGACTTGCATTTGTTTGGGATCCTACTTGGTTTTGTAGTGAAGTTGGGGATTTACGCTGTGGATATTGATAGTTTTTTGTAGGTTATGATGCAAAATGCCTATTGATATATCCTTAAGCTTTGTTAGATATTCCTCACTTACATTATATTAAAGTTTTTCATTTATTTATTTGAACTATTTACTTGTCTTTGAATTCTAGTGCTTTGTAAATATAGCAAAGTATGTTTTCTATTTCTTTGCATTTTGTTATATAATCTATGGTTTTTGAATTTCCAATTTTCCTGTGAATTTTCAGCTTTGTTTGAGTTTTTGTTCATATTGCATGGAGTTTGAGTTGTGATTTAGATTGGTTATGGTTGTGTGGATTGTAGTTGCATTGGAGGATTGGTGTTGGGGTTACATTTATAGTGTGGAGTTGGATTGTTGTTGATTTTTTTTTTTGGGTAGGAAACCTTCTACACACTTTCCTATCCCTTTTGTCTTTTACCATGCCACCTAGAGCCTCCAAGTTTCCACTAAAGAGATGGAGCATTGATTTGAAGTTTTTTTACGTTATAAGTAGTTTTGGTTATAGGGTTTGGATGCCTTTGTATATCTTATTTGTATACCCTTTGGCCATGAATAAAATATGTGAGTATGAAGGCATGGTTAGAAGTCTTTAAGATTCATTATATGGATGAACTTACTTACTACTCATAGGTTATATGACCATTAAGTTTTAGTGATGACAATGTATAGTATGTAATGTGAAGTAAAAAAACTTATATTTATGTTGTTGTCTTGAATTGAACTAAGTGGCCTAGTTCAACTTGATTTCTATAATTTTTTGGATAGACGTGGGTAGATTTAAAAAACAAGAACTAACATTTTACACATAATATTACACATGTGCTCAATTTTAGACATAATATTACATATATTTACACATATTGCTCAATTTTTAACCATTATTATTGTTTAAAATGTAGTGCTTGACATTACAAGCTCTATTTTTTTACCGAGGTTGTAACACCCCACTACCTAGGCCCAACAGGGCCAGGGATGTCACCCCATCCAAAGGATAAGGGGTCTTTATAATTAGGTCACACCAACGAAAATTAAAACAATACTTTAAAAATTGAACTTATTACAATCCAAAAATTCAGGAATAAATCCAAAATAAATTGTTCACTATCATCTCTCAAAGCAACACATAAAATAAATAACACAAAGTTTTCAAAGCAGGCAACAATCTAGCTAATTATCTTCACAGTAGGATCGACCTGAAAATATGGTATAAAAGGTGATGAGATAAAAATCTCAGTAAGCCCGTGTGTGCTTTGAGTATTTCAGGTAAAACAATTCATGTATGCAAGTTGTAAAAATTGTATAAAAGAAAATGCTGGCAAGTAATAAATAATGATTAAAAATAAAGAGTAGCGTTTTGCTTTTCAAACTATACATATACACAATAAATACAATCACTCAAATGGGTAGCCATGGGTTACCACACGTTGGGCCCCATGGCCATATAACGGTCAAAATGCCACACTTTGTGCAGACTGACAAAAAGGTAGGTGATCGGCCTACCGGGTAAGATACTCCTCCTTCTCTATATCCAAACATACCGGTTGTCCACTTCAGAAACACACAGTCCACTTGACTGAAACTTGTTAGCTCGGACCGGCATGACTAAGTAGTACTGTTGCTTCTCTAAATTGAGTTCATCTTCTGGAGATAACCTCCTGCCAAAAGACTCGCTCTTACTCTTCAAAATTAGTACTACTAGCCTATCCTTATTGAGTACTCAACGTTGATTGTCCCACTTGGGAGAAAACAGATAAAACATTACTTAAATTGGAAATAGCAATTAAGGATTTTTAAAATTCGTGTCAAAGTGGGTTTTTAGAAAGAGTTTAGTGTTTGTGCAAAACTACTTGTTTGGTTTTCAAATGATTTGTTTGACTGAACAAGATAGGAAACAGTCCTTAATTACCTTTACAAAATGAGTGTCCATACATTTCGCATTTGGCTTGACATAGTAACATTTTGTCATCAAATAAGTTTATGCAGGAGCTTACCTGATCCTTTGCTTGCAAATTCACAAATCTTCCAAAGCTGACTTAACCCCGCCTGGGGTAAACACAAGTCATATGGTTATACTCAAGCTATATTCGCTTCCATAAATAATCCTAGTTCAACTTATTACAATCATGACCCTAATATCCTAAGTTTTAAGGCTAGATGATAAAAAGTTTTATAAAATAAGTCTAGTTTGATAAGTGAAAATAACTAGGGGTTGTAAAATAATTACTAATGTGTTATATGTTATATGTTCAAATGCAAATATTGAGTGTTGTTATTAATGAAAAAACCAGGGTTTAATTGATGAAGAATCCTAAGTTCTAGATGATATTATTAAAATAAATAATAAATTATTATTAATCTCTTATTTAATAATTCATAGATAGAAAATAATAAATAAATTTTATTAAATTTTGATCAATAGATAATAAATAAATTTCAATAGTATTTATGAATATATGGCCTATAAGATTAATATTTTACCTATTATTATTTATATAAAAGGCTTTATTTATTATTATTATTATTATTATATATAAATATTTATATATATTATCTTTAATAAAAGATATAATTTATTTGGCTAAAATATTATTATTCCATTTAATATTCCAATTCCAACTTCCTAGGGTTTTTTGAAATCTTTGGAGGAAATCATAATATTAAAATTGGCCAATTAAAATAGCTTAGGATCAACAAGGTCATAATCATAATTTTCCTATTACTAACAAGAATCATGAATATAAACTCTAACATCAATTAACAAACTATTCTATTCATGAATAAAGGCTTAAATCCATACATACTATCACATGGCCAAATCTCTACTAAGCATAATCATATTCATGGCTTCAATGAAAACAAGAACATAATACCCTATTCACCAAAGGTGACATAATATTTAGCATGCTTAAACATTCATACTCACTTAAGACACGAAGAACATGCATCGATCCACAAGAAATTTCATAAAACTTAACCATGGCCAAACATTCTCATGCTCCAAACTCAATTCCTTCATACATAAGGGGTGAAGACGCATAGGGGTGATCTATATGTGGATTTAGTTGAAGACACTGATTATGAATATGGTGAATATGACTTTACTCATTTTTGCTCGTGGAAAGATAAAAGGAAAAGAAATAAGGGTATTGATGTCCCCAAGTTTGGAATGATCACAAGACAAGTTGCACATAATTACCGATTGAAATTTTATTCTATTTAATATTAGTATGCTTTCTACTCTATGACTTATAAATGTCATACTTCTATATTTTTTATTCATAAATATAAAATTTTCACCATCTTGGTGGTTTTATATACATATATAAAAAAAAAGTCATTGTATTGCTTGTATATGAGTATGTGTGATCTAAAAAATAGAACTAAAATAGAGGTACGAATCTTCAAGCATATTTTCACTAAATAACTGCCAAAAAAAAAAAAAAAACCTGTCTATGAAACTGACTTTTTTTTCTAATCCCAAAAGCCAACTTCTAATATCCCATGAACAACTCTTGATATCCTATGAAATAAAAGCAACCCAATCACCAAACATATAAATTCGTATCTAGAGTCAGCAAGAGACAAGAGTTTCTAGTTCTCCCAATCTTTCTTTTGTAAGACATATTTTCCTGCAAAATTTGTGGCCTTAGAACAATATCATATTTAACGTAGGAAGCCAAAGAATCATTATCATGGAGCCCAATATCACTTCCTATGTGATGAATAATAGAAAGCATTGGATTCGAAGAATACATTTGATGAGCATTCCTAACGATTTGAAGGTAATAGGCAAACTGTGCATCATTAAGTACAAGATCAGCCAATATTTGTTTCTGCTGCATATTTCGTTCAGCAGTAACTTGAAGTATCGTTTCCATGGTAGCAGCAGAATTCTAATTATTTTGTAGACTTTTTGTTCTAAAATTCATTGGCGGACATTCCACCATCCTACTTCCCTATAAAGCACAGGAATTCTGAACATCCTGACCAGTGGTAGCTTCAGGTGGTGAAATAGCAACCGTCCGAGAAATTGGTTCCTTTTTAAGAGAGTCTATGGTTCTAATAACAGCATCAACAACTGGGAAATCTATTTGCGCTTGAATACCAGAGACAACACCCATGTCGGTTTCTAATGAATCCTTCTTCGAATGGACTTCAGCGGACCTAGTGGAGTTCCATGAAATCTCAGAAGAAAAGATGATAATTGTTAACTATTGGACGCTGGTTCAATTTCATTTTGGATTATCAAAAGCTGTTCAATAATATCATCTGAATCAAGAACAATAGTTTGATTATCGCCATTAGAGTATGGAAAAATGACACTAGCATTTGGAGCATTGTTGAGAGTGAGATCTATATCAGACGATCTCAGTGGTTCAACGTCCACCAACAACCAGTTTCTGTCTAGTGGAGATCCCAATCAATCCATAAGAGTCCCTTTACCTTTAGTAGTCACTTTTTCCATTGGTGTAGAACCAATAGCATCTAATGACTCTCGCAAGCAACTAGGGCTATGGACCACCAGCGGACAAAAAAAGGATGAGGCTTTTATCCAATAACTGCAGTCGCCTATTGAATTGTATTGAGCAAATCCATGGTAAAATGTCTGAGATCGTCAGAGGCAACAACTAGCTCAACAGAAGTTGCTGGCTTAGTACGTGTTGAAGGTTGTGAATCAGTATCATATTGTGCTCAAGATGAGGGCTCCGATTGGTTCGCATGATCGGTTTTTTTGGGAGTTAATGTCGTAGTGGGGTTTGACTTGGGTGGTATTCTGGCAGAATATCGTTTGCTTCACAACTCTATTATGAGGCTATTCACAGTTTGTATTAACATCAGTAATTTTACAATTCTTTGCATTATGACCTATTTGCTTGCAGTCTTGACAAAAATCAGGGAGTTCCTCCACTTGACCACCTCGAAAAAAACTATTTCTTTCTATTCCCAACCAGATTCTCTTGATTATTGGTTTCTACAGATCAAGCTCAATGCAAACTCCGGCCACGCTAGGTTGGGATAAGGGAGCAGTTGCATCATCTAATTTCCATGGCTACCCCGCTGCCAAGGTAATAGAGAACAAAATAGGTTTAGAGAAAAATTGCAATGGTTGATTATGAAAGGATATCCACAGAAGAACCATTGAAAGATCTTCAGAAGTCCTAAACTTAGGCATTCATTTAAAAATTCTTAACTGAAAACCCAATAAAAACCAAGCCTTTTTCAACCAAAGGTGCAAAAAACTTCTTCCAAAGTCGGTTGTATCAAAATATGTTTCGAATCAAGCAGACCAATTGTTACTGAACCTCTAAGTCCGAATGTCAGAAATTCCTACCTGACAACCTCCAGAACTGGACTCCCCTAGGGAATATCCCCACAAGCACAAATCGAAATGGAGCTGATAAAGAGTCGATCTCAGCTTTCGTGAATAAGAGTGCATGCTCTCCCTTTTAGGAGGATAAAATTTAATAGAGGCAGAATGATCATCAGAATCAAGCAAAGAGGCGAAAGACTGCCGTCCCCAACCAGCATCAGCTGGTGGTAGTTATGGATCTGGTGGATTAGGCGGCTGAGCGACAATGAAGGTGGGCAAAGTATAAAATTCAAGAATCAGATGGATAGTGGAAAGGAGAGAGAAGAGAGCGTAATGATTAGTCGATCATTTCTGTACTTTGATTTGTCTCTTTACTTTGCTCTTTTCCTAATGGCAATAAGTCTCTCCCAATCTTTCTATTTATGAATTCTCCATGTTTAATGAATTTTTGAATCCATCTTGTTCCGATCTGGATTGCCAGATTTATTTTTGTTTGATTTTAGTACTAGTGTCCTATGTGACATGCTTCCCATCTAGTTTTTGTAGCTGTGTAGAATTGCTTGATCTAAGAAGACGGTAACTCGACGAAATTTTAAGTCTGTAAATTAAAACAAGAAAAATATTTAAAAAATACAAAATACATGGTAAAGAATAAGAATGGTTACAAATCTCCGAAAAAGTTTTAAATTGTAGGATGAGTTCTTTGATTATTCTCTTTTTAAAAACATTGATTCAAGAACTGAAGAGTTTGATTTCGGATCAAATCGAATTTGATGACGAACATTTGATTGTCAATCTTTCAAGACTTGTTTGATGTAGAATAAGATGAATGTCTTGAAATTTGATAAAGATTCAGACATTTGAATGCTGAAGCTGGGATGAATTTTGATGAAGATTCAGACTTTCGATGCTGAAAAAGCTTGAATGCTGTTGAAGCTTGATTTTGCCAAAGCTTGAATGTTGTTGAAATTTGAGCTTGTTGAAGTTTGATTTTGTTGAAGCTTGAGCTTGAAGTTGGAGATGTCTCTTGTTTGTTGAAGCTCCCGAGATAGTCTTGAACCTTGAGGGAAGACCCTATGTATAGGCAAAAAATCTCTTGACTTTAGCATAAATAACTTATGTTAGATTTTAAGAAGCCTCCCAACAAACTTTAATAGATTTGGGTTTGAAATGACTTAGGCTTAATTTAAGTTTAGCCTAATTTCATGTAACCCATACTATTTGGATTTAATGGATCCTCAATAAGGGTCCTAATTTAATGGCCTAGTCCAATCTTACATAATCCATAACATATTGGATTTAGTTTGCAATGGACTATTCACAATGACCTAATTTTGGAGGACTTCAATGTTATTGTGATTCTATGTTTAAGTTCACTGGCGGTAGTTGGAAGTACCCTGTGCATCATTCTTGGGGTGAACTCTAAGGGAAATAGTCCTAGTCATAGGTACAAGTTGGTGACCTTGTATCAACCGGGTAGAGGATGTAAGGATGACTACAATTGAACTACGTAGTGGAGATACAATTCTAAGGCCTAGGACTTTGCAACCAAAACTAGTCATATGAAGGGACACACCTCTCTTAGGCGGTGAAGCTAACAACACTTGTTTGAAAGGACCAACAAAGTAGTTAACCCCAAGGCATTCGAGGAGAAGATGCTATCAAGAAGGTTGCCAAATCAAGGGGAAGAATTTGTCGCGTGCCAATTCGTGATAGTTTAGATGTGTGGGCACATTGTTGCCCCTACCTAATCCAATAGCCAAATGAGCCAACAAAACTTGAGTGTTTCCCAGCTTGTCCAAAAAAATGGAATGATCAAATATTTCTAAATGTACTTTGTTACATGATATGGTATAACCGAGTAGTGATTTTTGGACTGGATCGGATCGACCGGTCAGATTGCGACCCGGTTCTTGAACTGGTTCAGTCCTATACTTCAAACCGTTTTCCTTCAAAACGGTTCTATTTTCTTCAAACTAAATTGAACTGACCCGTCCAACTAAAACATTGTTGAACCTATCGGTCGGACCATATTGAACTATTCTCTCTCTCTCTCTCTCTCTTACCATATAAGATAATATACTCATAGGAAAGACATAAGTTATATAGAGGGACTAAATAGTCTATAGTAATAAAGAAAATACTACAATGTTCTCCCAATTCTATTATTTCTGCATTTATGAACTTGAATTATGCTATATTATTGATCAATCTTATTCTTTAAAATAATTATATTTTTAAATTTTAAATTATAATATTATTAGTTCAATTACGATTCAATTATGATCCAATTATGATTGGACCATTGAACTGTGAACTATTAAATTTTCTGACTCGATGTCTGATCCAATTCTGAAAATATTGCAACCAAGCATGGCTAAGAATGCCTGTGCACATCTAAGGGCTCCTTAGTCAAGTTTGAAGATACTCAGATGTCTCTTATTGGAAAAATTCTAATAAAGATCAATGGTCATAGACCAGGTGTATTAATGACTTGTACCGCATACAATACAAATTGCACGGTATAACTCACTAATACACTTGGTCCACCGGTCCATAATCCATGTAAAAATTGCTCCTCCTCCAATTGAAGGCCCATGCAAATTTCTCAATGACCAACTAGGGTGCTTGACACCTAGTGCCTAGTTGGGGGAGCAATGCCCCATAAGGTAAACGACAGTCGGTCGACTTTCAAATCAGTCCAAGCCTCCATTTTCATACATACTTGAGTAAATATATTTTTCATGCATTTTTGCATTTTTCCAAAGGTCTCTAGGATCAAGCATGTAAATTTTCATATGATAAATTTCTGCATAGAAATGTAGAGAAAATACAATATTTTTCCATCTACTTGAAAATGAATATGTACTATTGTCACTTGAAAACAAGTATACCATGAGTATTATATGAGTGAAGAATATTGAGATTAATAAAGTGAAAACATTCTCAGGGCTACGGTATTCCCCCTAAACTAAACTTATTATAAATAGTTCACGCAAATTTTCACATGAAAAAAAAATGAGATTTTTCTGCATATGGTGGTACAAATTAAGTATTCTATTTATTACTGTTCCCTGTTATTTTTATTTGCAAATGTTGCACACAAAATAGAGTAAGCCAGTGCGACCTTGGCTTGGTCTTATTAAGGTCATAGGCGTCTTTGAAGAGTCTAAAAAGACCATCCGTGATCGGTCTTACCTATGGGCCCATAGGAAAGGAAAATACACAAAGTATAAAGTGTGCAAGTCATGGGATTTTAGGCCATGCAGGTATACGGTTAAATTTGCACGATCATTTGATAGTAAAGATTTGAGTTTAAAGAAGATTGAACTGTCTAGAGTATGCTTCTAATTTTGTAGTGGAATAATATTATTTTGAGGATATGTATGACATTGTGAAGATTACACATAAAGTTGTTATCTATGTAAAAAATTATCGCATAATTTTTGTATAAAAACTTCGCGATTCCGGATCTCGAATTATGTTTCTCACAAAATAGAAGTTTTGTTACGCGGAAGTGCACCATGATACATAAAAGATTGGATGAAGATGGTGAGGGTGAGATTGGTGGAAGGTATAATGTCCATTTAGTCAATTAGAATGGAGTGTATGAGGTATTCTATAATATTATTTTTTTGCAATGTATTTTCATTACTTTTGTCACTAAACTATAGAATTTTTAAAAATATTTTAATTGCAACAAAAAAGTAAAATATATTCGTACAACATGGGCTGAAGAGTTAGTAAAAGTTTTTTTTAAAAAAAAATTATATATTTTTAAAAATTAAAATATTATACTTTTAATACTCTTTTAAAATATTGAAATCATTTTAAATATGTTGACGTCAGTTTTTGACAAATCGATGTAATGGTAACATGGAGCTGATGTTGGTGGGAAAGTTTCTTTGAGCCGACGAAAATGTCAATTATTTTGCAGCCGATGTCCTTAGTCAACATTGAAACTAAGAAGCCGTTGGATCATTAGACATGCTTCGCTATGTCTCGGCATAAACAATTGACCTCAATCCACGACCGCTAAGGCTTAACCACTAACCGAAGTTTGCTCCACGATTGGATAGTGGATTTTATTATCATGACATGTATAAAACTAGAAGAGCGTTTCAGCTGAAGGAGAATCCAATAACACTACTCAAAAAATTCAATTTTCCTTTCAATATTTACGTGCTTTTTTTTACCGCTTTATTTAGTTCAAGATTCTTATTATTTCCAATTCTATTTCCTTTTGTTTGAAATCTAATTATCTACAAGTTTATCTTCTTTACAGTAATTCAATACATGTCCTTTTTTGAATTTGTTTTACTCTGTGTGCAATTTAGTTGCCTTAACCCATACCTTTAAAAGATCCGATCCCCACATTGTTTCCCTCATCAGATTGTTTATGTTCATTAGAAGAGTAGTCGATCTCTGATTTTAGCAGCTCCTCTTTTGTATGGCAACATAGATTGGCACGCCTAGTGGGACTCAAGGTCATTGTTGCATGTAGTTACGTTCAAGTCGCCTGATGTTGAATAATCCACAGTAGCCCCCTACGGCAGATTCATCCGAGTGACCTTTAGTTCATGCTCCTCGGGGGGTTTTTGACGTAATAGCTAATACTTCAAGTAATACTCAGGTTTTTTCCCCTGAGCAAGGGTGTCAGTCCTCTCTGCCGTCCCAGGTGTCACAGTTGACACCTACTTCTTTAACTGCTATACGACATGCTATGGAGCAGTATATAGGTGAACTTATGTAAGGTCTCATTCCCTAGTTTGTCACAGTATTCCGACCTTTACTCCAGAATGAGCTTCACCATTTTGCACAAAGACAGAGTGCTCATGGGGTATCCCAGGCAGTTGGATAACCTACTTCTACGACAGATAGTGTACCATCTTATGGGTTGGTTCAATTGTTGCGCAGAGAGCCATCATTCCCAGTGTCTGGGGGGCACTAAGGTGTTCTGGGAATAGCTGTTCAGAATGTTATTCCAACAGAACCTTTTTCGGGAAGGGCCACCTACCCAATGACTGGGGTCCAACCACTACTCGGTAGCAACGTTCAATAGGAGTGTTCTTTCTCTCTTTGGGGGGCAACACAGTTTTCCCACGGCTTTTCCTCCTGTGTATCCTACAATGACGATAGCTTATCCGTCGCAAGGAGTAGGCTACATTGAAGTGGCTTCATTTCCAAGCCAAGGTCCTCGGTCAGTAATGCTGAATCCATTAACGCAACCTCAATAGCTAGCTCAATTAGCTGATGTTAGCATGATGACAGAGGTGTTACGATAACAGTCCAGGGACCGACCAGTTTATCAGAAGCTATACCCTGAGTGGGTGGATACATTGGCTGTGCTTTCTCGGGGGTTTAAGTTACCTGAGTTCATCACATTCTCTAGAGATGACGATTCACGACCCAATGTGGAGAGCTTAGGAATAACGATTGGCATAAGTTACAGTTGTTTTCTTTGTTTTTGACAGGAGTCGCATTTATATGGTATGCAAATTTGGCCCCTAGCTCTATATACTCTTGGGCAGACATGGAACGAGTCTTCCATTAACGGTTTTTCAAACCATCACTAGAGGTTTTTGTGGCAAATCTTCTGGCGGAGAAGCAAAAAACCAACTGAAAGAGTAGCAGAATTTATTGAGTGCTTCTATCAAATTAAAGCCAATTGCACCACACAATTGCCAGAAATAGAATGTGTAAGGATTGCCATTAGCAGAATGCACTCGCAGCTTAAAGAACGTCTCACTTTTCAGGATTTTTCTGATCTTACCCGCTTACTCTCCCAAGCTATCAGAATAAAAGAGGTGATCAAGGAAAGAAAGAAGAGGCGTTCTGTTAAGTTCTCTCATGGGAAAACGATGATATCAGTAGTTGATGATACTGTTGAAGATGAAAAGGAACAATTGATGGAGGTAATGGCAGCATAGCTGGTGAAAGTTTCTTCCTATACTTGTCCTTTTCTAAAGCCTGGCAAAGGAAAGGAAAAGGCTTCTGCAGTGGGTTCGTCTACCTGCACGTTCGATGTGTCAAAGGCTGAGCAGATTTTCGACCAACTAGTCACGAATAAACAAATCCGTTTGCCTTTCGGACACAAGATTCCAAGCCCAAAATAATTGAAGGGGAAGAAGTATTATAAGTGGCACAATTCATTTTCACATAACATAAATAGTTGTGTTGTTTTTAGGAACACGATTTAGAAGGCCATACAGGACAGAAGGCTAAGGTTTGCTGATAGAAAAGAAGAAACTTAGTAGACACAGATCCATTCTCAGTGGCAGGTATGCATATGCTACAAGTAGGTGAGGAGTAGGAAATAAGAAAACCAATAGGCCCTCTAAAAAACAAACCAAAAAAAGAAGGAATAGCTTAGTGTATTAGAGAAGAAAGGAGAAAAATTCCAAAGGTTGGATGGTCAACCATTGGTTTTTACAAGTCTCTCTGTCCCATCACTTGTAGCTCATTTTCATGGTAAGAATGAGAAGTTCACAGTACAAGTACCCCATGAAAATCCATTTTTACTAGGTTAATATTCTCGTCCTACAAGGACTCAGAAGCATCGAGAACAAAGAAAGCGGGCCCAACAAATGCAGCTTGTGGATGTTTGGGTGGCCGAACAGATGTACCCTGAAGACAGCCAAAACATGCTTAGTTTCCTTCCATCAAGTTCCAGGCGACCACCCAGTAAGCGATGGTGGAGAAGGATTTCCATGCTACAGAGGAAGTTGCCATTGAGCTAATTGTATTCAAAACCCCATCAAAAGGAATGTTCCAATTCCAACGGCAGAAAATACTAATCACCTTAGGCCATTGTACATCAAGGTGCATATCAATGGGAAGCCGTTCTCGCCGGTTTTTATTGATTGCCGGGCTATGTAAAATGTAATGCCTTTGGCGACGTTGAAACATCTGGGAAAAAATAAGTCTGAATTGCCCCCTATCGACATTTAAATGCTCAACTTCATCGGGGATGCAACTAATACGGAATGGGTCATTACTCTCGAGGTTACAATCGGATCTAAAACTAGTATGATTGTTTTCTTTATAATTGCTGCAAAACCTACTTATTCTATTTTATTAGGAAGAGATTGAATTTATGCAAATCATTGTGTCCCCTCAACACTTTATCAAATAGTATTGGTCTGGGATGGTGAACGGGTAGAGCAGATCCCAGCCAATCCTAATCCATTTTTAGTAGAGGTGCATATGAATGAGGTGTTATTTTACCATCCAACTTTCAATCCAAGCCAGTACGCCAAACTCACCATGACCCACAATCTGATTGCAACTGATGGTTTCGAGGGAAATGGTTTAAGGGTAGAAGATCCAGATGATCAGCAAGCACTTAGCTTCATTGCCCAGGATCCACTAACGGAAGTAAACATAGGAGAACCTGAAGAACATAGAACAGTGAATGTGAGTTTACTTTTAACTCCCAGCCAACGAGATATATTGACAAAGTTTATTTGTAGATACAAAGATTGTTTTGCTTGAGACTATCATGAAATACCGGGTTTGGACAGAAGCATCGTTGAGTATTGCTTACCAATAAAGGATGGTTTTAGGGCTCATAAACAACCAGCTCAGCACTTCAATCCCACACTATTGCCAGAATTAAGAAGGAAATTGAGAGGTTGCTCTATTGTGGATTCTTACACACGTGCTGTTATGCGGATTGGGTGTCCAACATAGTTCCAGTCATTAAAAACAATGGCCAATTAAAGGTTTGTATTGATTTCAGGAATATAAATATAGCTACACCAAAATATGAATATACCATGTCCATGGCAGATATATTGGTTGATTCGGCCACAGGGAATCGATTTTTGAGTTTCATGGATAGATACTTCGGGTACAGTAAGATCTTTATAGCCAAAGAAGATACGCATAAGGCAGCTTTCCGGTGTCCAGGCTTCATTAGTTTATTCGAATGGATGGTCATGCCTTTCGGTTTGAAGAATGTTGGTGCTACATTCCAATGAGCTATAAATCTCATTTTTCATGATCTTATGATAACACGATGGAGGTATATATCGATGATCTGGTTGTAAAGTCTCCTGCTTTTCCATAACATCTAAGGGATTTGGAACAGGCATTCTTTCGAATGCCCAAACATCACCTGAAAATCAATCCCACCAAATATGCCTTTGGAGTTACCCTTGAGAACTTCCTTGGATTTTTGGTGCATCAAAGAGGAATTGAGGTGGACCAAAATAAGACAAGAGACATTTTGTAGGTGAGGTCCTCCCAGACCAAAAGAGAACTTGAAAATTTTCTTGGAAAGATTAATTTTCTGCACCAATTCCTTGCGACCTCTACAGGGAAACAAAAGGTTTTCTCCTTTTTGTTTCGGTTAAAATCATTTCAGGAGTTCATTTGGCAGCCAGCCTTTGATCAGATCAAACTGGCTTTATCACGACCATCCATCCTGATGCCTCCACACAATCAGGCTCCCCTAAAATTATATATTTCGGCGGCCCAGAATCTATCGAGAGTTTGCTAGCTTAAGATGATATACAGGGATTTGAAAGATTGGTTTACTATTTCAGCTAAAATTTATCGAACACTGAAATAAGGTTCACTCCTATTGAAAAGTTATGCTTGTCTCTCCATCATGCTTGCACGAAACTAGAACATTATTTGTTGTTTAGGGAGGTGCAGGTCTTGTGCAAAATAGATTTGGTAAAATATTTGTTGAACCGCCCCCTACTACAAGGACGGCTAATAAAATAGGCAATTACATTGCATGCTTTCTCTTTGACTCATGTGCCGTTAAAGGTAATCAAAGGTCAGGCCATAGCAGATTTTTGGCTAATTACCCTTGCCGTGAGATACAAAACCTAAGAGAGGAGGAGGTACAAAGGTACATCACCTATAAGCCGCGGCTATTACAATTTGACGAATCTAGCACCCAGTCAAAAGCTGGCATCGGCTTGGTCATTGAAGCCCCTGATGGACGACAAGGGAAAGTTCAATTCGAACTAGAAAGAGGAACTTCAAACAACCAGGAAGAGTATGATGCTCTCATTTTGGGGCTTCAAAATTTAAAATTTCTAGATGTGCAAGTGGTCAAGATAGTGGGAGATTGTCAGGTTGTCATCCGACAAGTTTCTGGTAAGTATAGATGTACTAACCATGTCTTACTAGGTAAGTTACATGAAGTAAAGGAATTGCTGTAGCATTTTTGTGAGGTCATCTTGGCCCACATGATTTAGCTCAGACAACATCAGGATTTAAGAGAAGGGCCGTGATGAGCCAGCAAATATCCGAAAAAGAACACGAGGAGGATTGTCGATCCGATATTGCCACCTATTTGTAGAAACCAACTGGTCATACCTCGCGAGAATTAAAGTGCAATGCGCTAAATTTTGTTCTTATTGGAAATGATCTGTTTCGACTAAGCCATACCAGAGTTCTACTGAAGTGTCTTTCAAAATAGGAAGCATTGCGGGTATTGGCTGAAGTGCACGAGGGCTTATGCGGAGCTCACCAAGCACGCCCAAAGTTAAAATAGACACTACAACGTCATGGGTTTTACTAGCCCTCATTAACCACAGATTGTATCACTTAAGCAGCTGATTGTGAGTCTTATTAGGAGCATAGTCCCTCTTGCATGCACCATCCACAGAATTACACCTTTTTATTAAGCCTTGGCTTTTCTGAAGTTGGGCTTTAGACGTCATTGTTAAGATTCACCCGCCTTCGACTAAAGGGCATACTTTTATTTTGGTGGCAACGGATTACTTTACCAAGTGGGTAGAGGCATAGTCTTTGGTCAAAGTAACCCAATTAGTTGTCATCAGTTTCCTACGACAGAACATCTTGTTCCGTTTTGGCATTCCCGAAACGATAACGGTAGATCAAGGAACCATGTTCACAGGGGATAAGGTACGCAATTTTCTAGCCCAATTTAATGTCAATTACTTTATTCATCCCCATATTATGCACAAGTTGATGGTCAAGCTGAAGCAACGCATAATACTTTGATTAGCATAATTCAGAAATCAGTAGAAGACTGTCCTAGAAGGTGGTATGAGACGTTTCAACAAGTTCTGTGGGCATACCAAAATGCTGTCAAAACTGCCACAGGATTTACACCATTCAGGTTGACATATGGGTAGGATGCAATACTACCCGTGGAGTTGTCGTTACAATCGGGTCGAATAGTCTACCAACATTGTCTATCTGTTGAAGAATATCAACTAGCTTTGTCTTTGAGTTTGGACTAGACCGAGAAGGATCGATGGGCAGCCCTTGAAAATATTAAGCGGTACAAGAAAAAGGTGGCGAGAGCATACAATCGGAAAGTATGCGAATGAAATTTTCAAGAAGGAGATATGGTTTGGAAAACCATCCTGCCCATCATTCCAAAGAATCCCAAATATGGCAAGTGGTCTGCTTCCTAGGAAGGTCCGTTTTTGGTAACAAAAGTTTATGATGGAGGAGCTTATCGCTTGATGACATCAGAAGGGAAAGAGGCAAGTAAGACTATAAATGGTAAGTATTTGAAGAGATTTTACCCGACATTTTGGGAAGGAACTATAGCATAAAAAAAAAAAAAAGACAGAGTGGGAAGAATTTTTTTCGAAATGCTCTGAAAAGTTAATAAACTAATCACAAAGGGCCGATCAGGTAGCCGTGGTACATATTTCTAACATACTATTGAAAGTCAAACACCATCAGAAGAGGAGTGAGAACGATGAGCACAATGAAGGATTGTGGCTAGGTCAGTCTGAAATATATCCCAAGAAGATCGCATGCCCTTCAGCAGTCCATCCGCTGAGTATTGTAGCTCCATCTGTAGGAGTTCTTCCTCTACCTCCAGCATTAGTTGATCATCTTAAAATTTAGCCACAGATTCTTCGATGGGGGAGGCAGTTTGTTGATAGGCATTATCTTGTTGGAGCCTCTCATCCAGGACTTTCTTCTCAGATTCTAATTCTGCTTGAAGTCCCTCCAACTGTAGCTTAAGCCTTTCGACTTTCCCACCCTTTCTACAATTTTTGCTCGAAGGATGCCTAAACGGGTGGAAGTCTCAAGGTGGCTATTCTGCAAAAAAGCCTCATGCTCCCGAAGTTGCTTTAACGCTTCGAGTTGATGAGAAACCTCATCCCTTATGTTCTGGATATCCGAAAGGAAGCGCTAGGTGAACCTTATTTGCCTTATATAATCGATCGATAGTAGCTTAAGTGCAACAGGGATTTTTGGATCGGCTGATTATATGACAAGCAGGGTGGCTCAGTTGATGGTCTCTTGGGAAGTTTTTGTTAAAGGCAGCGTGGTCCCAACCAGGCTATTTAGAAGCTCAAGCGTGACAGTTATTAATGTCAGTAGCTGAATGACTCCTGTTGATCGCTCTGCCGCGGAAGGTGTAAAAGTTGTTTCTGCGACAGACTGTGTGGGCTCCTTTTGAAGCTCTAGAAGAGAAGGCCTCGTAAGGATGGTTATTGGGACCTCTGGAGCCAATGGTTCAGTCGGTGGAAGTGCTGCTGCTAAAAGAATGGCCGTGGGAGGATCTTCTTCAACTAATGGCTTTGTTGGAGCCGAGGGAGGTACATCTTCCTCCGAGTCAGAGAAGGTCTCAATGATGACTGGTCGACTAATCTTTTACTTCCATTTCTACAAAAGAGAGAAGTGGGCCGAGTGAGTTAAGAAATCAAATAAAAATATTTGATGGTTTGAAGTTTGGAGGAATTCTAACCTTGTCGATCATGGGAGTAGGGGTTTCTTGTTTTCTTTTCGATCGTCACAGTAGGGAAGGAACTTCTTCCTCATCTTCTTCTTCTTCTTCTTCTTTCTTGGGATTCTTCATGCCAAAGGTGATTGAAAAGTTGGCATGGCAGTGGGGCTAGTGGGTGCTTTCCTTTTTTTCCCTCTCTTGGAGGTTGATGTTTCCGTCATTATTGTAGTTGGCTTAGTTATTCAAAGAAGCTAAGTATCCACAGGATTAGAAAAGGAGATCTCACTAACAGCAGCCACCACAGGTTGAAGTTGGGTGAAGTCTCCAGCACTATTTGGAAAGGATGGAACTCAAAAGAGCGCATGGTAGCAAGGGAGCTCTTGGCTAAAATCTGCACATCTTCAGTTGATAGGATGGGCTTGACAGTATGAGATGTAGTGTGCCCTTGATCGGCGGGTATGTCTTGAATTAGCCCAAATTGTCGAGAAAAGTAATAAGGATTGTATTGCTTGCAGGAGGATTTGACACACCTGGCACCTGGTTTGGCCCCCAAGAGGAGTTCGCGAGGACACAACGCCCGTTCCCAGAAGGCTTGTTGAGTTGCCTCCAAGCTTTCGGAAAGAGTTTTCAACTAGAGCGGACCTTCTTCCCAGACAGAATAGGGAAAAAATAGGCTATATTATACATACAGTGTTGGTGGATATATGAAATAATGGTATCGGCTGGCAATGTATTCAACGGAACTTTTAACAGCCGATAACCAGTAGCCAGAGCAGAAAGGTCTGCAAGTTCTTCGGAGATGTGACTAATGCCAAATTGAGGAAGTGATAGGGGCTAAATTAGTCATATTTTTCCTAGTTATTTGAGGCTCTTTTGCGATACATTTTGTTCAATAACAAGTTATATTCCTTCATATTTGAGATTTTACCATTGAAAAAGTATTTTGTTCATCTATTTTAGATTTTTGGGGTAAAACGAAGCAAAAATGTCGCGAAACAGATTAGAGGTGGCGCTGGCTAGGGCACTGGAACCGGCGTCGGCCATGCATGTTTGCATGAACTTCGAAGTGACGAAAAAATTGATGAAACAGAGCAAAACAGAGTGGAACTGGTGTCAGATCCAAGAGTCAAGACGGCGCCGGCTGCATTCTGGTCTTTATTATATGAAATTCGGAGAAAAATCAGCGAACAAATAGAGAACCAGAACACAACTGGCGCCAAATGTGCCCTGAAGTTAAGGTGGTGCTTTGATTTTTCTACGCGATTTTTGGTAATCTAGGGAGTTTTAGTATCTTACAACTTCTACTCGGCCAAGAACATTACACCAACGAGTTTAGGCACTTCCCAAGCCTATAAATAGAGGAAAAACAAAAGGAAAAAGGGGAGAATTCATTGATCATTACAGAAAATCACTCAAATTAAAGGAGGAATTCTTCAATTCAAGGAGGGTTGTGCAAGAAGGTTTTCAAAGGAAGAAAAAGGAGGTATGTCTATGAGTGCTTTCTTTTACTTTGTTTTCTTTTTCTTGACAATGATGTATTAATTATTTTATTGTAATTTGACATTGTTTTAGATAGTCATGATTTTTAGAGTTGTTTGATCTTTTGATTAATTGATTGTTATTCTTGGTATTCAATTACTTGTGCGAGATTAGTTGGTTGGTTCTCTCCATTAACTTACTGGACCAATGGGGTTGATAGTAGTTTCAATTTATTAATTTCATATTTTGTTGGCTATTAACTTATTGGACCAAGGGGGTTGATTGTTTAGAACTGGTAATTAAAGGTTAATTGTTGTCTTCCGAGACCAAGGGTTTATTGATTAATTTCATGTTTTAAATTTTTCCAGACCAAGGGAATTTAATTGAGGACTGTGTTTAATGCATTTTTTGGATGAATTAGTTGAGACGAGACTAAGTGATTCTAATTTATTTAGAAGGTAGTGATTTCATGGATTGATCATCGAAGTGAATCTACTTTAATCCTTCATGATGCCAAAAGAATAATTAGTTATGATAATGGTTGGGTTCTTTAAGATTATGTTTGTCAAAATAATAGTTTAAGTTATATAATTCTCCATCTTTGACATGTATATATTCTTTTATTTTATAATATTTTTCTTTTTATTTCATTTTAAATTTATTGAATCGGTTAAATAATAAAAGAAAAGTGATTAATGTATACTTGTTCCTTGAGGATCGACATTCGTTTGAACCCTATACTATGTTAATGATGAGTACGCTTGCTCATATGTGTAATTTGGGCTTAACGTTTTAATTTAAACTTGATTGGGAATGTACTTATTTTTATATGATTTTTGTAACCAAATCCATACGCATCAGGAAGCTACTAGTAAAGCCATAGCTGCATAATCCAGAGAGGCCCCCCAAGGTTGGTAGGGTCATCTCCTGTCGACAAGGATGAAACTAACTGATTCATGGTCTGATATTCCAGGGTTAAAACTAAGGACGCTAAGTCGTAGCATATCTTCCTTCTCAGTAAGGTCGATGCATAGTATCGGTACTCATTTCTATTCCCAACTGAATGGGAACAAAGGATGTACTTGTAGACCCACAACTATAGAAAAGCAGCTTGTTCCTGCTCGATCAGAATTCCTTCTAGACCCCTCTGAGCAGCTATAAAATTACTATAAGAGGAGGTTGTTAGGATTCGTGGACTCCTAAAAGTGAAAAACATCCACGAATCCCTTTCGAGGACCCAAGTCAAATGATTAAGATAATCTAAGAATTATAGAATTACCTCTATTCGGTGTAATCTAGGTCCTTGCTATTGTACGTGTAACCCGAATGATCACCAGATGTTGCAATGTGTGAACGCTCTCTATTGGATACGCACGGCGAACTAACTTTTTATCCCGGGAGTGCTAGCGCCTTGGGTTTGAGAGGCTTATTTTTCCTGGTGAATGGAGGCACGAATATTACCAAGAGCTGTGTAGAGAAGATGGCTAGGGTTTTCTTTTAAAAGCACCTGAACTTCTTGGAGTCTAACTCTGATAATATCTTATCATATTTTATTTTAAATTCAAATTAAATTAAAACTAATACGATAAGATTCTACCATTATCTCGGTAATTTAACTAATTAATTTATCGAATTAGATTATTATAATTTGGACATCATCCAATTACATCGAATGTAGACATATTTCCAGATTCATTGTATTTAGTAAATTTTCTAGGTTCGATTAACTTAGACATATTTCTAAATTCATCAAACCTGGTTACCATAAAAATAACTTAACGAGTTCGCTTATTGTGTGACCCTATAGGTTCATTTAACACTGACAGTGTGCCTAAATCACATTTAAATGGCCCATAAGTTATAAGCAGTTTCTTGCAAAATATTATAACTACCCAGATTAAATAAAGATCAGTGATCTCTTTGAACCAAACTATAATATTATATTTAGTCATTTTGTCACACGATATCCAGATTAAGCATAAGGCATAGAGCATGTCATCCTTATTAAGCTTAATCAATTATTTCTTGATCTCATAGTAGACTGTTCAGACAAATGATATCAATATCTCAAATTGATATATTTGAGCACGACCATGTATTTTAACAGTCTAACTTATCAAGGGACTTATGGATATCTTCCCATAATTGAGAGGGACAAATTCCTTCACTATCAATTATATTCCTCTCCCTGATTTATTCTATATTCAACAGTGGTCTAACTTATTATCTAGTTAAAGACAAGTTTAGACAACATCAAAATATATAATTTATCAAGTAGGAAACTATGATGAATTTAGGTTGAATGACTTGTAATATCATTATGGCTAGAAAGTACTTATGACATGTTCCATGAAGTACTCTCACAGTAGGTTATGTCTAATAAAATGTTCTCTAATATTTATTTATATTTTGACTTGATATCACATATATCTATGACCAGTAAAACATAGCCATCAAGTCACAAACATACTAATCTTAATTTATTATTGTTCCACTAATAATAATCGATCAGGGACAATTTAAGAATAGTCATTGTATTGATTGTAATGTTTTACTTTCAAGTCACGTACTTGATGATCACAAAACTAAATGCACTATTCATTGAAAGAAATGACTTGTATTATTACATAATATATAGCGACAATAGTATAAGTACAAATTGACTTTAGGGCATATTCCTAACAATCTCCCACTTGCACTAAGACCAATTTGACATAAACCATAATCCCATTGATCTAGTATGACTATCATGTTTAGACGATGGAAGAGGCTTTGTCAGTGGATCTGCAACATTGTCATTAGTTGATACCTTGCATACTTTGACATCTCCTCTATTAACAATTTCTTGAATGAGATGAAAATGGATAAGTATATGTTTGGATCGCTGATGTGATCTTGGTTCCTTAGCTTGTGCAATAACTCCATTGTTGTCACAATAAAGATCCATTGGGTTCATAATACTAGGAACTACATCTAGTTTGTAATGAACTTTTTAATCTAAACTGCTTCTTTAGCTGCAGCTGAAGCAGCTACATACTCAGCTTCTATAGTAGAATCGGCCACGATATCTTGTTTTGAACTTTTCCAGCTTACATCACCTCCATTCAAACAAAATAGAAAACCTGATTACGATCTGTAATCATCTATGTCGGATTGAAAACTAGCATCAGTGTAACCATTTACAACTAGCTTGCCTTCTTGTCCTCTATAAATTAAGAACATATATTTAATTCTTCTTAAGTACTTTAGTATGTTCTTGACAGCAGTCCAATGTGGCTCTCTAGGATTTGACTGGAATCTCCTCGTCATGCTCAATACATATAACACATCAGATCGAGTACATAACATGGCATACATGATAGATCCTATAGCGAAAGCGTATGATATCTTGTTCATGCTCTCTTCTTCATCCTTCGTGGAAGGACTTTGAGTTTTACTGAGCTTAATGCCATGTGACATTGGCAAGAATCCGCTCGTTGAGTCTTGCATACTGAACCTTTTCAGTACCTTATCAACGTATGCACTTTGACTTAGTCCAATTAGCTTTCTAAATCTATCTTTATAGATCCTTACACCTAAAATATAGGCAGCTTCACCTAAGTCTTTTATTTAGAAACAATTTTCCAGCTATGTCTTTACACTTTGTAGAGTTGGGATGCCGTTTCTAATGAGTAAGATGTCATCAACATAAAGTACCAAAAAAACTATTGCATTTCCACTGGTTTTCTTATAGACACAAGGCTTATTTTCATTTTTGATGAAGTTAAATTCTTTAATTATTTCATCAAAATAAAAATTCCAGCTTCGAGATACTTGCTTCAATCCATAAATGGCTTTTTAAAGCTTGCACACTTTATTAGAATTCAAAAGATTATCAAAACCCTCAGGTTGTGTCATATACACATCTTCGAGTAAGTTTCCATTAAGGAATGTGGTTTTGACATCCATTTGCCAAATCTCATAATCATAATATGCTGCTATGGTAAGAAGAATTCTAATAGATTTAAGCATTACAACTGGTAAAAATGTTTCATCATAGTTTATACCATGAGTTTGTCTATAACATTTTACTACCATTGCCTTTGTAAGAATGCACATTTCCCTCTATGTCTGTTTTCTTTTTGAAAACCTATTTACACACAATAGTTTTTGAACTTTCAGGTAGATTAACCAAAGTCCAGACTTGGTTATCATACATGGATTGCATCTCAAACTTCATGGCCTCTAACCATTTTCTAGAATCAGAACTCTTAATGACTTCTTGATAGGAAGTGGGCTCATCATTAACCATAAGCTCCATATTGTGATAATTAGTGATGGAAAATTCATATCTCTCAGGTTGTTGACGAACCCTATCAGACCTTCAAGGTCCTTGTTCTATAGAAGTAGGCTCATCTTGGACTTGTGAGCCATCTAATCGAAGTTCATTAGTTGGTTCAGATACTAATTATAGCTCTTGAATCTCATCAAGATGTATTTTACTCCCACTGATTCTTTTAGAAATAAATTCCTTTTCAAGAAAGAATCCATTTCGAGCAACAATTACTCTATTTTCTTTTGGGAGATAAAATTGGTATCCTTTAGTTTCTTTGGGATACCCCACAAATATACATTTATCTGATTTAGGGGCAAGTTTATCAGATAATAAACGCTTTATATAAACTTTACAACCCTAAATCTTGAGAAATGACAAACTGGGTTGTCTCCCAATCCATATCTCATATGGTGTTTTCTGAATCGATTTAGATGGAGCTCGATTTAGTATGAATATAGCAGTCACTAGGGCATAACCCCAAAAGGAGATTGGAAGATCAGTTTAGCTCATCATTGATCGAACTATATCTAATAAAGTTCGATTTCTCCGTTCAAATACACCATTCTATTGAGGTGTTCCAGGTGGAGTTAATTGGGGGATAATTCCACAATTCTTAAGATGTTCGTCAAACTCGTGACTTAAGTATTCACCACCTTGATCTGATTGAAGTGTTTTGATACTTTTGCTAAGCTGATTTTGTATTTTATTTTGAAATTCTTTGAATTGTTGAAACGATTTAGATTTATATTTCATCAGATACAAGTAGCCATATCTGCTGAAATAATCCGAAAATGTAATGAAGTACTAAAATCCTCCTCTAGCATATGTATTAATTGGTCCACAAACATCAGTATGTTTTAGGCCTAATAAATCAGTTGCCCTTTCATTTTGTCTCTTAAAATGTGCTTTAGTCATTTTGTCTAATAAACAAGAATCACATGTTTTGTAAGATTCTAAATCAAACGAATTTAGAAGCCCATCATTATGAAGCCTTGTTATGCGTTTCTCATTTATATAGCCCAAATGACAATGCCAGAAGTAAGTTTGATTTAAATCATTGGATTTCAATCTCTTAGTATTAATGTTATAGATACACTTGTTCGAAGATCGAGAACATAGAGCCCATTTAATAATGAGGCATCTCTATAAAAAATGCCATTTTTATTAATGGAGCAAATGTTATTTCGAATAACAAATTCAAAACCTTCTAAATCTAAACAAGAAATTGAAATAATATTTCTCACTACTAGAAAAAAGGGTTATAATAACACTAAAAAGCGTCATTAAAGTAAGCTACAGCGACGTTTTTGTGTTGCTGACGCTTTCAAAGTGCGTCGTGCGTATGGCTGTCACAATAGGTGCAGTGACGCTATTTAGCATCATCCCAGATTTGCTATTGTGATGGAAAAAAGTGTCATTATAGGTATTTTAAGTGATGAACAATTGTTTCAGTAAAATCATGTTATTATGACAAAACTTTTGGTTATAATAGGTAAGTTTTGATGACACATTTATACGTCAGTAAATGTTTTGTTAATATGACACATTTATTGGTCACAATAGTTTGTTTGGATGACAGAATTGTGTGTCATGAAACGATGGCAAATATGTCACACTATACTGTCACAATAGAGCTTTGGGATGATGTTTGTTTGTGTCAGGAAATACTGAAAAAATGACAAAATAAAGCGTCACCATAGACATCTGGAATGACGGGTTTTTAGTGTCATGAAACGTTTGAACGGATGAGCAAAAAAAGCGTCACAATAGATTCACCATCTGAATAATTGAATCAAATATTTCACAAAAAATTGTAATAATAATTTAGAGCTCCTACAAAAAGTATGTTTTTTATCCCTGTCGTATATATATTATATATATAGCACACAATTGTTAAATAGACATCATTAAAACTCAAAACAATCAAAAGTAACATATGTTAAAGAGTAAGCCTATAAATTTCATAATATTCAAAAGTTGTTCAAACATGAGTATTAAGTATTTAGATACATGTATAAAGCCAAGCATTAGGCCTTCAAAAAAACATTGTCTTGGCTAAATCTTGTCCCAATCCCAAATGGCTTCGATACTGGAATACATATTTAATCTTCTTCGCGAATCTTCACCTACAATAATATAGAATGAATTTAGTAATAATATTATAAAATCTTCTTAGAAGGAAAAAAAATATTAAATTAATTAAGAATGTAAGTGATTAGAGAATTACCAAGTGTCGTGGTCAAGCGATACCTATTCCAATGGAATCTCCAATAGTATGAATAAACTCTATTGGTCTCAATAATTTCTTGTCATGATGAAATGGAACTAGAACCATTACTTCACACCATTCCTCACCCAGTAGTACACCTCCAACATCGTGGGATGGGTCCACACTTTGAATGAAGCCTTTTGCAACTATTTTAGATGTATTCAACATGCTTAAAAGAGAAACATAGGTATGAACCTACAAAATATATTTTATTCAGTTAAAAGTGAATTAGTTAAACAAGCCAAATAGCCCATGCTCACTACATAAAGAAAACTAGACTTAGATGCTAAAAAATGCTATATAATACTCAAAAAAGCCAAAAGATTGCACAATAGACATCATATGTTGCATTTATGCCAAAGCTATGAAGATTCTAGCACATAGAAATAACAACT
This sequence comes from Voacanga thouarsii, assembly GCA_026120185.1. Classification (NCBI taxonomy): domain Eukaryota; kingdom Viridiplantae; phylum Streptophyta; class Magnoliopsida; order Gentianales; family Apocynaceae; genus Voacanga; species Voacanga thouarsii. Next base: position 4,530,637 of record JANUWF010003385.1, read on the forward strand.
AAACAAATATAAATGGCCAATAGAAATATTAGACATGTCATGAATAATACATACGGTGGAACAATGAAATAGGACATCAACCTATATATATGCATACTTTGCTATGAATACAAACAAGTAACACAGCCATGAAGTTGTAATATTATGTATACCCTTAATGTGGTGGTGTTATTGTTAGAACCTATTGAGTCAACTCTTGAAACAGGTAGAGATGAACAATCTCTCTAAGACACTAACATAGCACATATCTCGGTAATCTCTTTTGCTTGTTCAATCAACTGTGCTTTCATACTTGTAATTTCATCTATTTGCACTTGAATAATACGAAAAGAAGTGGTACGACTTGGAATTTCACCCCACACATCCGCAGGGTGAACACCGCTGCCAAACATGCGCACCCAGCCATATCTATCTGGTCCAACAACTTGGGAGAAGATATCATTTGAACCAAGTCTATCTTCTGAGCCAGGTGGGAGTTGTGTACTTCTTTCATCCATTTCATTCTTTAAGATGGGTAAGTAATCACAAAAGTGAGTCTCTATTGTGACAATTTATAGTAATATTTAGTGTAAGCAACAAAACAATGTACATATATTAAAAGAATGCATAATATTGGGGAAAAGTCATAGAATCTCAAATCTACATCTTAAGGCACAGTTAAGCGGGGATGTGACTCAAGTTTTCAACTTCATTAAGATTTCAGATACTGTAACACCTAGCCTCAAGTTGTCATACATATTAGAGACATACAAGACAAGAAAACCAAATAAGGGTTGAAAAAAGCAACACATATGCAAATTACCTAGCCTCAAGTTGAACATATGCCATTCCCTCATCAAAACTACAGAATTAATTAACATGTTATTTGCATAACTGCTGCACTGACAGTTATATTAGCTAAACTGTCCAAGATTGATGAGTGAATGAAAAAAGTTATCAAAAGAATTCAAGTAACTATCTTAAAAAAAATGAACTACTTTAACCAAGATTGTTGAAACAACAATATAATCAAACTGTGATAGTTAGAATAGATGGTAGTTTGTTGTAAGTTAAAGCAGAATGAACATTTCTGTTTAAGTTAAAGCAGGTTCTTGTGATTTGGAAGCAAAAGACAGTGAAATAGACAAGCTGCTGAAATTCTGAAATAGAAAATTTGTTTCATTCTGCTGTGCAAAATCGACACACTGAATGATGTAGGTTTTTCAAACCTACCAGTGAAATAGACAAGCTGTTGTGCAAAATAGACATGTTCACAACAGTGAAAAGTTGTGGTATTTGCAGGTTTTTATGAAAATGAACCAAAAAGCTTCATTAAGCAATATAGATTCCAAAGCTCAACCTCATTCTTTCATCCTTCTAATGTAATCAAACTTTGATAGTTAGAATAGATGGTAGTTTACTATAAGTTAAAGTATAATGAGCATTTCTGTTTAAGTTAAAGCAAGTTCTTGTGATTTGGAAGCGAAAGACAATGAAATAGACAAGCCGCTGAAATTCTGAAATAGAAAATTTGGTTCATTCTACTGTGCAAAATAGACACACTGAATGATGCAGGTTTTCAAGATCCACTAGTGAAATAGACAAGTTGCTGTGCAAAATAGACTTGTTCACAACAGTGAAAAGTTATGGTATTTGCAGGTTTTTATGAAAATGAACAAAAAAGCTTCATTAAGCAGTATAGATTCCAAAGCTCAACCTCATTCTTTCATCCTTCTAAACCACACACACACACTGTCGTAGTAAGCTCAAGTAAGGCCTCAACATCAAGTATGAATCAATAAGCTCACTGCCGCAACACTGCTAGTCCAAGAAGGTGGATTAAATAAAACAGCTCACTGGTTTTATACGTTTGAGAAGTCCCCCCCCCCCCCCAAAAAAAAAAAAGGAATATGCTGTAACTTTGAACAAAAATCTGCTAAATAATCAAGAAATGCTCCCTCAAAAATCTACTAAACTGCCAGACTAAACCACACACACACATGAGACAACTGTGCACATCTCAAAACTGAAACAACACAGGCAAACATCAAAATTGAAACATCTTGAACATTAAAACTGAAATATCATAGGCAAATAAACATCAAAACTGAAACATCTTGAATTGGGACACACGAGATAACTAAGTTAATTTAAGCATTTTAACTGAAACATCTTGAACAGACTGGCAGCTAGAATGCTACCAGAGAAAATAACCAATGCAACACCTTAACTAAAACATCAAAATATCAGCATCTTTTACAAACTGGCAGCTAGACTGCTACCACTGAAGCATTTTAACTAAGTTAATCACTAAAAATAACCACTAAAGCATTTTCCCCTGGCTTTAATAAAATACATCAGAACCTATTGCAAGAACACAAGCTATAATAGTAGTTTTTTCCTGGCTTTGATATAAGATCCTCTATATCCTAGTGAGATTCATGGACAGGTATAAATAATCCGCTGTCATCATGTATTGCTTTCTTTTAAAGATTTCTCAACCAATTGATATTTATATGCTGATTATCAATGATATAATGTATTTAACTAAAGACATGAACATTGAAAACTGAAACATCACAGATAGGTATAATGTATTCAACTCCAAATTTCTGTTGTAACAATACAAACTCATTCAACAGTTCACATATACTATACACAAATTCAGTTCCATACAACTCAACATAGCTGCAGTTATCTCAAAGTTCAATCCAAACTCTACACATTCAAAGTTCAATCCAAACCCCACACATTCAAAGTTCAATCTAAACTCCACACATTCAACATCTTCTATGCAGTCCCATCCAAACTCCACACATTCAACACATTCAAAATTGTCCATAATTTTAGCCATTGATAAAAAAACATATTGGTCCCAAAGTTGTCCTATGTAACTATAAAGAAAGGCATGTTCCAAAAAAACAAAAACTATTGAGTCATATGTATAATTACTACAGCACTTGTAACATGAGAGCTAGAAGAAGTTCCATTAGCATCCGTGTAACATTTTTAAACATTTGTACATGAGTTGGAGAATGGCCTTGCTCCTTTCTCTGCATCATTCAATTTATGTAAGTAGTTAATGGAGGTCAATGGAAATAGCACTTGAAATTGTTCCTAAATCATAAAGTTACTATATCATCACGAATTTGACAATGTGGCTTCTTCCCTGTCCTATAATTCATGTTATTCATGTTTCTATTCATTTTATTCTTCTCTGACATTGCTTGAATTTAAAAAATTTAGTAATCCTATTATGATTTAAAAAATTCATGAGATTAGTCAATCAATCAAGAAAGAGTATAAGGACAAGTTCTTACCTTCCCTTCAGCTGAATCCCACCATTGAAGGAGATTGGTCCACTGAGTGTGAATTACATGGTCATCGGTACATGGAGTTTGGTGATGGATGTCTTTTTCTGCATCATACCATTCGTTCTTCAGTGATACTTTCCAAGTCCTCCACTTTATGCTAATTGATCTTAAGATAGCAGGCTTAAGACCAGGGTGTGCATTAAACTTCTTTTGCACATGGACAAGAAAATAACAAAACTTAAACATATATTACTATATATTGTACTTCAATATTAAATAAAAACGTAAAATACCTTCACAACATTGAATATCTCATTCTTGTTGTCTTGAGGAATCTGAGACCATGTTTTGATATCTATCGGAGCGTACATTCTATTCCTTGCTATGGTTCCCAAATATTTAGTCAATTTAGTACGGTTCGTTCCCACCGGCTGTCCAAACTTGTTGAATTCAACCTCCAAAGGCTTCGCATTTCGAGGGCGGCCCTAAAGAGAGGTCATATAGGTTGGTCCTCTCTTGTGAGTTGCCTCACTTCTGCTGGTACTTACTTCTCCTACAAAAATTTGAGCGAGGACACATGAGGAAGTACAAAAATATATAAAGTATATGACAAGCTAACAAATATAAATATACCTTGACATTCACTTTGTTGCATGACTTGGCCCTCAACCTCTTGTATAATATGCGCATCGGTAATTTCATCAATCTCTCGTACAACATGCGTATCGGTACGACCATCAACACATTGGTTTCTTTGATTGGCACTTCTTCTTCTTCCCCTAGTTCTTGCCATACTAGGATTCAAATTTGGGATTCAAATGTTCACAGAGAGATCAATAATTTCGTATCTGAAAAAATCCTTTGAAAATAACACAAGACAAATATCAACTATATTAAAAAAAAAAAAACGGCAAACAAACAAATAAAATGCAAAGACACATATTATATTGCTTGCAACATGCAATAAATAATGGAGCCATAAAACGTTGTATCTCATATTACAGCCAATAAGTTTGAACAACTTGGCCTGAATAAAAGGATTCTCAAAACAAATAGAAGATAACAAAAGCAACTAATAAAGTAAAGATTTATCAAGTAGATGTTATTTCAATTTTAACTCCATCGACCCCTTCACGAACCCAGCTGACTTCCTCACTACCCAAATCTGCCTAGATGTTGCAACTTTCACTCTGCAAATAATTCTCAACATCAACTACGGACCCCATATTATAGACAGCTCTTGGAGTTGTGGTTATAACAATTTGCCAATTACTTTCAGTCAGGTCTCCAACGTAAAAGATTTGTGTTGCTTGAGAAGCTAGAATGCAAGGCTCTTCATGGGGCCTTACATCAGTGAAATTGGCCAGAGGAAAGCCCTCATCATCTTGTTTCAACCTTTTCCCTGTTGATACCTAATCACATTTGAACAATACAACTCTACGCCCGTCTCTATAATCTAACTCAATCACATCTGTTAATTTTCCTAAATAAGACACATCACTTGAAATTGGATTTCTGTCCCTAACACTTGAAAAACTAGTTGTTGTTGCATTTACAGAAACGCCACTGTTTTAAGTTTTCCTTTTACGATCAACTTCTGTAGTATGAAACCGAAAGCCGTTCACCAAGAACCTATTGTATTTAAGACCAATTACGTTGGGTCCTCTTTCCAAATGCTTCAAATCATTAGAAATTATCTCATCGTCATTGAATTGCAATGCCTTCACCTATGAAATCGACAAGAGTCAGTGTAAGCTTAAGTATCATTAAAGTATAACTTAAGCATGCTATATGAGATGAACCTTACATAATTGCAAAACCAATTCACAAATTCTTCACTATGGATGCGTTCAATTTCATGCAAACTTGCATGAGGATGCCTTTGTTGCACTAGTCCATGATGTTGGTTGCATATACATACTATGCATTAGTTAGGCGTGGCTTCATGGCCACTAATATAATAAAGAATATAAATCCCTTAATCTTATACATACTCTATGTAAGGTTTTACAGTTTGAGAATTAAACAACACATATTGATGTGCTATCTTTAATATGTCCTCATCGAATTTTGTAGGGACTCCTTTTCCTAGTGAGCGTCCAGTTGGTTTGAAAATATCTAACCCAGCATAGGAATTGGTTTCATGATCGTCATTCCTACTTGATTGGTTGAACTTTGTCTCCACATAGTCAGCAAGAAATAACGAGCAAAATGTCAAACATTCCTCAGCCAAGTACCCTTCAGCAATAGAACCCTCTGAGTGACTCCTATTACGAACATAGGACTTTAACGTGCTCGAATACTTATTTAAATTTAACTTTCATACATTAGTTTCAATACTATTGCTGTACATGTTTGAAATCACAAGAAAGAATAACCTAACTATGAAATGAATGAAACATGTACCTCTCTATAGGATACATCTATCGATAATGAACCGGCTCAACTATTCTAGCTTCATATGCTAAATGGACAGTTAGATGCATCATGATACTGAATGATGAAGGAGGGAAGACTCGCTCCAATTCATAAAGGATAACTGCAATCTCTTGCTCTAATTGAAACATTTCACTTGGATGAATCTTAGTATAACACAACTTTCTAAAGTATCTATTGAGCTTTATTAAAGGATAGCGGACAGTCTTAGGTAAAACTTTCCTTAGAGCGATTGGCAGCAATTGTTGCATCAAAATATAATGGTCATGGCTTTTAAGTCCAGAAAGCTTAGGTGGATTAAGGTGTACGCACTTAGACAAGTTGGCAGCGTGTCTGTCCGGCACCTTAACACATTTCAAAGTCTTGCAAAATGTTACTTTCTCCTTCTTACGTAGTACAAAAGAAGCCGATGACAGATAAACCTTACCATTATCCCTCTCAACGGGATGAAGGTCGGATCGAATACCCATATCCTTTAAGTCGAGACGTGACTTAAGGTCCCTTTTCTTATCCACCTTCAACAATATTGCGCATATGGTTTCAGAAACATTCTTTTCAATATGCATTACATCAAGATTATGGCGCATCAAATTGTCTTTCCAATACGGCAACTTGAAGAATATACTTTGTTTCTTCCAATTACGGGGCAATTGTTGGTTATCATTGGCTGCCCTTCCAAATTTGATCTATTTTCCATCCAAATCATGCAATATCATTTCCTCATTCAATTTAGGAGGTGGCCTTCCATGTTCTTGCCGACCATTAAATAACCGTGCATCATTTCGAAAACGATGATTAGAAGACAAAAACCTATGATGTCCCATATAGCAATGTTTGGCACCATTCTTCAACCATCGAGATTTTGTTTCCTTATGACAAATAGGACAGGCTAGCTGCCCTTTAGTACTCCACCCTGACAAATTTGCATAACCAGGAAAATCACTAATTGTCCCCAACAATGCAGCATGTAGCTGAAAATTCTGCTTCGAATATGCATCAAATGTTTGCACGCCTATGTTCCATAATTTTTTCAATTCAGCAATTATAGGTTGTAAATAAATATCAATATTATTACCAGGAGCAAATGGACCAGGTATCAACAATGACAATATGAAATATGGTTGCTTCATACACATCCAAGGGGGCAAGTTGTAAGGCATAAGTATCACAGGCCAAGTACTATGAGCAACATTCATATTTTTAAATAGATTAAAACCATCGAACGCCAATCCCAACCTCACATTACGTGCAATATTTATAGTGTCAAAATCTTTCTAAGCAAGTGAATCAGCAGGATGCCTCATCCGACCATCATCTGTGCACCCTTTTACATGCTATCTCATGGAAGCTGAAGTCTTGGCTGACATGAATAGACATTGTAGTCGAGGTTTCAAAGAAAAGTGCCACAAAACCTTTTTTTGCAATCTTCCTCTTCTGTTGGGTCATTTTCAGAAATGACCCACCTAGACTCTTTACACATTTTACAATCCTTCCATCCTTCTTTATCCCCCCAGTACAATGTACAATCGTTAGGACAAGCATCTATTTTTTAATAGCCTAAGCCTAGTTGCTTCATCAATTTTTCAGCTTCATAAAAAGATTTAAGAAGTTCAACACCCTCGGGCAATGCTTCTCTCAGCAAATCAAGTAGTATATCAAAATACTTGTTAGACCACTTTCCTGTGCACTTGAGATGAAGTAACCAAATGATGAAGGCAAGTTTAAAGAATTTCTTACAACCTAGATACAAATATTGTTGAGAGTCATTAATCAGTTTGTAAAATTTTTCAGCATTTGCAGAAGTCGAATTACTTTCTTCATCTACATTTTCACAAGGTGGGATCCCAAAAGCATCATGCAACATTGCTTCCATGTCATTAGGCATAGAGGCTACATTATTTGAAATAGGCTCGGAGTGTGATATACTTAAACTAGGCGTAAAAAGTTCTCCATGTGCTATCTAATGTGTATATCCCTTAATAAATCCCGTAACAATCAAATGCTCCCCGGCCTCAACTTTTGTCCTCATTACTCCATTTCCACATTTCAGACGAGGATATAATATCATTCCATTTAAACTTGCGTTGTTCATTGCAAAGTTTAAAAACCTTTCAACTCCATTTTCATATTCAATGCAATTCCTTGGAAGTTTCATCTAACCCTTATCTATACTTTTGAAACTAATTATCCAACTCAAATGGCAGCAGCAAATGGAAGATAAATTACCTATGTTAGCATCACGTTAGAATACAAGTGGAGAAATCCCTAAAAAAATAGCTTGCAATACCTATTACAATATATAGGAAGAAAATTCAAATATATTAAGTGGTGCGTGAACTTTCTAATTTAAAATAAGAGGAGGCTCTACTTGAAGATAAGTGGATCTAGTGTTCATCCATCATTCTATTTCTGCTTCTGTCTTTTCTGAACTAGACAATATATTATGTTTCATTTTTTTTTTCTTCTTATAAAAATTTGTTGGTATTTTGTTAATGTAGCGACAAAGAAACCTTCTCAAATATTAAATGAAACACAATCTTTTAGCTAGGAATTCTCAAATTTTTGGCAATATCTTTGATACTATTCTAGTTACTAAGATAACCTTCTACAACCTTAAAACGCTTATGATAATAACCCCTCTTCCTCTAACCAAGAGCAATGGAATAAGGCAAAGGCAGAACTTGCTTTTGTTTGAAATGTGAGAAAGACTTTTGGAATGATAAGAGTCAACTGTATTGAATAGAGGATGGTGATGCAAAAACTTCCTTTAAATAATAGTTCTCCAAAAAAGAAAAAAGACAATAGAGGGGAAGATGTATTGTTCAAATCACAAAAAAAAAAAAAGCACAAATGTATGTAAAAAATATCCATAAAAATATTTGACAATCCTGGAATTAATATAGAATATGACAAAACAAATACTACTATAAAAAAAAAGCAGCCTACTGTATTGAGCAGGATGAGCAAGAGGTAGACTTGGGAGTTTGGTTAATCCCTTCTTTTATGTGCAATTGAAAACTGTCATAGTCATATATAAAGAAAACATAACTTGGGTCCAAATTTATAGTTGAAATCCACATACAGTTGAAACATGGTTATAAAAGTGATATAGGCCTATAGAAGAGGTGGCCAGTATTTAGAACCAGACAGAATTAGTGAATTCTCTGCTTAAGTGTTCCTTCCAGATATAGCTAGGCTAGCTTGGCTGGTAAATTTACTTAATTAAATTCTGAAAAGAGTGAGATTTGATTTTGATGGTGTGACTATAAGAATTGCTGCTAGCTACTGTCCACTGCAACTTATTATGAGAAAATGAAGGAGATGAGATGAAAGGCATACTAGAAGAGTGAAAAAAATGGGAGGAAGAGTATTAGGACTTTTGAGAAAATAGGTTATATTGGTTTACTTTTTATGCATTATACCCAAAAATTTCCTTTCGCAACAATCTTGTCAATCACGTTGACCAGTACCCCCAACATATTTCCATTACTAGGCAAGAGTAGTGAAGGTTCGTCCTTTCTTCCTATCGTTCGAAAAATAATTTGTCATGGGTTACCAAATATAAGTAGAACTTCCACACTTATTGAAGCCACTTCTACACTTGCTGAAATAGGTATATAGAGTCTCTTTCTACTTTCTACTTTGTCATGGCATTGGTATATAGTCTCTCTTTCTACTTTCTGTTTAGAAGGCTCATGGAAATGATAGGTGATGTTCTTCCTACTTTAAAGACTACAACCTCACAGACAGGGAAAAAAATTGGATCAAAAGTTAAACACGACTTTTAACAAGTAAGATATCAGAAAACCCCAAAAACTCAAGTATGATGGTAACACCAATCCAGCTATTAGCCCAAGCGTACTACAATTTTCACAACAACATTACCCCAGCTTATCCTATTAACAATATCCCAGCATACAAGGATTTAAAAACAGATTCACAACAAGAATATCCCAACATACGGAGATCCAAAAAGAGTTTCACAACAACAACCCAACAATTTTTTCAAAACAACAATACGCCAACAACAATATGCACAGAAAGCCGTACTTAACTGGCCCAAATTTAAGCCTCTGAATTTCAGAGGAAAACCGACTCAACCGCAGCAAAATTAAACAAATAGATGCACAAAAATGCACATCGACTAAAGAATACTTACCAATCTAAAGAGTGGCATACAGACCGCAGCTAAATAATACCACTCTGCAATGCTGATACCGCTTCACATAGTAGCAGAGCCGATAGAACCACTTCAACCAGTTGTGCAGAGAAGATGCTGTGACTCGCATAGAGGAGTTTGGGCTGAAGAAGTTGTGAAGCGCGCTCTAGATCGTCTGATTTTCCTCACTGATTTGAAGGAAAAATACGATTTCCCTCACTGTCTGCCATTGTTGTTGCTCGGGGCCTTCTTGAAACATAGCCCTCGTTTTTTTCCCTCTAATGACTCGCGCAATTTTTTTTTTTTGTCAAAGTGTTATACGCGCCTGAGGAGCCTAAACCATAAGGAAAAATCTAATTTTTTCTTGACATAAAATTATGTCATAACAGTGTATCACTTTAAATGAACCTAATAAAACTACGTCGTATTGATTCAATATAATAACACTTAAAAAAATAGTGTCATTATAAGTATTACATTATTACACTTTATAAAAAGTGTCATTAAAAATATGTCAATAAAACATTTTTTTCTAGTAGTGCCTACTCATAGCAGGAACATAAAAATAATCATTCAGTTCTAAAACAACTCCACTGGGTAAAATTAATTCAAAAGTTCCTATAGCTACTACAGTAACTTTTGCTCCATTCGCAACTCATAGGTCTATCTTGCGTTTTGCCAAGGCTCTACTCATTTTTAGACCCTATACATTTACACAAATGTGAGATCTACAATCGGTATCCAATACCCATGAATCAGAAGTAGATAAATTAATTTCGATAACATAAATACCTGAAGCAGCAGTCTTACTGTCCTTCTTCTTCTTTGCTTCCAAATAGAGCTTGCAATTTCTTAACTAGTGTCATTGTTCTCCACAATGGTGACAAACTCCCTCCTTTGGTGTCTTGGCCTTAGGTTTGGGCTTGAACTTGGACTTAGCCTTGTTCTTGCCCTTATTGGCCATGACTTTGCCCTTATGGTTGTTCTTTTTTTTTTTTTTCCCTTTTGAACCATTAGAACACTAAGAGTATTCTTCTTAATGTTTAGTTTAGCTTGTTTTAGCATCCTATGCAATTCAGTAATGAATTTCTTCATATTATGCATGTTAAAATTCATAACAAACTGGTCATACTCAGGAGGCAATGAGCCCAAGATCAAATCTGTGGCCATGTCATAATTAACAGGAGCACCAAACTTTTCAAGATGATCAAGATAGCCCTTCATTTTAAGGACATGAGCACTTACTGAGGTGCCAAATACTATCTTGCATGCATTTAATGCCTTATGAGTTTTGAATCTCTCTTGTCATGCTTGCTCTTGAAACATTTCCTTGAAATGCACAATCATGTCATATGCCTCTGCTTATTCAAACTGTTTTTGAAGTTCAGCGTTCATAGTTGTTAGCATGAGGCAAGTAACATCGTTGGAGTCATCTTTGTGCTTACTATAAGCATCTTTTTCAGCTTTTAGGGCGTTATTTGCTAGAGTAGGGGGAATAGGATTTTCAAAAATATAGAGCATTTTTTTTTGCTTAAGAACGATTCTTAAGTTACGTACCCAATCAAGAAAGTTAATCCTTCTAAGCTTGTTTTTCTCGAGCACAGATCACAATGAGTTATTCTAATTGTTTGTTGCCATTATCTACATACAAAATATGCAAAGTAATTAATTTTGATGCCTTAAAGAAAAACTCCCACTAAAAGCATTTAAACATTTGAAACTTCAACATTTTGATGTTTCTTAGTGGGTAAATTTTTTTTGTTTATAAATATTTTATTTTAATCATAAGTAAGCTTTGGCTTTAATCTTATAATTAAATAAAACTCAAATTTTAAATGAGATAGGCATCAAATGTCCCGACTAAAAGCTCATATAATGCCCTAGGCCCAAAACCATTTTGATAGCCCAGTTAAGTCAAACCATATCAAACATATGGAAAACTATTTTTCATCTTGTCTCATTTAGATAATCAAAAGCATCCTACTTTGGCAGGAATGACCATATGATGATCCAAGTAATAACAAGTGTTTGATTTTGAAAGGCATTTAACACTTAATTTTCTTTTTATTTAAAATAAAAATTTGATTGTAGTAAACATGAAATAAACATATCAAATATGCATGCAAGACATAAATAAAAGTGACATAGCATGGTCCATAACCTATGTTGATCATCATGAGCAAAGTGAAGATCAAAGTGGTTAATCTAGGTATATGAACTCTTTGAGTATTCTCTAATGCCTTGAGCATACTCCTCATTGGTTGTAAATGCAGGCCACCGTCTTCTTTTACATTGGATAGTGAAATTAAAATAATTCATATTCTAGGAAAGCAATACAATTTTACAACAGTGAAAAACGACACACAGGCCGTATTTAAAAATTACAACTCAAAACAACCAGAATGTAACCTGCCAATCACATTGTGGTAAAACGGGCCATGCTATGCACTATTCAGAATAATCCACAACTACAATAAAAAAAAAACACTAGCGAATAACACACAACGAACAGTTAGTCGGGGTTCCAAGGGGCAGCGCCCCTGGCAGAGGTCCAATTTCCGAATATTAAATGAGATTTCACCTTTCGATTTTTCCTTTTCTCATTGAATGAGATTTTGCCTTCTGATTTTCGAATATTAATCAAATTAAAGTTCGAACCCCTTAGTAACCATCGTCGTGAATTTTCATGTTATAGACAATCTGCGTTCTCTTTTAATCATATTGATATAGATAACAAATAATCATGGTAGATTAATATAAACAATTTGTAACATAGAACGACGGATAGCATGCTTATGATACCATATCATATTAAAACAGACCAGTTTACAAACAATCTGTAAATCATCTGGTCTCTGTTCAAACAATTAAGACGCACAGATTAAACCTAATTTAGGCAGTCGCATGCTAAGTATTCTAAAAAAATTATAATAATGTGAACATGCTGATATACACAATTTAAATTCACTTATATCATACATATATTTAACAATACGATAAACACAGATGAATCAACCTAATCATTTAGCAAGTTACTCTGATACCATTGTTAGGATTCATGGACTCCTAAACGTAGAAAACATCTACGAATCCCTTCCAAGGACTTAAGCCAAATGATTAAGATGATCTAAAGATTACAGAATTACCTCTGTTTGGCATAATCCAGATCTTTGCTGTCATATGTGTAATCTGAACGATCACTAGACGTTGCAGTGTGCGAATGCCCTTTATCGGACACACATGGCGAACTAACTTCTTACCTCGGGAGTGCTAGCGCATAGGGTTTGAGAGGCTTATTTTTTCTGGTAAATGGAGGCACAAATATTAACCAAGAGCTGTGTAGAGAATACGGCTAGGGCTTTCTTTTAAAACCATCTGAACCTCTTGGAGTTCAACTCTGATAATATCTTATCATATTTTATTTTAAATTCAAATTAAATTAAAATTGATATGATAAGATTCTGCCATTATCTCGATAATTTAACTAATTAATTTATCGAGTTAGATTTTTACAATCGAGACATCATCCAGTTACATCGAATGTGAACATATTTTTAGATTCATTGTATCTAGTAAATTTTTTAGGTTCGATTAACTTAGACATATTTCCAGATTCATCGAACCTGGTTGCCAGAAAAATAACCTAACGAGTTCGCTTATTGCATGACCCTATAGGTTCATTTAACACTGACAGTGTGCCCAAATCACATTTAAATGACCTACAAGTTATAAGTGGTTTCTAGAAAAATATTATAACTACCCAAGTTAAATGAAGATCAGTGATCTCTTTGAACCAAATCATAATCTTATATTTAGTCATTTTGTCACACAATATCCAGATTAAGCATAAGGCACAGAGCATGTCATCCTTATTAAACTTAATCAATTATTTCTTGATCTCATAGTAGACTGTTCAGACAAATGATATCAATATCTCAAATTGATATATTTAATCACGGCCATATATTTTAACAGTCTAACTTATCAAGGGCCCATAGATTCTTCCCATAATTGAGAGGGACAAATTCCTTCACTATCAATCATATTCCTCTCCCTGGTTTATTCTATATTCAACAGTGGTCTAACTTATTATCTGGTTAAAGACAAGTTTAGACAACGTCAAAATATAGAATTTATCAAGTAAGAAACTATGAGAAATTCAGGTTGAAGGACTTGTAATATCATTATGGCTAGAAAGTACTTATGACATGTTCCACGAAGTACTCTCATAGCGGGTTATATCCAATAAAATGTTCTCTAATATTTATTTATGTTTTGACTTGATATTACATATATCCATGACCAGTAAAACATAGCCATTAAGTTACAAATATACTAATATTAATTTATTATTATTCTACTTGTGAAACCCCAGTCGAAACCAACCTTAGAGTAAGGGGGTTGGGATGCATATCATATTTAATTTCATGTTTAAATATATTTTTATATGGTTTTATGTGCATTGAATTTGTGTTTTATAGTCTAGAGGGCTTGATTGTGATTATTGAGTGGAAATGGCAAACTGGTAATTTTTACCGAAGGTGGAAAAAGGGAGATAGCTTGAGGATTGAATAGAAAAATATTTTTAGAGAGGAAATAAGAACAAGAGTTGTTGTGGTGTAGTGGTTAGAGCCTTAGAATTGATTCTTGAGGTCTTGGGTTCAAATTCCATTATTAGAGCTACAACATAATTAGATTTTATTTTTGCTTGGGAAGTATCATTGTCAGCCTTAGTGGTGTTTGGAGTAGGGTAGAGATGATATCCTATGAGAGACATGATAGGAGTCTTCAAATCCTACTTTTTTGCTCTACAGAAAATTCCTAAGGGGAATTCATTTCCTCTTGATCCTTAATTTTTCCTGTTTCTCAATTCATTTGTTTGTTCATTTCGTTCAAGCCAATTCAGCCTTAGTGGTGTTTGGAGTAGGGTAGAGATGTTGTCCTATGAGAGACATGATAGGAGTCTTCAAATCCTACTTTTTTGCTCTATAGAAAATTCCTAAGGGGAATTCATTTCCTCTTGATCCTTAATTTTTCTTGTTTCTCAATTCATTTGTTTGTTCATTTCGTTCAAGCCAATTTTATTCTAGAAAAATTCCAACAATGTGTTGTGGCTTTGAAGGTTTGAAATGTCTTAGTAAAAGACATCATATGGACCGAAACAATGGAAAAGGAGGAAAGATTTTAAGTGAATTAAATTCCTTAGTGAACTTTCTAAAAATTCACTCTAGCTAGGTTCATTTCCCTTCATGTATTGAACTGAAATTTTCCAGCTTCTTGTGCCTTCAAGATGTCGAAATTCTTAGCCATTATTCCCTCCCAAATGCTTCTAGAAAATGGCCCTTTTTATCAGCTTGAAATCTGAATTTTTCTGGCCATTTTCGGACTGCACAAATACTGTGCAAAACCAGAAAAATTTCTGGGCAGATTCACAGCTTTGGAGGTTTGAAACCAAGCTGTTTTCTTCCAATTTTTGTTCAGCACCTTAGCCATGTTTTTACTCCATGAAGTTGGCTGGAAACCAGCCTTGAAAGCCCCAGAAATTCCCCTTCAAAGCCTCTGCAAATCGCCTGGAAAAGGGCAGTCGAAAACTGCCCAGGAAATTCCAGCCTTGCGAAAATGCTGTGCAGAATTTTGTCCAGCTTTGTTTCCTAATTCAACCCTAGCCGAAACTCCATACTTTTTCAACACAAACCACCCTTAAATCTCCATTAATTGAACTCCATTGTCCTCCCTAAGTTCTGTACGAAAATCCAGCCATGGCTACCAAAAAGATTTCCAAAAAAAAAAAATTTCTGCAATCATGCCTTGATTTGGATACCAAAATTCCAATCACTATGATTTAACAACTTTCCATAAAATATACCTCAAACAACCAGACCTTCCCCTCACCATTGGACTCCTTAATTTCGGCCACTATTAGCCTCCTTCAACCAGCTTTCATCCAGCCAAAATTCTGCACAAGAAGTCGGCCATGGCAGATTTCCAAGAGCTCTTCCATAATCAAAGATATTCTCGAATATTTAGTTTCCAAATTTGCTTCATAAAAATATTCTTCAAGGATTCCAACAACTAGCCTTTCCTTTTCCCTTAAAAACCAAAAAAACCATCTACCTAAACCCTACAGAAAATTGGCAACCCTAATCCTCATAGAATTTCGGCAGCCTCCATCCAAAAGCTCTCTACTCTCTTCAACCTTCAAGAACACATAGTACACCAAGAACACCTACTCCTTCCTTTCACCTAATACCACTCCAAATCACTTCAAACTACCTCTACAAATTCTAGATTTCATCTATTCATTGCTGTGAGTCCATCCGTACCATTTTTAACATCAAACTCCAAAATCCAACTTGCACTTTTGGATAAAAAACCAGAAATTTTGTGAAGGCTCAAGAACACCTTCAAGGTAGGTTTGTTCAATCAACTTCATCTTCGCTAATCTTTGATCTCTAATGAATATATATGTGTTTAAACATGCTAATGGACTCTCTTCTCCTCTTTTCTCTCTCTCTCTCTCTCTCTCTCTCTCTCTCTCTCTCTCTCTTGGCCGAATGATTTCATCAACCATGGCCATGCTTCCTTCATCTCCTTTGGACGGATTTAGGCATCTAGGGGTTTAGATTCATTCAAAACTCCTTTATGGTATTCATCAATCAAGTAAGCCTTTTTAACCATTTTTTTAAAATTCTAGACTCATGTCTCTAGGATGATGTTGATAGAAGATGAATCATGAATAGGGTTGAGTATATATTGTTGTGATGAGTTGAGATTGAAGTATGAATATATGTATGAATATATTGGAGATGGGATTTTTGCATGAGTTGCTTATCTTGGTTGAATATATGGTGTTCTATGGTTTGATGTATGTCTCCATGATCAAGTATGCTAGAGATTATGTCATCTATGATGAATATGAATTATATTCTTGTGTAATTATTGAAGCTATGATTATATTTATGCTAATAATAGTTAGATCATGCCTTAGTAAGTCTAGATATATGCTTATATACATGATTTGGATGATTTGATGAATCGAAGGATTGTATATGCTCATGATTGTGGTTAGCCATAGAAATATGATCATGACCTACTTGTCCCTAAGCTAATTTTTATTTCATGAATAAAATATTTCATAATGGGATTTTGCTAGTAATTTCCAAAAAACCCTAGGAGGGGTAAATTTCGATTATTATATATAATAAGGATATTTTAGTCAAATAAATAATAACTTTTTCTAGAAAATAAAATATATAGATATTATATATAGAATGATAATATCAAATAAAGCCTTTTATGGAAATAATCATAATTAGTAAAATATTTATTACTAAAAATTTAATTATTATCTTTTAATCAAAACCCATTAAAAATTTATTTATTATCTTTCAAGCAAGACTCATTAAATTTATTTTCAACTAATTTTAGTTATCAATTATTTTCTAACAACTAAGTTATTAATAAATCATTATTTTACCTAATTCCACCTAGGACTCTTCATCAAATAAACTCTAAATCTTTCTTAGCAAGATTTAAACCTTCAACTTATTAGTACGTATTTTCCAAGACACGAATTATTTTAAATATCAAATTAGACTTAGCTTATAAACCCTTTTTATTTATTATTTGGCCTTAAAGCTTGGGACACTAGGATCATGGTAGTAGTGAGTTGCGTTTATTTTATTTTTGAAAGTCGATTTTGGACTTGATTTTCTTTTGGGATGATCTAGAAAGTGCTGTAATTAATTTATATGAACTCTTTGATAGATTTAGAAGATTGCCAAGGGTAGGGACCAACTTACTAGAGTTCATACCATAAGCTTAAGGATAAGGTAAGTTCCCTTGCATTCATGAAATTGATTTTATTTTATTATTTTGGTTTGAAAGTAAGGTTGGTGAATATCTCTTGCAAATACAAAATTTTAGCACGGTAGCTAATTTTGAAAACCTCTATATTTGGAACCTTCTTATTTTGGAAACTTTCTACATTCGGAAAACTTCTAATATTAGAAACTTCTAGATTTATAAATTTTTAAAATGTGTCAGGCATGACTTAGGAGCCAAGCATCAAACAATTTGATTTTTTTTTGAATATGCAAGAGATAAATTTTTGGGCATGCATCTAATTTTTGAAAATCACAGCATGACTTATTTGAGCATGTGGCTCCTCCATTATGAATTTGTGGAATAAATTATTGACTTAAAACCATGCCTTCTAAAATTTTTGTACGAGTTGAAAAATGTTGTTTGGAACTGTATTGAGCTAATTTTGTAGGTTCCACCTTGGAGCCTTATGAATTGTGAAGATTGAATAACGTTGAGTATTCAATAGGGGCTAGGCCTTTATACTAGCCTTTGGTTGGTCTGGGGATATCTCTCGGCAGGTGGCCACCTCCGAGAGGTTGACTCTTTTCGATCAGGGCGTCAGTATAGAAGGTTGAGCTGTCCTCAGCTAGTGACGGGGTTCTGGTAGAATCGACGGCCGGAAGTGGGACAACCGGTTTGGATTGAGTGAGAGAGGGAGGAGTATCTCACTCGGTAGGATGTACACCTACCAGGTGTTGGGGGTCAAGTGCTTCATAGGAGTGAGAGCCACCTTTGTGCCTTTTCACCACCTGTTGGGGGTCAAGTGCTTCACAGGAGTGAGAGCCACCTTTGTGCCCTTTCACCACCTGTCGGGGGTCAAGTGCTTCACCTGGTGTGAGAGCCACCACTGTGCCCTGTCAGATTAACTTGGTTGCTTTAATTGATGAGTTATTTTCGTGGAACTGTTCTAAAGTATCATTGGAATTTTATTCGAAGCTCAAAATCTTTTAAGTATTCATATCTTTCCAAACAGAATATTTTAAGAGCATTTTGCTCCATGACTTCTCACTACTATCTTTCAAGAAGTGAGAGTTAAATTTGTAAAGAAGGCATGACAAGCTTTTGATATACTGCTAGTGCATGCATTATGAAAAGTGTTTTGTCTTTTTAGCCCAACTCACACACGGGGCTTACTGAGATTTCTGTCTCATCACTCTTTTTACCATGATTGCAGGTCAATTCTGCTGTGGGGATAAGTAGCTAGTGCTATCTGCCTTGGAAGAGAATGTTGTCATTTATTCTTATGTATTGTTTTGGGGAGTTGAGAGTGGATAATTTTTATTTATGGATTTGTGTTTGGGAATTCATGGATTTATTCTTGGGATATAATAAAATTTTGAGTTAAAGTATTATTTTAATCCGCTATTTTATTTGGGTGACCTAGTTATAAAGACCACTTGTCCTTTGGACGGGACGACATCCCCGGCCCTGGCGGGCCTAGGTAGCGGGGTGTTACACTACTAATAATAATCGATTAGGGACAGTTTAAGAATAGTCATTGTATTGATTGTAGGGTTTTACTATCAAGTCATGTACTTGATGACCACAAAACTAAATGCATTATTCATGGAAAGAAAAGCCTCATATTATTACATAATATATAACGACAATAGTATAAGTACAAATTAATTTTAGGGCATATCCCTAACATAGGTGGCCTTTTCCAGGTATGCTTCAACAGCAGGCATGTTTTCCTCATCTTGGAGTTTTGGGACCTCATCCCTATCGCATTGGAAGTCAAGGATGGTGTAGATATCCAAGACTGTTGGGAAGAACATCCCATAAGGAAAAATGAAGCCATTGACCACGGAAGACCAGAACGGGAGAATGGAGGAAAAAGACTGTAATCAAAGGCCATGTTGAAATCCGTCATCATTATCGCATCACGGATGCCCCACTGGTCCTAAATGGCCCCAAATGTGGTATGAAAATGATCGTGCCATTCTCTATAGTTCTTCAATTTGCCCGGCCAATGGCGAAAGGATGTTGGAAGATTGGCCGAAGAAAAGATTTTTTGGTTAAGAGGGAGAATGGAATCATCTGGTTGAACAAACTTTAGATGTTCTACAGTAACGTCCGGCTGCAACAGCCGAGGGCCTATAGTATACAAGTTTTCCTCAGCACGGATTAAGGCCAAAATGGTTCTATCAACGGGGGTTGCCATGACTAATTGGGTTTCGGAGAAGAGAAAAGAGTGCAGAAAGATTGTTAAATCACAGGGGGATTTGAAGTCTTATTGAAATAGAATTCGCTAGAGTGAAGAAGTTTGAAGGGGACCACTGCTATTTAAAGGAAATATTTGAAGCTTAGCCATTCATGGGTTTCAAAGCCGAGGCATTGCAAACTTTCCACAACGTTCGAGATGCTTCAATTTGTCAAAAAAAGAACGGCTATGAATCAATAAGGTACAATTCTCGTCGCTTCACCTGTTTGCATTCATGAAGCAACGAGACTCAGGGGGCATGTGTTAACGTCAATTTTTGGCAAACTAATGCAACGGTAACATGGAGCCGATGCCGATGGGAAAGTTTCTTTGAGCTGACGAAGACGTTAATTATTTTGCAATCTATGTCCCTAGTCAACATTGGAACAAAAAAGTCATTGGGTCGTTAGACATGCTTCTCTACGTCTCGGCATAAACAACTGAGTGCGATCCACAACCTCTAAAGCTTAACCACTAATTGAAATTTGCAACATGATTGAATAGAGGATTTTATCAGGATGGCATGTATAAAATGGGAAGAGCATTTCAGCTGAAAGATAATCCAACAACACCACTCAAAAATCCAATTTTCCTTTTAACATTTATGTGCATTCTTTACCGCTTTATTTAGTTTAGGATTCTTGTTATTTCCAGTTCTATTTCCTTTTGTTTGAAATCTAATTCTTCGCAAGTTTATCTTCTTTATAGTCATTCAATACACGCTCCTTTTTGAATTTGTTTTACTATGTGTGTAATTTATTTGCCTTCTTAAACCCTTTCTATTGTAAGTCTAAAGAACTCACACCTTTAAAAGATCTGATTCCTACGTTATTTCCTTCATCGGATTGTTTATGTTTATTAAATTAGTAGGGGATCTCTAATTTTATCGATTCCTTTTTGTACGATAACAAAATAAAATATTATTATTTCCATCACGCACACGGGGTCAAGAAAGACATAATTGAAATCATTAGTACTACTAGCAATTTTCTCTAGTTGGAACTCAATTTTTTGAAATGTGCATGCCTGTGGGCCAGCAATGTTGAACTAAGTGGAAGCAGTTTACAGTCTTTGTTATTATGGAAAATCCTATCCCATCCTCCACAAAAACAAACAAACTATTGGCAAGATGAGTGAGAGAGAATTGGGAGTGAGAAAGAGAAAATTTGCTATGGAGGAGAGATGATGATTTGGAAATAAGGAAGGGGGAGGGAAGATCTGAAAAGTTTCGGAGCAGAGAAAGGAACTGCATTACTAGATTTTTGTAATAAAATCGCCAATGATTTTGACAACTTGGCGATTTCAAAAGCTTTCTCCTTGACCATTGAATTCGACGTGTAATAAAAATAATAACATTTTATTTAAAAATATCATTAATTTTTTAAAAAGATATTAAAAAGAAAATTGTTTTTGCTATTTTTAAAATAATGTAATATTTTAGTTATTAAAAAAAAAAAAAAAAAACTCAAGCTTGTAAAGCTTGCAGACCCCTCCCAAAACAAAGAAATAAAGCTGCCAGACAAGCAGCAAAGTAAATCCGAATAATCCACAGAAAAAAAAATTAAAAATCTTTCCTATTCTACTTCAATTAGCTAGTTTCAAAAAGGGTAAAAAAAAAAAAAACTCTGATCATTATCCATGATGACTGTGCATTATCGATAGTGGGACATTCGAAATACAAGTTTAACACAAGTTGGAAACATGCCACCACATGCATGCAGTGATCTATTTTTGCTGCAATTTTGTTCGTTTTAACCACTGCTTTCTCTACTTTCTCCATTTATTTTGTACAAGGATTGGTATTATTTTCAAGAGAACGTTACTTTTTAAAATTATTTTGACAAAAAAATGGACATAATATAAAAGAATTTTATTTCTAAAATATTAGTAAATTTATTATTCATTCTAAATATATCAAAATATTGATATTTGAGTTTATAATTTTTTATAAAATTCAGAATTATATTTATATTTTTTTAAAAAATTGAATATAATTCCAATCTACTTTAAACCCATTGGCCTCCATCAAGTTTATTTATTTATTTTAACCTTTTCTACAATATTCATTTATCACGAATCAAATCACAATATTACATCAAGAATAGGTGAACCTTTTGCGTCATATTTACTCTATTCATATTTTAATAATCTATTTTGATTTGATATTAAAATTTAGAAAACATTTTTTATAGATAACTGATTATTTTACCTTTATTAATTAAAAAGATTAATGATATGATACATAATTTAGTGGAAAGAAGTTAGTTTTAGAATTTTAAATGAAAAATATATTTCTTTTATAAAAGTGAAATTTTATTTTTAAATATTTTAAAATAAAAATATAAAATATATAAATTCAGATTGAAAGAGTAGTTTTTATAAACCGTCACCTCTCTGGTGGTGCATTATGTGAACTTATCTATAGTCATTCTTATTAGCAAAGCAATTGCAACTATTTACCATCCGCCAACCTTATATAATTTTTAAAAACATGTTCCACAAAATAGTAAAACCAATAGTTTCAGTATCAGTAAAATTGGTGTGATATTAGTAACGGATTATTAATGAGAGTCAGTATTGATAAACGGTAATTGACTAGAATCCATAGCATTGCCGCTCGACATTGGAGCTGATATCCATGATCTTGATCATTTTCTCATCATATATGTTTTTTTCAAGTGGACTTGTTTTGTTTTTGTGAATGCGTACTAACCTAATCCACCAAAGGCGTCCTCATTACGTCGCATTTAATCCATGTGTTATTGGTTCACAAAATTATAAATATAAAAAAAATAATGCTAATCATGACGGGGACTGTCATACTTCCTAACATGACATCTATTTTGAAATAGAAAGAATATATATATTTATTAAATATAATGCAATTAGGATGTATTCATATTTAATATTTTTTGTCTTTTTAAGGATCTTTTTGCAATTAGGTCTTATCAAAGTTTGCGTTAAGTAGGTATATAGTATATATTACATGTGGTGAGATCATTTTCTTAATTCTTTAGTAATTGAAACACTACAAGAAAACAAACTCTTTGCGATAGCGATTAATTAGTGACCGCTGTAGAGCCCTCGCTGATTTGCGAGAGTTCTGTGAGGACAAGTAAGGGGTAGGTAGCAACAATTTTGTAGCTGATTGATAAGATTTACTTAAGGATAATTTACCGAAGAGTTGACCAATCGTAATTGAATTTTTGCGAATAACGACAACTTTGCGAGAGAATTTCCCTCACAAACTTAAGAGGGTTTTGTGAGGACAAATCGTGGAGCCAAAAATTTTATAGGACCAAAAATAGAAAAAAAGGATACTGTCACAAACGCGTAGTTAAGCCCTCGTTGATGGCTAACATTTAGCTACAACCTTTTAAATTTTTGTCAATAAATTTTGGTAGAATTTTAAAATGAAGAGGTCTGATGCGTAGATTTCGGGTGTAGAAAAATCATACAATTCTAAATCCATCCCTAGCCAAATTTAAATTAAAATATTAATCCCTAAATTACACATATGAGTAAGTATACTTATCATAAATATAGTATAGAAAATTTACAAGTATCGATCCTCAAGGAATAAGTACCATTAGTTACTTTTCATTTATTATTTAACCGACCCAATAAAATAATAAGAGAATGAAAGAAAAATAAAGAAAAGTATATACAACTTAAGGATAAAAGAATATGCAATTTAGATAAATATTCTTGAAGACGTGATTATGAATTACTTAGCAATTATCACAATCAATTACTATCTTGACATTATGAAGGAATTAAAATAGACCCACTTCATTTTCAATCCATGGAATCACTATCTTTTAGCTAAATCAGTGAATATATTCTATCTTAACCAATTTAACTAAAAGATGTATTAAAATCAATCCTTACATAAAATTCCTACATTCTAGGTGATTTAAAGCATGAGATTAGCTAATGAATCTATATTCTAGCAATTATTAACTAATATTTGATTATCCAAGTTCTTGACAATACCCCTTTTTCAAGCAAGTTAAGAGATAATAAATATGAAATTAATTAAATTAAAACCATTATCAACCTTTTTTGCAAGCAAGTTAATAATAAGAATCAATCCATCAACTCCTTAATCTCAAGAATAATAATCAATTGATCAAAAGACTAAATTAACTCAAAAATTATGAATCCCAAAATAATATCGAATTACAATAAAAACATTAATCACATAATTGTTCTAGAAAAAGAAAGCAAAGAAAAAAAAGAAAGAACTTATAGACAAGCCAACTTCTTCTTCTTTAAAGGCCTTCTTGAACAATACTCTTTGAATGATGAATCTCCTCTTTAATGATTGATTGGCAGCTTTGATCTAGGAATTCATATGTTTCTCTTGTGTTTTTCTTGCTTAAATAGGCTCCCAAGATGCTAAAAATCGTTCCCTAAGAGTTCTAGGCAAAGTACAAGTTGGAAAATATCAAAACTTTTAGGAAATTCCCAAATCTGCGCATAACAGGAAAATTCGCAGCCTCTGGGCAGCGTTGGGTTGGTGCTCTGGTCGACCCCAATGTGCTCTATTTTTTTAGCCGAAATCCATTGTTCCAGACTTGGGCCAGCGCAGGCTCCATGGGACACTGCTAGTGCCGACCATGCACTACAAAAATGACGATTTTTCGTTGTTTTGTTCCTCAGTTCTACAACAAAACAACAAAATACCTTTCTAAAGGTAAAATATAAAATATCAAGGAATATGACTAATTATTACATCAAATGTATTACAAAATATCTTCAAATAACTAAAAAATTATTGACAAATTTAGCCCCTATCAAGGTCATAACTAAGCCCTCGCTGATTGCTAGGGTTTAGCTATGGCTTTTGAAATTTTTCTCAAAATCTTTTGTTGAACTTTTAACTTGAAATGGATTTAGCTAAGCCCTCGTGGGTTGGTAGAATTAAAATTTTGCAAGAATATAATGTGAAAAGGCCGTAGCAAGACTTCGTGAATTGTTAGGGTTTAGCTACAACCATTTAAATTTTCTCATTAAATTTTTTATGAGAATAAAATATGAAAAGGCTATAACTAAGCCTTACTGATTGCTAGGTTTTAGTTATGACCTTTGAAATTTTTCTCAAAAACTTTTGTTGGACTTTTAACTTGAAATGGCCATAGCTAAGCCCTCGCAGATTGCTAGGGTTTAGCTACAACCATTTAAATTTTTCTCATTAATTTTTTGTGGGAATGTAATATGAAAAGGTCGTAGCTAAGTCCTCACTGATTGCTAGGGTTCAACTACGGCTATAAATTTATTCTCAATTTTTTTTTGAAATTTTAAGATGAAAGGGTCGTAGCTAAGCTCTCACTGATTGTTAGGATTTAACTACGACCTTTGAAATTTTTCTTAAAAACTTTTTGTTGGACTTTAACCTGAAATGGCCGTAGTTAAGCCTTCATGGATTGCTAGAGTCCAGCTATGGCCATTTAAAATTTTCTCATGAAGTTTTCTAGGAATATAATATGAAAAGATAGTAGCTAAGCCCTCATGGATTGCTAGGGTTTAGTTATGACCATTTAAAATTTTCTCATAAATTTTTGTGAGAATATAATGTGAAACAGGCCGTAACTAAGTTCTTGCTAATTGTTAGGGTTTAGTTATGGCTTTTGAAATTTTCCTCAACAACTTTTGTTGGACTTTAAACTTAAAATGGCCATAGCTAAGCCCTCGTGGATTGCTAGGATTTAGCTACGACCATTTAAATTTTTCTTATTAAATTTTTGTGAGCATATAATGTGAAAAGATCACAACTAAGCTCTCGCTGAATGATAAGGTTTAGTTATGGCCTTTTAAATTTTCTCATCAAATTTTAGGGATAATATAATGTAAAAAGGCTATAACTAAGTGTTCACTAATTACTAGGGCATATCTACGACCTATGAAAATTTTCTCATTATTTCTTTTAAATATACATATTTCATGCAGTTATATAGTATGTAGATATATTGATACATTAATGTTGATTATAGTATATGCATATATGTATATTAGTTATACATGTTATGCATTGTTGATTATATATATAAGTAGTATGCATCAATTGTGTGTGTGTGTGTGTGTATACACACACACACACACACACACACGATATATATATATATATATATATATATATATATTAGCTATATATGTTATACAATAGTGATTATATAAATAAGTATGCACTAATTTTTTTGGTGTGTGTGTGACCTTTTTCCTACCCAACCATTCGTGAAGCACATTAACATGCATGCATCAATTGTAATTCAATATGTTTATAATAGCATATAAACAATTTAGTGATCATCCACACACACACACATATAAATATCATTTATTATTCAAGGCCACCACATAAAATTTACCCATAAAATGTGTATTATAAGCGATGAATATTATTTTTAATATTATGTGTATTATATTATTTTAAAGTCGTGGTGGTTTTAAATTTAATACCGTAGCTAAATCCTTGCTACCTGCAAAAGCTTAGTGAGGCATCGAGGCATGAGCAAAATTAGAAGGCTAAGTCCAACACTTAGTCTTTTTAGATACAATAGCTAAAGCCTTACTATCTGCAAGTGCTTAGCAATGGCATCGATTCCCTAGCAAAATTAGAAGACTAAGTCCAATACTTAGTCTTTTCCCCACTTCTTCCTTTTTCGATTTCCCATTCGTCGCTTTCACTCTCTCTCTCTCTCTGTGCATAATCCCCTTTGCCATTAAACCCATTAGACTGGCCTTCCCTCCGCCAAAGCTCCAGCCGTTCACCTTGCCGCCCTTTCCTCCATTGCCAAGCTTTGTTGCAGCAGTAAAAGGAAGGTGCAACCTCTGTTTAAAAAAAAAAAAAAAATTGCAATGGCTAATCTTAGATTTTTTCATACTTTTTACAAATTTGGGTATTGTAAGGCTTTAGATTACCTGAACATTTCGTATGCATTTTAATGTTTTTAATTATAATTAAAAATTTAATACATATTTTTTAATTTTTTTAGAATATAAAATGAAAGTGTAGTCACAAAAATTACAATACACATAAACTTAATCATTCAGTTCTATCAAAATATTACTATTATCACTTGCTATTTTCTTCAATATCAAGTTCAAGTTACTTTTGTAAAACCCTATCCTAAGCTACTCTTAGAAATAAGGGAAGGCCATGCATTGCATTATTTTTATGCATATATATTTTATATGCTTGAATATGTATATGTCTTGGGTGTGGATTAACTATTTAGCTTATGTAGCACTAAGTTGCTTTATTTGTGTAGCTTGTATACTTTACTTGAGTAACATTGAATCACCCTATTGATTTAGTTAAGATTTGATTTAAGTATAGGATTATGGGAGATAAGGAGTTTGGAGTAATTAGGGGATATGAGGTTTGATATGGTGTAAAGGACACAGTGTTAATCTTCTAGCTTAGCAACTGGGGCTAGAATGCTAATTCTTGCATAAACTACACATTTTATTCTTCCTTTTCTTTTCTTGATTGTCTACTACCCCACCTAACTGCCATTTTCATTTTTGAGAGAGAGGAGAATATTCTATCAAGGGAGAATTGATTGAGAATTAATTCCAAAATCATCTCTATATATTAGATCTTCATTCCTTTTATTTTAAGACTTACCATAAATCCCTCTTTCCTTCATGGCAACCAGCATTCCTCCCCCTCCCCTCCATTAATTGTGCATCTTGAAGGATAAGTAAGGAAAGGTTGGTATTACTACCTTGAGTTGCCGTCATTCTTAAATCATAGGAGGGAGAGAGAATAATCTAATACAGGAAACCTTCCTTCCATATCATCTATTTGAATTCAAAATATCATCAGTCTACTTCTTTCCTTATTTGCACCCTGTATTAAGATTAATTCCAGCCTTGCATCCTTGCACAACCAATTTCTTGGAGCATTCTTGGCTACTTCACATTTGAATTTGAAAGAAAGCAATCAAGTTTTTTTCCACAAGGAAATTTCCCTAGATGGTGCCCTTTTTAATTAACTTAATCCCTTAAATTTAGACGCTTTCCTTATTCTTCCTGATTATGGTAGTTGGCCATTTCTCTCTCCAATCCTCTTAATTGAATGCCATTATGGTAATAGAGATTAATATGACTAATTTTTTTTATCAAAGCTGAATCTTCTTTCCTTTTTCTTTATGGAATTTAAATTTCAAAATCCTAAAATATTTCTTTCAATTAATTACTTCTCCACTTAATCACTTTGACTTAACAAAAATGGAAGCTAAGTGATTCCTAAATTTTGGTCACTCAAGGTTGCTTGATTAGTCTCACATTTCTTCTTAAAACTAACTAGTTTTGGGAAAGAATTTTGAAGGGAAGGAAACTTCCAATTCCGAACAAGGCAGGCAGTCATACTTGTGGAATATTCCTCTTTTAATAAAAGCAAGTTGCAGTTTAAACATCTCATCCAAGTTTAAAAACCTCATTAGTCCCTCTTTTTTGCATGAATTCACACACCACCAAATCCCCTAAACATACTTCAACCCTTCTTACTCTTACAAACCAAAAGCCCAAAATATCACTCACAAAACGCTTGGTCTCTCCACCTCTTTGGCAACCTAAAAACACAAACAACCCTGCACCAAAGAGAAGACCTCAGTTTCCCCTCTCTTTCATTCTAGCCGAAGATAAAAATCACAAAAACCTTCGGCCCTTCCCATTCTCTTACAAACCAAAATCTTTAAGTCATTTCTTTCACCTAAACACAAAAAACCAAGAAAGAAAACAAAGCTTTCGGCCCTTACCCTACACAAATGAATCAAGACATCCAAGTAACCCTTCAAGATCTCCTTCTTGGTTTCACCCTTCTTATTCTCCAACCAAGACAGAAACACTTTCACACTTTTCTCTCCCTCTCTCCCTATCCAGCTAAGAACAACACCATCCTCTATTCTTCTATTCTTTCGAGACTTCGGTTCTCTAGGCAACCGACACTCATCACCAAGAGCACTCCCTTTCGATCTTACCATTCCTCTACAATGCTAAGGTGATCTTCTCTATCACTCTTTTGGCCCTTTCTTATTTTCTTCAAGCCAAGACTCACCTCTTCTTCTCTCTAAACTCTTAAGAACAGCCCCACAATCACAGTCTAACTTTCTCTTTAAAGCAAGATGGATCTCTCTCTTCTCTCAGGTTATTAAACGCTAGGCGACTTTACATTGATCCTCACCCTCTTGGGATCAAGCAAGCTTTTTCTTTGCAAGTGACTTCCAACCCTACCTTGTGAGTCCCTTGGCTAATTTTTATGGCATAGTATTTCAATTTTTTTGAGGACAATATATATGTTGTATGGAGTTGATTTTTCTATCAAACATGCTTATAAAATATGGGATTGACATTCTTGTGATGAATGTATTAGTGATGATATCCAGTTATGTTAGATCTAAGACTTAGGGAATTCACACTTTGGCATATTGCTGTGTTGCGTTGTATATGCATGAGTAAAGTCTCAGTCTGATTATATTGTTTCTTCTAATGATTCTATTGAGATTTATTAATCATGCTCTTGTACACTTTTGTGAACTAGTTATGATGGGTTATAAGCATATGTTTGGGGACTATGTGATTTAGTCATGAGATGTTATTTATATGGGAGGAAAGTATGCTAGGGTTTGTACAACAAGTATGAATGATTAAGACATTGGGTGATCTAACTGTAGGATGTTTGATTAATGTATATGATTTGAGTTGTATTATGCTTAAGGCTTCGATAAGTTGCTATTGGGGATCTTGTACTGTTAAAATAGAGTAATTAGGGACTGTAGCATGTAAGTACATGCATGATGAATCGACAGATGCTTAGAAATGGCAGATTGTATATGAACATGTCTTAGTGTATATCTTGAGTGAATTGTGATGGAAGGTTTTGTATCTTTGATAGTTGGTGTTAGATCCTTTTTGTTAAGGAACAAATCAATAATATGATTTTTGAGAAAAAAAAAAAGAACAGGTAAGTTCTTACATCTCATGAAACGTCTTCTACTCTAGAGACTTTGTAAAACCTTGCATAAAATATACTTTGTTACATAATGCTCAAATTTTGCAAATTCCATACTCCATTGAAATGTTTCAACGTAAACTATTTTGGGAATACTTTGAAGAAAAAGAACTTTGTACCCAAGATTTACATCCATCACTTGTCATACAATTTATGAACTCTACTCTAAAACTTTTGAGCATTGGTTTACACAAGCATTGTTACATGGCTTTAAAAGTTGAGTTATAGCTAATTTGTGTGAATTTTGTTTATCCTAACTTGGTATTGGTGATATTGATGAAATGTTGATTCATCTATCAATTTGGCTTATTAACAATGCCATGTCACTACACGAAAACTATTAATCTGCCACACATTTTTTCCACGGAAAGAATTCATGGCAATTAGGGATGGAATTGCCATGAAATAAGAGAAGATAAAGCAAATTGCAAGGGCTGAAAATCCATAACAAATTCGTAACTATTTGCCACAGACTTACCACAGAAATGGTAGCAACTACTGATAAAGAAATTTTCCATTTCAAATTCGTAACAAATAAATGACATGCAAAAAATTAGCGATTGATTTACGATGGAAAAGCATCCGTGGCAAAATTATAATATTTTAAAATAGATGAAAAATGAGAAAATGCAGAAGAACTTATTGTAGATCCCTAGCAAATTGCAAGTGTTGTTTACCGTTGCAAACCTATTTCAATCTGCAAGGTTTGCCACAGAATTCCTTTTAAATTTTTATTTATGGGTGCCCTTGCAAATATGTGGCATGGCAATCTGCCACGGATTTGCCATGGAATTACTAAATTGAATATATTTCGTGGCAAATCCGTAGCAGCCTGTGAGGGATTTCTCACGGATTTAATTTTTTTTTTATTTTTTGTACTAATTCTTTTATTATATTAATTTGTAGTAATTCTAATTTGATGCCTATTAAGGAACAAAGATCAAATTTTGTATTCCTTTATCTCCTTTTAATTCATTACCTTATTAGTTTTAGATTTGGACAATATTTATATGTTAATTGTATTAATTAATAATTAGGTTATACATGCAACAAAAATTAGCAAAATAGGTATGTTACTAATTTTGAGATGTTTTTATAAGGCTTTTGAGTTTATTTTAATATATTATGATTGAGAATATATTAAAAAATGTGTTGTAGCAAAATAGAGACAAAAAGAATACGTTTTAAATTTTTATTTACGGGTTCTCTCGCAAATCCATGACAATTTACCATGGATTATAATTTTTTCAAATCTTCTGTGGAAAATTCGTGGCAGTCGAGGGATTTGCCACGGATTTAATTTTTTTATTTTTGTGCCAATTCTTTTATTATATTAATTCTAATTCAATACCTATTGAAGAAAAGAGATCAAATTTTGTATTCTTTTATCTCCTTTTAATTCATTACCTTATTATTTTTAGATTTGGATAATATTTATATGTTAATTGTGTTAATTAATTAGGTTATACATGTAACAAAAAGTAGCAAAATAGCTATGTTACCTATTTTGAAATGTTTTGATAAGTATTTTGAGTTTAATTTAATATATTATGATTGAGAATATATTAAAAAATGTGTTGTAGCAAAATAGAGATAAAAAGAATGTGTAGATTTTTATTTACGGGTTCTCTCGCAAATCTGTGGCAAGCTTCTATGGATTTGCCGCGAAATTACTAAATTAAAATTTCTGAATTCTTTTGTGGCAAATTCGTGGTAGTCTGCGACAGATCTGACGTGGAATTGCCACAGAATAAACTAAAAAGACGTTATTTTGCTATTATGATATTCCTCATTCCTTTTTCCTTTTCCATACTTAGGCAAAAATCCCCTTCCCTCTAATAATTTTTGGCTTCCCTCTCATTTCCCCCAATTGGTTTCTACTCTCACACTCTACTATCCACCATCTTTTGCTCTTATTTCCCCCTACCATCTTCTTCCTCCTTTTGGTGGTCGGCTAAAGTTGCAATCGAGGAATCGTCCCACAACCAGTGTTGGCCAATTGACGTAAAAGGAAATGCTAGGCATACTTCTCTTTTAGCATTAATTTCTTTCCTTTCCCTTTGAATTCCCAACGTCACCGGTGCCACTACCTTTATCTCTGGTTAATCTCCCAAATCGAGCCTAAAACTTAAGCTTCGTAGCCACTCCTCTTCAACGTTCTTTTCCTCTCTGGTTAATATATCTTCCATTTCCCTATCAGCTATTGTCCTTGAGCAGTAGGGGTTTGGAGTTCCAATCGAGTAGTGGCACATTATTTAGCCCACAAACAAAGTTATTCATGTAGTATTTTTGCTTCTATAATTAAAATTGAAGGAAAGATATATTAGAATTTGTATTACCTATCTTGTTGGGCTCACATGATGTTCAATATGTTTGTGGGTACTTTGTTTCTAAATATTGTGTCAAATTTTGTAAATTTGCTGTCTTGCTTTTAATAATAGCCTTTGTTCTAGAATTCTACATGAACTGTTGTTTAATGGCTAAAGTTTTCGTCTTTCTTGATTCAATCTCTCAAATTCTTGCGCTACATTATAGCTCCTTCTTGACTAACGAGCTATGTTTTTCCCCCCTTCTATTACTTATGTCTATAGGTGTATTTAGCATGACTGTGCATTTTTGCTAAATATTCAACTTCCTTACGTGGATTTTCAGAGGGATTAGTTAATTAATATTTTTGTTGTCTATGTATTAAAGAATAGAATTAGAATGTATAATTTAATAGCTCTAAATTGTACAATAATCTAATAGGTAATATTTGAGATTGGCTTGATCTAAAAGTAAAAATTTAGTGTAGCCATTGATCTACTTTTGCCCATTTTAGTTTTGTGTTACTGGTTGTGTGTCTCTAGGAAAGACTTTATATATGTTCTTGTAACACCTTTGCATAATTTTGTTACTATTGTACTAGAATTTCTAGACAAATATTCAAATTTGGATAAAATATTTTCAGTCTTTTAGGTAATTTTATTGTTTGGTTCTTTTTTTCCCCTTCCTTTCTCCTTTTGTTACATTAGTTATTTTCAAATATTGCAATTAGGAGTGTTTAGAAAAAGGCCAAAGAGTTTGATTTACAAGAAAAACATTCGAGTACTTTGCTTTTTTCCGTTGGACTAATTTTATATTGCATAGTATGAGCCGTTACTATTTCAATTTTTCTCCAATTACCATTATAGCTTGTTCACGGAGTGCCTTTGAAATCCTCCAAGAACGTTTAGTTTATTCTTGTTATTGTTTGGAGCTTAATGGTAGAAATCCATTATCCAAAACGCGAATATTGTATTGTATTGTATTCTTTTTTTTCTTCTTCCCTTTTTTTGTGGAAACAATTAATGCATTCTCTTAGTTTCATGAAAAGTATTGTATTGGATTGTATTCTCTTACCCTGACGCACAATTGTGAGAAGATTAGTTTGTATATTTGATTATGCAGGCTATGATAGTAGAGTAATAAACTTGAAGTTGCTATCATTAGCAGCCACCGTGAGTTGGAACTTTATTTTTTTTAACCTTCATATAAACTAGTTTGATATCCCGTGCATTGTACTGGTTGTGAAGTTATTCAAATTCAATGTATTAATAATAAATACATATATATCTTATTAATTAATTAACTTAATTATTTAATTAGTTAAAATTTTAAATGAATTTAAATAACATTAAAAAAATCACGCATTTCATAACAGTAACCTAACAAATGTTTAACAGTTACCAAAACAATAGATAATGATATATTATTTACTATGAAAATATTGAGTTATCTGATGTAATGTATCTTGAATAGAATATTTACATTAAAATGGACAACAACCATGCCACGTGTCAGTTCAAGAACATGTAAATGCTGCCACGTGTCATTGCAAGAGGATTCCATTTTAACTTTATATATATACATATATATATATATATACATATACATAGATATATATATATATATATATATACATATACATAGATATATATATATATATATATATATATATATTCCAGAGATTAGATATCTTCCCATCTTAATTTGAGCAGTTTGGCATTATAGTATTTATTGATTTTGGAAAAGTTTGTCACCAGCTTGCTTTTCTCCCTCTGAGATTCCACCATTCCATGCGAACAGTAGAGATTTCATTTTGTATGTTTCCATACTGTTTGAGAATTTGATTTTTCTTTACTTCTTTAACTTCCATTTATGTTTTTCTACAATTCTTCTCTCACCAAAATTACATTTAATTTGCATGCAACCTTATTTGTCTAGGCACTTCGATTGAGGTCTAATGAGCTAAAATTAGATAGACAACCAGAGGAATGTCAAGCTAAAATTTGTTCCGTCAAGGTATGTAGAATTTCTTTTTTAAAGCTGAAATTTCTTCTTTCAAGGATGTAGAATCTCAAGCTGAAACTAGATAACATGTTAGAGAAGGATTTCAATAGTTTCTCTGCTCATTTAGACATAGTTCTGGAATTATTAGGGGGCCAAAATTAAGCTACTTTATTCAATCTAAAATGGATATGAGATTGAATAATTGTCAATATAATTCTTTTTTTTGGGGGGGGGGGGGTTATTTAAAGTTGGAATCATGAAATAATGTTCATTAAAATATAGAACCAGGAAACTATTAGAAAATATAAAATCCTCCAAGTATGGTATTATACACTTATAGAAACGTTTTTGTTGCCAAAATCCTAAATTTGATTTTTTTTAGTATCAGAAAATTTCTAGTGTGATAACTTGTAGGTAATTAGTAGGGTAAACAATTAAATAACGGTGGAAATCTTTGTGTGCATCAACATTAGTGTACTTTTTCACTTTAAAAGTAGAAAATGATAAATTTATGGAATTGCTAAAGTAGCTGCTACTTTATTTTGCTACTATATTCCTAATCAGAGTGTCTTTTATTGAGGTATTACATATTAATGCATGGAATTCTTTCCAAAATCTAAATAATGCTGTTGATTCATTGCTATTGGTTCAATGGTTTTGCAGATTTTTAAGGAAGAGGCATTTGATTTACTAGATCCAAATCCACTAGCCTTTTGAAAATGTGACGAGAGAGCTTTACGAAAGCTTATAGGGCCTACAAGAGCTCCAACACATATTAGAGAAACTGTGAATGGTGGGATTACACTTGCTGGTGTGAATGAAGCTGAGGTTAGGATTATTGGGAAATATGCCTTCTTAGACTAGGTTTCTGATGTAAATATTGAATGTTTTAATAAAAGAATTTATTCTCAGAAATTGTTTGTGAATTTATATTTTATTTGTGCACAATTACGTTTGAAAAAGACCCATTGTGTTTAAGTAAGTAATCCATGTGAATGGTGGTCTTTTATAGTAAGGTATGGATCACGGGTTACTTAACACATAAATGTTCGTTCTTGACCAATTGATGAGAATGGGAATCTTATCATGTCTAGGTTATTATGGTATGAATTCCAAATAGGGAATGTCTTACCTTTAGCTAGTGAATAGTCCATTCACTTCATGACATAAGTATATTTCGAATACATAGAACATGACCTGTAGTAGTGGTTTCTTAAAGTACTATATGATAGAAACCTAGACTACTATTGCTACAGCGTGAACTAATATTCTACGACTTGAGTATGAGTTGGTGGTCTGACGAAGTTAGAAGTATGTACTTTGATATGTTTTAGTTGAGGTTCTATCGTGGGACCAATATACTTGCATGTTGGGTATATGTGACTAGTTAGTTAAGACAAACTTGTACAAGATAGTTTCTATACTATATCGCCACTTGTGGTTGTCTAAATGATCTAAATATCCAGGGCCTTGGGAAACATGACTTGGATGTTTGCTTTAGGGTAGCTCTTTTGGAAAGCGGAAACAATCCAGGAAGTCGTGAATCATTTGATTAGAAGCCTAAGGATGGTAGATGTCATTTAGAGAGGTGTTAGTACATTTCTTTCTCTCTAATGCACGGTGATGTATAGAAGGGTATTTTAGTCGTTTCACCTGTAGGTCGGAGACTTTGCTAACGCGGCATTGTTCTTGGGGTCAATATTTTTTTATGGTGATATTAGGAAATATTTAAAATGTAAAATACAACTATTTAGATGGTAAGGGTGTTTTGGTCATTTTAGTAGCTAAGGTGATATGTCTTTTGGTCCCCAATATAGACTGTAAGTCCTAATTATATATATGCTAAGGAATTGGTCTTAAATTAAATTAAATAAAAATTATTTTATTTAAGCAGCCTGATTTAATTATTGGGTTAGAATAAAATAAAGATCCACAGAGAGAGAATTAATTAAATTAGTTTTATGGGTTAATTAATTATTCAGGGCTTTGGCCCAGTTTGAATAATTAAATATTGACCTGGGACTAAACTAATATAGTCTTGTTAATTGGATTAGTTTATTTGGACTAGAAAATTAATTATTTATTGGGCCATTTATTTAGTTCTGATTAGAATAATTAATTTGGTTCAAGAGGCTAAACTAAGAGTCTAATAGACCAAATTAAAAATCCATTTTAACCTAAAGTTTTATTTAGGTTAAACTGGAGAAAAAAGATGTACATTGTTTTTCTTCTTCTTTTATAAGAAAGGAAAAAAGACGACCTCTTTTCTCTTTGGAAAAATTCCTTAGTCCTGTGAGTTTTCACCAAATGTGGGTTAGGCAAGTCATATATTGGAAGATCGAGAGAAAACTTGGCATTCATATACATGCACAGACGCAGTAGGAGGCTTGCAGGAATCGCACCAGAGGTTTCCACCAGTGTACCTACTCCAGTTCTGCATATTCCAGTCCAGCTAATTTTGAGAATAAGAAGAGGTAATAAAAAAAATTATTTTTTTTCCTTCATGCAGGAGAGCTGCGTTTTTGTTTTGTTTTTTTTTTTTGTGTTCTTTGACTGGTTTTTTGCTGTGTTTGGCTTGCAATTTCATCTTCAATTGGTATCAAAGAATGAAGATTTTGTGCAAATATAGGAAACATGTATACTAGTTAATAAAATTGGACACATATATGTGATTAAACTGTGATCCTTCGCTGGTTTTTTGGTATAGATAGGCTGCTTGTACACCTCTCGGATGGAGGTTTAGGTGACCATGTAATCTGGTTTTTTTCCCTTAGCAAATCGTGTAAACCCAATGTTAATGGGTATAGGCGATTGTTGGTTTTGATTTCATTGATATTGGGTTGAAATATGGAGGCCAAAAGCTGGAGAACGCTCGCAGAAAAAAAAAAAAAAAAAACCAAAAGAATGAATCTACAGGAAGAAGACGCAGAAACAAAATTGAAGGAGAAGTACTGTTCATCAGCTCAGCTCGGAGAGCCGAGCCGCCAGCAACCATCAATGCCTGGAGCCAGAGGGTGGCTCGGCTTGGTGCTCCCTGGCTCGGCTGATTCGGTGCAAATGAATTGCAAATTGCAATTCCACCGAGATTCAATTCACGCGGGTCGTTGCACTGGAGCGGGTCGGCACGCGGGTCACGGACTTGGGTCGCCCGCGACGTGCCGGTTCAGTGCGGCGGGTATTGTGGACTGCAGTGCAAAAAAGCTCCATTCCTATGTGGCGGGTGCAGTGGACCAAGGAGAAATTTTTTTCCCCCTTGTAATTTTCTTGCATTTTTTTTTGTTTTGGGTTCCATACTAGGCGAAGTTAATATTTTTGCAATAGTTAATATTCGTAGAATATTTTTTCATGAAAAATATTACTAAGAGATTTTAGAATTAAACAAGACTATTAATTAATTAATTAATGTGTTTAATTCTATTATTTGGGCACTTAGGGTTAAAAATAGAAAAGCATGAAAACGTCTACTGTTTTCTAGCATGCTATTTATTTTTGAGTACCTATGTGCGCGTTTTCTCAAAGACCAAAATCTTTGGGAATATTTTTGACAAGAAAATATTTTTTCTACAAATTAAATGGTTATTTTAACTTGAACAAAAATTAATCCTTAGAGATTTTCTCAAAGGATTTAATCATTGACATAGAAAATACATTAGATTTAGATATTTTTGTAAGTTAAAAATAGAAAGCCATTTTGTTTTATTTTTGCACAAGAAAAAAATTATTTTGTCAAATAAACTTGAGACCAAAGTCTTTATAAAATTTTAATTGGAAATTTTTGAAACCATTAAGGTTTTAACTTAAATAAAATTAGTCCATGGAAAAATCTCTCAAAGGATATAAACCTTGACATAGAGTTTTTAATAGATTTAGATATTTTATTTTTAAGTTAAGAAAAAATTTAATGAAAATTTTCAAAAGGATATTTTTTCAGAAAAATCCTTATTTTAAAAGACTAAGTGGGAGAGGGGTTCTAACGGCCCTACGGCTTCCATCACGATCCTCATTAGAGATTGTGGGTCCCCTCGTGTCACCCTGGGAGTGAACCCGTATAGGATGGGGATACCCCAAGAATCTAGATCTAATGGAAGGATATAGTTAATAACCTGGGACACGTACTATGATCGGCCAGCTCACGTTGGAGGTTATAGTATGAGATATGTCCATAGAAAATGAGAGGAAACGGCTATCCCCTCGATGGAGTTATCTTCTAGGTCATTATCTAAAAAGGAAATTAATTTGTGGTGGTTAACACACTTAGCTTAGGAACTATTAATCTTCCCAAGAAGTTATGTCAGTTCTCCTAAGAGTTAAATAAATTATATCAAAGTAACTATTATCAGTTTTAATATAAGGATAAAGTGCACAAATTTATTTTATTTTCACAAACTAAATCCTTTCTTGTATTTCCTTTTTTTTTTTTTTTCAGAAATGGTGGGAGGTTCTTTTAGTCCTTTGGCCATTATTCTTCGCGAGAATAAGCTAACAGGTCTAAACTATATGGACTAGAAGAGATTGAGAAGGCGTAGAAGAAGGCTGACGAAATGACATGTTGCTATATGTTAGTCTCCATGTCTAATGTGCTCTAATCAAAAGATGAGCACATGGCTTCTGCGTATGATATTAGTCAGTCGCTCGCCACTATGTTCGCAGACAAGAGCCGGCCCGCAAGGTAGGAGGCTCTTCGAACTATAATTAACACTAAGATGGTTGAGGGAGCATCAGTTAGAGAGTACATGCTCAAGATGATTGCTGCTTCCGAGGAAGCAGAAATCTTAGGGACTGTCATTGACCTTGAGAGCCAAGTGGACATGGTTTTCGAATCTCTATTGGGTTCCTTTACTCAGTTCAAGTTTAATTACAACATGAACAAGTTAAAAATGAGTTTAACTAAGTTGATAAAGGAACTCCAGATGGTGGAGAAGGTCATGAAGCCTTAATTAAAGACTATGATTGCTAAGGCTTCTTCCTCTAGAATTGGGCCCAAGCCTAGAAAGTTCAAAAGGAAGAAGGGAAACGCAACGGCCCAGCCTAAGACCTAACCCAAAGACAAACCTAAGGGCAAGTGCTTGAAATGTGGAAAGAAGGGACACTGGAAAAAGGAGTGTCCAGATCATCAAGCCAAGAAAAACCCCGCAGGTAATGTTTTCTATCTAAAGTCTATATCAATGGTTGGATCAACTTCCACTTGGATTGTTGATTCAGAGGCCACTGATCACATTTGTAACTCCTTGCAGGGGTTTAGAAAGATTAGAAGACTCAAGAAGGGCGAACACGGGCTAAGCGTAGGAAATGGAGCACAAGTCTGGGCCCTTACTTTGGGAGAGCAGAATCTTATTTTTTATTGTAATAGAATAGTGGTTTTAAAGGATATTTTATATATACCTGGATTTCGTCAGAATTTGATTTCAGTTGCAAAACTAATAAATCAAGGATATTCTGTATTTTTTCATTCTGGTATTTCTATTAGTAGAGATGGAAAAATTCTATGTACTGAGCACGTGTATGAAAATCTATTCTTCTTAAACCCTATTAACTATCAATTAAATAATGTTCAATATGAACCTTTAACTAAGAAGAGAAAGACCAATGTCAAAGACTTATATCTTTGGTATCTAAGGTTGGGTCATATCAACTCAATCAGGATTCAGAGGTTAATCCATGATGGGCCTTTGGGCTCATTGAGATTGAAAAATTGGCCTCAGTGTGAATCCTACCTAATAGGAAAGATGACCAAAAGGTCATTTACCCTAAAGGCGGATAGAGCTGAGGAGATATTGAGTCTTGTTCACACTGATGTGTGTGGTCCATTGTCTACTCCAATTCGAGGGGGGTTTGAATACTTATCGCTTTCACAGATGATTGTATAAGGTTTGGTTATGTTTACCTAGTGAGATGCAAGTCTGACTCTTTTGACAAGTTTAAGAAGTTTAAGGCTGATGTGAGCGTCGAACAGGTAAATTCATCAAGACTTTACGATCGGATCGTAGTGGAGAGTACCTTCTTGGTGAATTCAAAGACTATATGGTACATCATGGGACAATATCCCAGCTCTCTACACCGGGGACATCCCAACAGAACAAAGTAGCTGAGAGAAGGAACATGACATTGATGGAAATGGTCTGAAGCATGATGTCTCATGCTACTCTTCTAGTGTCCTTTTGGGGATATGCTTTGGAAACAGTGGCATACATTATAAACTTGGTGCCTTCCAAGTAGTACTTAGGACTCCCTATGAGATGTGGACTGGACGTAAGCCAAGTCTGAATCATTTTAGGATATGGAGTTGTCCAACTTATGTACTGGTCAAGGGAGACAAGTTGGAACCAAGATTAGAATTATGCTATTTTGTTGGGTATCTAAAAGGAATAAAGGGTGGTTACTTTTATCATCCTAAGGAGCGAAGGTACTGGCAAGTACCAATGCTAGATACTTAGAGGATGATCAAAGTACTTCTACTAAAGGTTCAATTAGGTTAGAACTTGAGGAGAAGTTATCTTCGGGATCAACTTCTTTTGACCCGATTGTGGAACAAGAAGAGGCACAACTTCAAGAGCCTGTACAAATGGAGCCTCGTCGTAGTGGGAGAGTGTTTACGGTTCTAGAGAGATGGACTAGAGAAGCTTTCGAGCTAGTCTCCGACCATCAAGAATAAGACTCCACTAGATACGAGGATGCTATTGTTGATGCCGATGCAAATCTTTGGCATGAAGCAATGAAAGCCGAGATTGAGTCTATGTACTTTAATCAGGTTTAAGATCTTGTAACTTTACTTGAAGGGATAAAACCCATTGGTGTAAGTGGGTATACAAGTGGAAGAAGGGAACGGATGGGAAGGTGGAAACCTTCAAAGTTAGGCTTGTGGCGAAAGGGTTTACTTAGAAAGAGGGAATCGATTATGAGAAAACCTTTTCCCTGGTAGCCATGCTTAAATCCATCCGTATCCTCCTTGCCATCGCATGTCACTATGACTATGAGATATGGCAAATAGATGTCTGTCGGATTGTATGCCCTCTTAGACTAGGTTTCTGATGTAAAATCAAATATTTTAATAAAAGAATTTATTTTCAGAATTTGTTTGTAATTTTACTTTTTGTTTGTGTACAATTTTCGTTTGGAACAGACCCATTGTGTTTAAATAAGTGATCCATGTGAATGGTGGTCTTTCATAGTAAGGTATGGATCACGGGTTATTTAACACATAAACATTTATTCTTAACCTATTAATGAGACTGGGAACCTCATCATGTTTAGGTTATTATGTTATGAATTCTAAATAGGGAATGGCTTACCTTTAGCCAGTGAGTAGTCCACTCACTTCATGACATAAGCATATTTCGAATACGTAGGACAGGACCTGTAGTAGTGGTTTCTAAAAGTACTATATGATAGAAATCTAGACTACTAACGCTACAGCGTGGACTAGTGCTCTACGACATGAGTATGAGTTGGTGGTCTGGTGAAGCTGGAAGCATATACTTTGATTTTCTATAGTTGATGTTCTATCGTAGGGCCAATATACTTGCATGTTGAGTATGTGTGACTAGTTAGTTAAGACAGACTTGTACAAGATAGTTTCTGCACTATATAGCCCATTGTGGTTGTCCGAATAGTCTAAAATGTCTAGGGCCCTGGGAAACATGACTTGGATGTTTGCTTTAGGGTAGTTCCCTTGGAAAGCGGAAACACTCCAGGAAGTCGTGGATCATTGGAATAGAAGCCTAAGGATGGTAGATGTCATTTAGAGGGGTGTTAGTACACTTCTTCCTCTCTAAATGTACGGCGATGTGTAGAGGGGTATTTTAGTCATTTCACCTGTAGGTCGGAGACTTTGCTAATGCAGCATTGTCCTTGGGTCAATATTTCCTTATGGTGATATTAGGAAATATTTAAAATGTAAAATATAGCTATTTATATAGCATGGGTATTTTGGTCATTTTAACAGCCAAGGCGATGTGTCTTTTTGGTCATCGGAATAGCCCGTAAGTCCTAACTAATTTTGGGTTGAGGAATCGGTCTCAGTTGAAGAGGATTTTATTTTATTTTATTTTATTCAGGAAGTCTAATTTATTATTGGACTGGAATAAAATAAATAAATAAATAAATAAATTAAAATAGGAGTTGAGAGAAATTAATACTCTAGTTTAATTGGTTAATTAATTATTCAGGGCCTAGGTCCAGTATGAATAATTAAGAAATTAACCTGGGCTTAAATTAGGGGAAATAATTAATGTTTAATTATTTATTGGGTTATTTATATAGGCCCAAGAAATAAATAATTAAAGATTAATTATTTTGGTTCATTTGGACTCATTAATTATTTATTGGGTTATTTATGTAAGCCCATGAAATAAATAATTAATGTTTATTATTTTGGGCCTTTTGTGTCCAAGAGAAATAATAAATATTTTTCCGACCCAATAGCTTGGACCTTAGCATTTTTTCCAGATACGGTTAAGAGGAGTTTAGGGTTAGGCCAAACTGATTCTCAGGATAACATCCGGGTGTTTTGAAATCTCGGGGATATGTTTATCAGATATTGAGAGATCTAGTTTTGGCTAACTAATAAACTAGGCTCTGGTAGAGAAAAACCCTAATTTTCCAAAAACTCACAGAGAGCCTCAAGTAAGCTCTCTCTCTCACGCCACCCTCTTCTTGTGGTTTACTCCTTGTTCTTTGCTAATCAATAGCGAGAGAACCAATGAGATTTGAGATTGTTCCTCTTCACCATTGTGTTCACCGACTAGAGGTTAGGAAGAGGAATATTTCGAGAGCTGGAAAGGTTGGCGTTGATGCAAACAAGGCGAAGTAAAAGGCTAGCGGGTGTTCAACCGGAAACTTCTTCAAGTGGGCGAAGCTAGGCGATTCTAGTCGTTCAATCCGCTCCTACTCAATCTAAAAGGGTTAAGGAGCGCAAATGTATGATCTTCACGCTTCCGTATGGCCTTTAAGGCTTGGTTTTATTTTTCTCTATTTTTTTCCCGTAACCAGTGCATGCTCCCCTGTTTCGTCTCCCTCAATGTGGTATCAGAGCCACTGGTTTTTGATCAATATAGGGAGCATGGTAGTTAATAAAAATGGAGAAGATGATTATACCTGTGATCCTTCGCGGTTTTGGTATGGGATAGGCTTGATGTAAGCTTCACCGTTGAAGCATAGGAGCCCTCTGTAAATTTTTTTGGCTTTGAAGTTTAATCGTGTAAACCCAATTTAAATGGGTATAGGCGATTCTGTTTTTGTTATGGATGTTTTTTGCAAAGTAAATATGTCCAAAGAAGCCAAAGAAGGCTGGAAAAATCTAAAAGAGAAGTCACTGCAACTTCGCGCGTGGACAGAGGAAAAAACGAAGAAGAAAGCACTGTTCATAAGCCGCCGTTGCGCCGAGCCAAAGCCGCCGCCTAATTTCTGTGTCTGGAGCCGCTGGCTTATATGAGCCGAGCCGAGCCGATTGAATTGCAAATTTGCAATTGCGCGCGGGTCGGGCGGCCGATTCGGATAAAGACGAGGGTGAACTACAGAGAGAAGCCGGGCGCGGGCACTCAGGCGGGGGGGTCGCGGCTTGGCGGGTTGAGGCAGCGTCTGATCTGGTGCGGCTAGTGCACCGGTGGCGCGGTGGACCGAAGAGCAGAAGGCGCTGATCTGGTGCGGCCGGTGCAGTGGACCGCCAGCGATTTTTACAATTTTTTTTTATTTTTTTTCCTTTTTCGTTTTGGGTCTCATACCAGGCGAAGTTAATATTTTTGCAATATTAATATTCTTGGAATATATTTGCATGAAAAATATTATTAAGGGATTTTAGGATTAAACAAGATCATTAATTAATTAATTAATGTGTTTAATTCTATTATTTGGGCACTTAGGTTTAAAAAATAGAAAAGCATGAATACGTTTACTGTTTTCGAGCATGCTATTTTTTTTATGTACCTATGTGTGCTTTTTCTCAAAGACCAAAGTCTTTGGGAACATTTTTGACAAGAAAAATATTTTTCTTCAAAAATTAAATGGTTATTTTAATTGGTACAAAAATTAATCCTTGAATATTTTCTCAAATGATTTAATCCTTGACATAGAAAATATATTGGATTTAGATATTTTTGTAAATTAAAATGGAGAGCCATTTTGTTTTGTTTTGGACTAGAAAAATGATTTTGTCAAATAAACTTGAGACCAAAATCTCTAGAAAGTTTTAATTGGAAAATTTTTGAAATCATTAAGTTTTAACTTAAATATAATTAGTCCATGGAGAAAATCTCTCAAAGGAT
Organism: Voacanga thouarsii; assembly: GCA_026120185.1. Taxonomy (NCBI): domain Eukaryota; kingdom Viridiplantae; phylum Streptophyta; class Magnoliopsida; order Gentianales; family Apocynaceae; genus Voacanga; species Voacanga thouarsii. Next base: position 4,575,185 of record JANUWF010003385.1, read on the forward strand.
ATAAGCCTTGACATAGAGATTTTATTGGACTTAGATATTTTATTTTTGAGTTAAGGAAAAACTTAATGGAAATTTCAAAAGGATATTTTCCAGAAAACCTTTATTTTAAAAGACTAAGTGGGAGAGGGGTTCCAACGGCCCCACGGCTTCCATTACAGTCCTCATTAGAGATCGTGGATCCCCTCGCATCACCCTGGGAGTGAACCCGTATAGGATGGGGATACCACAAGGATCTAGATCTAATGGAAGGATGTAATTAATAACTCGGGGCACGTACTATGATCGGCCACCCCACGTTGGAGGTTATAGTGCGAGGTATGTCCATAGGAAATGAGAGGAAACGGCCATTCCACGATGGAGTTATTCTCTAGACCATTACCTAGAAGGGAAATTAATTTGTGGGGGGTTAATACACTTAACTTAGAAAACTGTTAATCTTCCCAAGTAGCTATGTCAGTTTTCCTAAGAGCCAAATTATTTTCAGTGCACAAATTTTATTTTGTTTTCACAAACTAAATTCTTTCTTTTAGTTTCGATTTTCAGAAATGGTAGGAGGTTCTTTTAGTCCATTGGCCATTATTCTCAGGGAGAATAAGTTAACGAGTCCAAACTATGTGGACTGGAAAAGGAACCTGGATATAATACTCACAGCTGAGGAGCATAAGTATGTCCTTTACGAGACCTGCCCTATTATCGGGGAAGGTTCCACCGCTGAAGAGCGAGAGGCTGAGAAGGCGTGGAAGAAAGCTGACGAAATGGCACGTTGCTATATGTTAGCTTCCATGTCTAATGTGCTCCAGTCAAAACACGAGCACATGGCTTCTGCATATGACATAAGTCAATCATTGGCAACTATGTTCGCAGACAAGAGCCAGCCCGTAAGGCAGGAGGCTCTTTGAACTATTGTGAACACTAAGATGGCTGAGGGAGCATCAGTCCGAGAGCATATGCTCAAGATGATTGCTACTTTCGAGGAGGCAAAAATTTTAGGGGCTGTCATTGACCCCGAGAGCCAAGTGGATATGGTTCTCGAATCTCTACCGGACTCTTTTACTCAGTTCAAGTTAAACTATAACATGAATAAGTTGAACATGAGTTTAACTAAACTAATGAAGGAGCTCCAGATGTCGGAGAAGGTCATGAAGCCGCAATTTAAGGCCATGATTGCTAAGGCTTCTTCTTCAAGAACTGGGCCTAAACCCAGAAAGTTCAAGAGGAAGAAGGGGAATGCAACAGCCCAGCCCAAGAACTAGCCCAAGGACAAACCAAAGGGCAAGTGTTTCAAGTGTGGGAAGAAGGGACACTGAAAAAAAGAGTGTCTAGATCTTCAGGCTAAGAAAAACCCCACAGGTAACGTTTTCTATTTAGAGTCCATATCAATGGTAGGATCAACTTCCACTTGGATTGTTGATTCAGGAGCCACTGATCATATCTATAACTCCTTGCAGGAGTTTAGAAAGACAAGTAGACTCAAGAAGGGCGAACATGGGCTTCGAGTGGGTAATGGAGCACAAGGCTGGGCCCTTGCAGTGGTAGAGCTGGATCTTATTTTTTATTGTAATAAAATATTGGTTTTAAAGGATATTTTATATGTACCTGGTTTTCGTCAGAATTTGATTTCAGTTGTAAAATTTATTAATCAAGGATATTCTGTATCTTTCCATTCTGGTATTTCTATCAGTAGAGATGGAGAAATTTTATGTACTGGGCATATGTATGGAAATCTGTTCTTTTTAAACCATATTAACAACTAATCAAATAACGCTCAGTCTAAACCTTTAACTAGGAAGAGAAAGACCAATATCAATGATTTATACCTTTGGCATCTAAGGTTGGGTCATATTAACTCAACCAGGATTCAGAGGTTAATCCATGATGGGCCTTTGGCCTCATTGAGATTGGAAAGTTGGCCTCAGTGTGAATCCTGCCTGATGGGAAAAATGACCAAAAGGTCTTTACACCAAAAGCGGATAGAGCCAATGAGGTGTTGAGTCTTGTTCACACTGATGTGTGTGGTCCATTGTCTACACCAGCTAGGGGAGGTTTTGAGTACTTCATCACATTTACGGATGATTGTACGAGGTATGGTTACATTTACCTGATGAGACGCAAGTCTGACTCTTTTGACAAGTTCAAGGAGTTTAAGGCTGAAGTGGAGCGTCAGACAGGTAAGTTAATCAAAACCTTACTATCGGATCGTGGTGGAGAGTACCTCCTAGGTGAATTCAAGGACTACATGGTATATCATGGGATAGTATTCCAACTCTCTGCGCTAGGAACACCCCAGCAGAACGGAGTAGCTGAGAGAAGGAACAGGACATTGATGGAAATGGTCCGAAGCATGATGTCTCATGCTACTCTTCTAGTGTCCTTTTGGGGATATGCCCTGGAAACAGCGGCATATATTCTGAACTTGGTGCCTTCCAAGTCAGTACCTAGGACTTCTTATGAGATGTGGACTGGGGGGTAAGCCAAGTCTGAATCATCTCAGGATTTGGAGATGTCCAGCTTATGTACTGATCAAGGGAGACAAGTTAGAACCAAGATCAGAATTATGCTATTTTGTTGGGTATCCAAAAGGGACAAAAGGAGGTTACTTTTATCATCCTAAGGAGCAGAAGGTATTAGTCAGTACCAATGCTAGATACTTAGAAGATGATCAAAGTACTTCCACTAAAGGTTCAATGAGGTTGGAACTTGAGGAGAAGTTATCTATGGAATCAATTTTTTCTGACCCGATTGTGGAACAAGAAGAGGCACAGCCTCAAGAGCTTGTGCAAATGGAGCCTCGTCGTAGTGGGAGAGTGTCTAAGGTTTCGGATAGAAGGACTGGAAAAGCCTCTGAGCTGGTCTCCGACCATCAGGAACAAGACCCTACTAGATACGAGGAGGCTATTGCTAATGCCGATGCAAATCTGTGGCATGAAGTAATGAAAGTCGAGATTGAGTCTATGTACCTCAATCAGGTTTGGGATCTTTTAGTTTCACCTGAGGGGATAAAATCCATTGGGTGCAAGTGGGTATACAAGAGAAAGAGAGGAGCGGATGGGAAGGTGGAAACCTTCAAAGCTATTCTTGTGGCGAAAGGGTATACTCAGAAAGAGGGAATCACCTATGAGGAAACCTTTTCCCCGGTAGCCATGCTTAAATCCATCTGCATCCTCTTTGCCATCGCAAGTCACTATGACTACGAGATATGGCAAATGGATGTCAAGACGGCATTTTTAAATGGCCATTTTAGCGAAGACATTTATATGTCCCAACCGGAAGGCTTCATTGCTGAAGGCCAGGAACACATGGTTTGCAAGCTTAAGAAGTCCATTTATGGACTTAAGCAGGCATCGAGACCATGGAACATTCGTTTTGATGAGACTGTAAAATCTTATGATTTTATTCAAAACGAAGATGCACCATGTGTGTACAGGAAACTTGAAGGCATTAATGTGGTTTTTCTTGTCCTGTATGTGGATGACATTCTACTTATTGGAAATGATGTAGGGACATTATCATCTACAAAGGTTTGGCTGCCTAGTCAATTCAGTGTGAAGGACTTGGGAGAAGCCAGCTACATTCTCGGGATTATGCTTCTTAGAAATAGGAAGCAGAGAATGTTAGGGTTATCCCAAGCGACATACATTGACAAGATGCTAGCCAAGTGCAGCATAGACTCATGCAAGGGAGCTCTAATCCCTTGCAGACATGGGTTGTCATTTTCTTCGAAGGACTGTCCTAAGTCTCAAGACCCTTCGAAGAAAATGACAGAATGAGTAGGATTCCCTACGCTTCGGCTGTGGGAAGTCTCATGTACGCCATGCTGTGTACTAGGCCAGATATCTGTTTTGCCGTGGGCTTAGTTAGCAGATATCAGTCAAACCCAGGGGAGGTTCATTGGCAAGCTGTAAAGCATATTCTCAGGTACCTCAAGAGAACGAGAGATTATATGCTGGTTTACAGGGCTGATGATTTGGTTCCTACAAGATACACAGACTTAGACTTCCAGACAGATAAGGATGAGAGAAAATCCACTAGTGGATATGTCTTCACCTTGTCTGGAGGAGCAATTTCATGGAGGAGTATTAAGCAGTCTTGTATTGCTGACTCAATTATGGAAGCTGAGTATGTGGCTGCTTCGGAGGCGTCTAAGGAAGTAGTTGGCTCCGAAAGTTTCTTTCAGAACTTGGAGTCATTCCACATATGGACAGGCCGATTGTGATATATTGCGACAACACTGGAGCAGTATCGCAATCTAAGGAACCTCGGAACCACAAGAAGGGGAAACACATTGAGAGGAAGTACCACTTGATCTGGGATTTCATCCAGAGACGGGAAGTCGTGGTGGAGCATATTGCCTCAGAAAATAATCTAGCAGATCCATTCACTAAGCCTTTGGCTGAGAGAGTCTTCAAGAGACACTTAGACGCCATAGGGGTGGGCACCTATGGACTTACCTAGTCTTAGAGTGCAAGTGGGAGATTGTTGTATTGTATGCCCTCTTAGACTAGGTTTCTGATGTAAAATCAAATATTTTAATAAAAGAATTTATTTTCAGAATTTGTTTGTGATTTTACTTTTTGTTTGTGCACAATTTTCGTTTGGAATAGACCCATTGTGTTTAAATAAGTGATCCATGTAAATGATGGTCTTTCACAGTAAGGTATGGATCACGGGTTATTTAACACATAAACATTTGTTCTTAACCTATTGATGAGACTAGGAACCTCATCATGTTTAGGTTATTATGTTATGAATTCCAAATGGGGAATGGCTTACCTTTAGCCAGTGAGTAGTCCACTCACTTCATGACATAAGCGTATTTCGAATACGTAGGACAGGACCTGTAGTAGTGGTTTCTAAAAGTACTATATGATAGAAACCTAGACTACTAACGCTACAACGTGGACTAGTGCTCTACGACTTGAGTATGAGTTGGTGGTCTGGTGAAGCTGGAAGCATATACTTTGATTTTCTATAGTTGATGTTCTATCGTAGGGCCAATATACTTGCATGTTGAGTATGTGTGACTAGTTAGTTAAGACAGACTTGTACAAGATAGTTTCTGCACTATATCACCCATTGTGGTTGTCCGAATAGTCTAAAATGTCTAGGGCCTTGGAAAACATGACTTGGATGTTTGCTTTAGGGTAGCTCCCTTGGAAAGCGGAAACACTCCAGGAAGTCGTGGATCATTGGACTAGAAGGTGTTAGTACACTTCTTCCTCTCTAAATGTACGACGATGTGTAGAGGGGTATTTTAGTCATTTGACCTGTAGGTCGGAGACTTTGCTAATGCAGCACTGTCTTTGGGGTCAATATTTTCTTATGGTGATATTAGGAAATATTTAAAATGCAAACTACAGCTATTTATATAGCATGGGTATTTTGGTCATTTTAGCAGCCAAGGAGACGTGTCTTTTTGGTCATCGGAATAGCCCGTAAGTCCTAACTAATTTTGGGTTGAGGAATTGGTCTCAGTTCAAGAGGATTTTATTTTATTTTATTTTATTCAGGAAGTCTAATTTATTATTGGATTGGAATAACATAAATAAATAAATTAAAATAGGAGTTGAGAGAAATTAATACTCTAATTTAATTGGTTAATTAATTATTCAGGGCCTAGGTCCAGTATGAATAATTAAGAAATTAACCTGGGCTTAAACTAAGGGAAATAATTAATGTTTAATTATTTATTGGGTTATTTATATAGGCCCAAGAAATAAATAATTATAGATTAATTATTTTGGTTCATTTAGGCTCATTAATTATTTATTGGGTTATTTATGTAAGCCCAGGAAATAAATAATTAATGTTTATTATTTTGGGTCTTTTGTGTCCAAGAGAAATAATAAATATTTTTCCGACCCAATAGCTTGGACCTTATGGTTTTTTCCAGATACGGTTAAGAGGAGTTTAGGATTAGGCCAAACTGATTCTCAGGATAACATCCGGGTGTTTTGAAATCTCGGGGATATGTTTATCAGATATTGAGAAACCTAGTTTTGGCTAACTAATAAACTAGGCTCTGATAGAGAAAAACCCTAATTTTTCAAAAACTTACAGAGAGCCTCACGTAAGCTCTCTCTCTCACGCCACCCTCTTCTTGTGGTTTACTCCTTGTTCTTTACTAATCAATAGCGAGAGAACCAAGGAGATTTGAGATTGTTCCTCTTCACCATTGTGTTCACCGACTAGAGGTTAGGAAGAGGAATATTTTGAGAGCTAGAAAGGTTGGCGTTGATGCAAACAAGGCGAAGTAGAAGGCTAGCGGGTGTTCAACCGGAAGCTTCTTCATGTGGGTGAAGCGAGGCGATTCCAGTCGTTCAATCCACTCCTACTCAACCTAGAAGGGTTAAGGAGCGCAAAGGTATGATCTTCACGCTTCCGTATGGCCTTTAAGGCTTGGTTTTTTTTTTCTCTATTTTTTCCCCATAACCAGTGCATGCTCCCCTGTTTCGTCTCCCTTAGTGTCAAGACGGCATTCTTAAATGGCCATCTTAGCGAAGACATCTATATGTCCTAACCGGAAGGGTTTATTGCTAAAGGCCAAGAACATATAGTTTGCAAGCTTAAGAAGTCCATTTATGGACTTAAGCAGGCATCGAGAGCATGCAATATTCATTTTGATGAGACTATAAAGTCTTACGATTTTATTCAAAACGAGGATGAACCATGCGTGTACAGGAAACTTGAAGCTATTAATGTGGTTTTTCTTGTCTTGTATGTAGATGACATTTTACTCATTGGAAATGATATATGGTCATTTTTTATCTACAAAGGTTTGACAGTCTAGTCAATTTAGTATGAAGGACTTAGGAGAAGCCAGTTACATTATCAGGATTAAGCTTCTTAGAAATAGGAAGTAGAGAATGTTAAGATTATCCCAAGCGACATAATTGATAAGATGGTGGCCAAGTATTACATGAACTCATGCAAGGAAGCTCTAATTCATTGCAGATATGGGTTATTTTTTTGTTCAAGGGACTATCCTAAGTCTCAAGAAGAAAAAGTCAGAATAAGTAGGATTCCCTACATTTCGGCTGTAGGAAGTCTCATGTATGCCATGCGATGTACTAAGCCAGATATCTGCTTTTGTCAGAAGCTTGGTTAGCAGATATCAGTTAAACTCTGGGGAGGTTCATTGGTAAGTTGTAAAGCATATTCTCAAGTATCTCAAGGGAATGAGAGATTATATACTGGTTTATAGGACCGATGACTTGGTTCCTACAGGATACACATACTCAGACTTCCAAGCAAATAAGGATGAGAGAAAATCCACAAGTGGATATGTTTTCACCTTGTCTGGAGAAGCCAGTTCATGGAGGAGTATCAAGCAATCTTGCATTGCTGACTCAGCCATGGAAGCTAAGTATGTGGCAGCTTCGGAGGCTCCAAGGAAGCAGTCTGGCTTCGGAAGTTCCTTTCAGAACTTGGAGTCGTACCTCACATGGACAGGCCGATTGTGATGTATTGCGACAACACTGAAACAGTATTGCAATCTAAAGAACCCAGGAACCATAAGAAGGGGAAGCACATCGAGAGGAAGTACCATCTGATCCGGGATTTCATCTAGAGACGGGAAATCGAAGTGGAACAGATTGCTTCAGAGAACAATCTAGCAGATCCATTCACCAAATCTTTAGTTGAAAGAGTCTTCAAGAGATACTTAGACACCATAGGGATGGGCACCTACGGACTTACTTAGTCTTAGAGTACAAGTGGGAGATTGTTGGGAAATATACCCTCTTAGACTAGGTTTTTTATGTAAATATCGAATGTTTTAATAAAAGAATTTATTCTCAGAAATTATTTGTGAATTTACATTTTATTTGTGCACAATTACGATTGGAAAAGACCTATTATGTTTAAGTAAGTAGTCCATGTGAATGGTGGAATTTCACAGTAAGGTATGGATCACGGGTTACTTAACACATAAACATTCGTTCTTAACCGATTGATGAGAATGAGAATCTCATCATGTCTAGGTTATTTTGTTATGAATTTCAAATGGGGAATGGCTTACCTTTAACTAGTGAGGAGTCCACTCTCTTCATTACATAAACGTATTCGAATATGTAGAACATGACTTGTAGTAGTGGTTTCTTAAAGTACTATATGGTAGAAACCTAGACTACTACTACTACAACGTGGACTAATACTCTACGACTTGAATATAAGTTGGTGGTCCGACGAAACTGGAAGCATGTACTTTGATATGCTTTACTTGAGGTTCTATCGTAGGACCAATATACTTGCATGTTGGGTATATTTGACTAGTTAGTTAGGACAAACTTGTACAAGATAGTTTCTATACTATATCATCCATTATGGTTGCCTGAATGATCTAAATATCCAGGGCCCTGGGAAATAGGACTTGGATGTTTGCTTTAGGGTAGCTTCCTTGGAAAGCGGAAACAATCCAGGAAGTCGTGGATCATTGGACTAGAAGCCTAAGGATGGTTTTGAGAGGTGTTAGTACATTTCTTCCTCTCTAATGCACGACGATGTATAGAGGGGTATTTTAGTCGTTTCACCTGTAGGTCGGAGACTTTGCTAACGCGGCATTGTTCTTGGGATCAATATTTTCTTATGGTGATATTAGAAAATATTTAAAATACAAAATACAGCTATTTATATGGCAAGGGTTTTTTGGTCATTTTAGTAGTCAATGCGATGTGTCTTTTGGTCGCTAGTATAGACTGTAAGTCCTAATTATATACAGGCTAAGGAATTAGTTTTAAATTAAATTAAATAGAATTTATTTTATTTAAGTAACCTAATTTAATTATTGGGTTAGAATAAAATAAAGGTTCACAGAGAAAGAAAGAATTAATTAAATTAGTTTGGTGGGTTAATTAATTATTCAGGGCTTTGGCCCAGTTTGAATAATTAAATATTGACCTGGGACTAAACTAATATAGTCTTGTTAATTGGACTAGTTTATTTGGGCTGAAAATTTAATTATTTACTGGGCCATTTATTTGGTTCTGATTAGAATAATTAATTGGGTTCAAGAGGTTAAACTAAGAGTCCAATAGGCTAAATTAAAAATCCAGTTTAACCTAAGATTTTATTTAGGCTAAACTGGAGAAAAAAGATGTACGTTACTTTTCTTCTTCTTCTCTGAGAAAGGAAAAAAGACGGCCTCTTTTCTCTCTGAAAAAATTCCTTAGTCCTGTGAGTTTTCACCAAACGTGGGTTAGTTAGGCCATTTATTGGAAGATCGAGAGAAAACTTGGCGTTCATATACACGCACAGACGTAGTAAGAGGCATGTAGAGATTGCACCAGAGGTTTCCACCAGTGCATCTACTCCAGTTCCGTATATTCTAGTCCAGCCAATTTTGAGAACAAGAAGAGGTAATAAAAAAATTATTTTTTTTCCTTCACGCAGGAGAGCTATGTTTTTTTTTTTTTTTTTTGTTCTTTGGCTGGTTTTTTGTTGTGTTTGGCTTGCAATTTCATCTTCAAGGGTAAAGGAGGAGATGGCTTCTTATTTGTTGTGAGGTTCTATACATCGTTGTAATATGATTTTGTTTGAAATTGAGAGCATTATTTTATGATTACCTGATTTCCAATTAATTTTGTTGAATGTTCTGATTTTCAATGAAATTTGCATATTGAAAGAGAACAAAATCAAATTGTTATGTTAGGCATCTGATAGTTTGTTGTGTAAAGAGTTCAGATTGCATTTTAGTTTTCTTGTGTTAATCGAAGATAGAAGGCTCAAAATGCAGTCCTAGATAATAAAATGCATAGGACTATTTCATCACTTGTGCAAAACACCAGACATGGTTCAAGAGTGATTTTATAATTGTTTATCATTTGGGGGGCCTATATAAGTTAGTTGTGCAATTGGTCTAGTTTGCATAAGGCTTTATTATTTATATTGGATAATAACCAAGATATAATAGCACTGAAGTAAATTAGTGCTCATATTGTTGCTAGGACAAAGTGTTGCGTTTAGACAACATCTTGAGTGGTAGGTAAGGAATTCATTCCCGACTAGTTGGTTGTTGTTTAGGTCTTTAAATTCTTGATATAAGCATTGAATTTAACCTTTTTTATGCATGTGTCTTTTGGGATCATGGCATTTAGCTAGATTTGAAATTATAGCTTTGGTGAATAAGCTACTTTGATGGACTTCATAGGTCGAGCTTTTGCTTTCTTTTCAATTGTTTATAGTGGTAGATTTTGCCAGAGAATGATGTATCCTTTTATGAGATCATATTATTTGCTAGTCACAACAGATACATGCCGAAATAGTTAAATGCTAAAATGGCAAATCTTGATTGTTATTGAATGGCCCTATTAAATTACATTTACTTAGAAAGAGCTTGGTCTCATTAGGCATGTTTTACCATGTTACATCATGGACTCTACTAGAATTTTGTTTAATTTTGATTAGTGAAGTCTCTATTTATTAACAGGGAGCAATCTATTTAGATAACCATGATTGCTAACTTATTTGAAGAATAGGAATTCCTAGGGCCAGATATCTTGAAAAGGAGCTCAAAATTGCTGCTTTTCTCTTTGGTAAGTCTATGGGCCTTTATTTGTACACAGGGCTTTTGTGATCTATATAGGGCTTTTGCTACTGTTCTCTTTGCTTATATACGACATATTTAGTGCATTTGTTTGTATATGGGGCGTTTGTGATTATTGTGGTTCCGTGGATTGCATAATTTGTGATTATCAATTGTTGGTATATACAACTAATATGTGAGGTCTTATAGTTTGTTACTGTTATCATAAGACGCTGTATTTCTGTATATTGCACTATAGTTATGGAATGGAAAATTAGTTTTTCCCTCCTCTTTACAACTAGAAGAAAATGGAAAATTCTATATATGAACCCATTTCACTTTGCTGTCAATAAAAAATAGGTATACAATCAAGGAGTCGACATTCGCATTACCTAATTACTAGTATCTATTTTTTGGTTAGAATTATGATCTCCACTTAATTTTTTTTCCACCTTTTTTTTGGGACTATTATCGAACATCTTTATTTTTCGGTTGTATTCTTCTTGCTTATCTATGAGTAGTTAGTGGGTGATGCACAACAGGGTATAATCTAATGATTTTTTTTTCTAATTTTTTTATTTCATTCCTTTGACCTTTAATACATTTAGCTTAAGATCTTTTCTTGGATATTGTAATGAGAGTACCAATTAATAAGCATAGAAAACTCGAAACTTCATTTTGGCTAGTCAAGGCTTGGCTTACACAAAGTCCAAATTTCCTTGATATTAGTGTGCTTTTAGACTTCTTCAGATAAAATATTGAAAATATTTCTTAATAAGTTTCCTTGGTGAACCAATTTGGTACATGTTCAATTACTCTTATAAAATGTATTCCTATTGCATACTAAATGTTTTCGTTTTCCAGTTTATTTTTCTAGAAAAATTAGATGGAGGATAGAAGTTGGATATATAAGCGGCATGTGACTGATTTGAAAGGAATTACAACCAAATTTGTTAGTGGAGTCAATCATTTTCTTTAATATGCTTTGGCAAAAGTTGCAACATTTATTAATCCTAATGAAGTTAGATGTCCTTGTGTAAAGTGCAACAATTTGCATTACTGTACTATGGAGGCAATCAAATTGCACTTGTATAGAAAGGGACTTACCAAATATTATTATAATTGGACATGTTATGGCAAAGAATTTAATACTTTGCCACAAATGTCCAATGTAAGTGGATGGGGATGCTTTGAGATCAACCATTCGGTATTAGGAAATGGTCATAGATGCAACACAACCAAATTGTATCCAAATCCATTTTCCCCTACTAATGAAGAACCTCCTAATTCTAATGCTCAGAATCTTATGAGATATTGAGAACTATAGACACTCCTATGTGGGAAGGATGTACGAGCCACTTTCTCCTATCTATGGTAGCTCAATTACTTAACATTAGATCAGAAAATAACATGTCGGAGAAGTGCTTTAATCAAATCATGCAACTGATGAAGGAGATTTTGCCTTAAGGGAACAAGATACCCAATGACTTCTACCAAACAAAGAAGTTAGTTTCTGGACTTGGTTTACCAGTTTAAAAAATTGATGTTTGCACTAATAGTTCTATGTTTTATTGAAGAGATGGTATTAATAGGAGAGATTACAAGTTTTTCAGTTATCCTCAGTACATGACTAGAAAGAAAGTGGGGAAAAAATAAGTAGCAGAAAGAAATCCACTTTAAGAGAATGTATTATTTCCCAATTACTCCAAGGTTGCAAAGACTTTATGCATCCTAAAGAACTATAGAGCACATGAGATGGCACTCAGAGAGCTCTACTGAGTAAGATATGATGAATCATCGTAGAGATAGTAAAGCATGGTAGCATTTTAACCAAACTTATCCTAAATTTGCAAACGATGTGAGGAATGTTAGTTTGGGAATATTCACAGATGGTTTCGCACCATTGAGAATATCAAGAAAGCAATACTCATCTTGGATAGTTATTATCACTCCGTATAACCTACCCACATAGATGTGTATGAAGACTTTGGTGATGTTTTTGACAATCATTATCCTAGAGCCAAAAAATCTGAAGCAAAAACTAAATGTATATTCGCAACCATTGATGGATGAATTGAAACAGCTGTGGTTCGATGGTATCCAAACTTATAATATTTCAATGAAATAAAACTTTCAATTCTGAGTAGCCCTTCAATAGACCATTAGTGACTTCCCTTCGCATGACATGTAAAGTGGGTAGAGTACAATAGGGAAACTTGCTTGCCCGTATTGCACGGAGCGAACAAAGTTAGTCTAACTATAAAATGATGAAAAAAAATATTGGTTTAACTATCATTGACAATTTTTGCCAATTGAACACCTTTTTAAAAGGGTCCCCAAGTCTTTTAGAAGAGATTAAGGTGAGAAAAAATAACCACCTCCACCACGTAATTTTGGGGATCAAATGTGGAACTAAGTTTGTAATCTTCCAAAGATAACGAAGATTGCAATAGAACTTGGGAAGAGTGATGGTAGGGGTGAATTCCATAACTGGATAAAATGGAGTATATTTTGGGATTTACCTTATTGGTGTACAAATCTCATTAGTCACAATTTAGATGTGATGCATAATGAGAAGAATGTATTTGATAATGTGTTGAACACTATTATGGATGTTAAAGGAAAGACTAAAGATAATGTAAAGGTTCACTGTGATTTGCTCAAGTATTGTAATCGCCCAGAACTTTGAATAAACCGAGAAGGGAGTGGGAAAGTATCTATACCAAATGTATGCTACATTTTAACCAAAGAATAAAAGAAGCTTTTGCTTGAGTGGGTTAAACAACAAGGTTTCCCGATGGTTATGCATCAAATCTGAGCCAGTGCGTTCATTTGAAAAACTTAAAGATGTCTACCATAAAGAGTTATGACCGTCACGTATTTATGGAGAGATTGCTACTGTAACACCTTATATTTTCGTAACGTAGTGAGTTATAACTTTGTGGGATGTTAACTTGTCTAATTGCTCAGATAAGGGGTCTTTATAACAAACTTTATTCAAAAGACAGCGAATTTTTTTTTCCAACATAGAAAAGTACAAGAATTTGTTTTATGATACATACACTCGCGAATACAATAGGTCTAAGATATAGCATGACCCTCTGGGAGTCCACCGCACTTCTGCTGCGCCTCTGATCCTAAATTTTTCAAGAAAAATAACACGTGTGTGAGTGAAAATCACTCTGTGAGTTCCATGTGTGCTAGTGCTTTAGTAAGGGGACAAAGTACATAAAATCCTTATGGGGAAAACATTTCACTTGTTCACTAGAAACAATTTCAAAACTCTTAAAAAAAGAGTTTATTTAGAACTCAATCATTTTTGAAAAACTATGCTTTAATTCCAAATCATTGTCCCAATTTCCACATCATAGGCATTCCTTCAACTAAAGGTCAGCCTATATGCAAAGCTCTCAAGGCTTCGCCTTCGGCGCCACGTATCATTGTGCTTAGATTGTAACCTACAGCACTCAACCGTGCATCGCCGGATAAGTAAGTACACCGCAGTGTACTACCGAGCATCAAATTAGTGCTTATGCCAGGTATTCAAGTTAGTGCATACGCCAGGTATTCAACTTAGTGCATACACTAGGAATTCAAGTTAGTGCTTACATCAGGTATTCAAGTTAGTGCTTGCATTAAGTATTCAATTTAGTGCTTACACCAAGTATTCAAGAAAAAGGCCAGTACTTGAGCATATCGGGAAATCGTTTTCCATATCAAGAAAACCATTTTTGGGACAAAATATAATTTTTTAAAGTTTGATCCCACTGACTCGCAAGTCAGATCATCATTCACACAGGCTCCGCCGAGGCAATCAATTCATTCCATGGCACATCAGACCAATAAAACAATTTTAGGGATCAAAAGGTCGTTTTTCAAAAGCCAATCTCGTCATGAGAGATTATTTTCCAAAATCATATTGAACATAACAAAACATGTTTCTAAGAGCATTCGGGTCATTTTTCCCGTACTCGATCACAAAAATCATTTTCAAGGGCATTTAGGTTATTTTTCCCGTGCCCGATTTCAAAAGACTTTCGGAAGGGATTTGGGTTATTTCACCCTTACTCGATTTGAAAAGTATTCACAAAAGGTTCAATAAGGGTATTTCGGTCATTTACCATATATCCGATTCCAAAAGGAACTCATTTCAAGAAATCCAAAATTCTAATCCGAAAAGAGGATTAAATTCAAAGTTTCCAAATATATTTCCATAAAATGTTCCAATAAAGGCATTCCAGTCAATTTATGAATACCCAATTCCAAACTTTGCCATTTTCTGAAAATTCCAAATATTTAATCCAAAAAGGACTAAATTCACAAAATTCATGTTTTAATCATCTAGTAAGGTTTTTAAGCCAATTATGATGTTCAATCGAGCCTAAAATGGCATAAAATAATTCTTGCTCAGATAAACCTTAAACATATTCAGGAATTTTTAAAATGGTATAAAACATAGCATTTCATGAAAAAGTGGAGCACACTAGCTTTCAAGAGGTTTTAGAAATAAAAGGAACTCACCTCGTGTCTTGACTAAACTTTTCCGTCCACGGCCGTTCAACCACTATTTCTACCGATTCCAATGTTCTGTTGGCCATTTACCGATAAACCTACATCAAATATCGTTTTCGAGTCAAATTGTTTTTGGCCGAAAAATAGCCAACAGTTGGCTGACGTTTAGCTAACGTGCCTGACGTTTAGCCGATGTCCCACCGACGGTTAGTCGTCGTGGCCGACAGGTAGCTGGCGGTTAAGAAAAACGTTTAACTTTCGTTCACGTCATTTTTTGGTCGTTTGATCAATTCTTTCATTTTTATTTTTCCAAAACCTTTCTCCATTCATATACAAAGGATTCACTTCATATTTCCCCTTAATTTCATCCAAATTCACACAATTAATCATCCTTAAATTCATCCATTTTCGGACTATTTTTCTGAAATTTCACTGGTTTGACACATCATTTTGTTTTGCACATAACTTTCAATCTACAACTCCGTTTTAGCTCTATGATATACCAAATTAACTGTAAGACTCTTAAATTTAATTCTATATAGGCCTTATTCAGATTTTTGGCTCCCATAACACATTACTAGGAAAAAACAGCTCCAGTAGTTTTTCCTCAAACTACTATTCATGCTTTCCTTTGTTTTCCTTTAGCCTTTAACACCTTGGAACCATTAATTCACTCAATTTTCCTTCAAATCATCTTTAATTCTGTGTTTTTCAGATTCCAATGGCTCACAAGAGTCACACTTATTCAACACAAATTCACTTCTTCAAAACAAAAGCTAGTATAATTCATTCCATTTTTATTCTACTTTAGTTATCATCTCATCAACCAAAACTACCATAAATATTCAGTTCTTCCTTACACAAAAATATATCCATAAGGCTTCTAGGAAGCTAACATACATAGAACACATAGGTATATACAAGGTTCACATACAAAATTTACAAACCCTAGCTTTAATCCAAAATCAAGACATGAAAATCATGTTTTCACGTTAAAATTGATATCATAATGATCACCAAAATGAAATCTACAACTTTAATTCTTGAAGTATAAGATTTTACCTTGTGTTTGAGGCTATTTGAAGTGATTTTGCTCCAAGAACACCGAGAACACACACACTCCTTTCTTTCTCTCTCATTTTTCTTTTTCTCCCTATTTTTCTCTAGCTTTTCTTTCCTTGTTTTCTCTTGTTTTTCCTTCTTCAAGGCTGGCCAAAATTCTGGCTGCTATAATAGCCTTCTCACCACCATTCTTATCAAAAATTTGGCCAAGAAAATTTTAAATCAATTAATTGCATGGGGGTGAATGTATAGGTGTGTTCCAATGAAAAATTTACACACCAACCACTTTTATTTCCTCCACAAAAATTCCCTTATTTCTTCTTGCAAGGCCAACTAAATTCTTGGCCAATTTCCATCCATTCAATCATCTTCTCTTGGTCTAAACATTATCCAATCACAATACCCAAGGCCTAAATTAAAGGGCCTACAAAATGATGTGTTCTAATAACAAAATTACACATAATTCTTCATTTATTTTTGAAATCCTTTAATTCCAAGTATCTTGCATGAACTCTTCATGCAACCTCTCTTAAATTGACACATGTCCATGGGATACCATTCACAAAATGCCACACGTACCATTTTTAACTGCGATTTCCTTTTTTTTTCCAGAAATGACCAAAATCGGGTCCAAAACGGAAGAATATTTTATTTCACCATTCAACTCCAAAAATTCCACTGAATCCACTGGTAACACTTAAATTCTTTAATTCCCTTTCTATTTGGTCAAATTTACGGTCAAAGTCGCAGGCACGGTCAAAATGATAAAAATACCCCTCGTGACCCAGATAGCATAATTCACACCAAAACGTATGTTTTATTGCACTGATCAATTTCTCTTCTCAATGTACCCTCAAATTCTTATTTTATTAATAATAGTAGCCTTCCGAAGATTTAAGGTATGGGTAGAACAAATCCAATAATTATATCCAGGTCTCGACCAATATTATCATACCAAAATATTCGTCTTATTATACCGATCAACTTTTGTTCTGGTTATTGATACAAATTCTCATCCTATTACAACTAGTAGCTAGTCAAAGATAAAAAGGCGAGGTATTACAGTTGCCCATAGCACTAAGAGAATTGCTTCCTCAAATATATGGAGTGTTTTGATCTTATTAAGTCTATTCTATAGGGATTTGTGTAGTCCTAAATTATCGATTGCACATTTGTGTAAACTGGAAAATGATATAGCACAACTAGTATGCAAGTTGGAGAAAATATTTCCACCGAGATTTTTTGATGTGATGGAACATCTAATGGTGCATTTACCTTACGAAACAGGGTTGGTGGTCCTATTTAACATAGATGGATGTATCCATTTGAAAGATAACATATCGTAATAGTTTACTCATGTTAATCCAATTTCAAATGCATGTATATAAATCAGTTTTTAAGTAGATGGCTATTTTTCCTTTTAGTTACTTTGCATCATTTGAAGGTTAAGGTAAAAGTTATGGCTAGAGTTGAAGGATCAATTTGCAATGCGTATCTAGTCGAAGAAGCATTTACATTTTTTTTGTTATTATTTTGAGCCTTACTTGCAAACAAGATATACTACTAGAGCTTGTAATAATGTAGTTGACTATAAAGCTCTAGTTTAGGAAATGGTCTTATCAATTTGTGCTAATTCTGGAAGGTAAATTGGAAAAGTAAAAACTCAGTATTTGGCTATAGAATAATTAAGAGTTGTTACCAATCACATCTTGCTTAATTGTGAGGAGGTGTAGCTATATATAAAGTAAGAATATTTTCATATATATACAATTTTGATCATGAAGGACCTACTACCAAATATTGCTAATATGATATAATACTTGCAATGATTGATTCAACGAATTCAAGGAGCATGTGAGGTCTCAAGTACCAACTATAATAGACCATGAAGTTGAAAAAAGATTCAAAAATGAGTTTATAGGGTAGTTTAGGGCTTATGTAAGTTTGGTAACATATACAAAGTGTTTGATTATTTAATATAACACCACATAACATGTGCTTTTTTTTTTTAATTTAAATAGTTTCATGATCCACAAAACAGAGAAGATAACATATGCCTAAACAATTTATCTTGGGGACCCTCGGCACAGGTAAAGTCATTTAATGGGAACCTTGTAAATAGGTTTAGATTCAACACCTATAGCAATGATGAAGGAAAGAAGACTATGAATAGTGGTGTATATGTTAAATGTGGTAGAGATGGGATGTCTAGGAATGATTATTATGAAATCTTGAAAGAAATGAAGTTGAATTGGTTAGCACTCCAATCCAAATGGTCGTGCTTTTTAGATATGACTGGTTTGATACTATATCCAATCGGGATACAAGAGTACATTCTCAAAATAAGCTTGTTGACTTTAATTACAAAAGGAGTTATCTTGGATTTAATCCATTTATGTTGGCTTATCAAGCTGTACAAGTATACTTTGCTTTATATCCTTGTAGCAAAAGACCAAAGTTTAACTGTTTAGCTGTATGCAAAAAAAAAAAAAAAAAAAGACATGTAATTGATGCACCTTAGTTGACAAAGCATACCAGGAAGATGTAGATGAAGCTGAAGCAATAAGCACATGTATAGGGGATGATATTGGTCCCCTAGCACTTGAATCTAGTGAAAAGGAGATGGTGGCTGCTAAAATAGATTTTTTTACAACAGATGAAAATGAGTCAAATCATGAAGAAGATGAAAGACAGATTGATTGGGAAATGGATGATGAAAATGATGACATTGATGAAGAGTATATGTCAGATGATGAATCAGAATATGAGTAGTTTGTAATATCTAAAGTATTTTAGTAGTATTACTTGTAAAAGAATAGCTATAAGAATAGCTATATAAATAGCAGTCTTTTTTTTATATCCTTATTGAATGGTCTTTTCCCTTTTCTATCATTAAGGGTTATGTATGTTTGAAATTTATAGTTTCCATGTACTAATTCTGATGTGAATCTTTCAATCTATTTCAACTTTCTATCCATTTACATGTACGGTTGTTGAATGTTATTATATTATTTTCAAATAACTTATTATTATTATTACAAATTTAACTTGATTTTCAACTTTGTTAAATGTTTAGATATGGCTAAAAGGAGAGGAAAGAAATATTTGAGTTTTACTTCATTGAAATCTGCTTAAGGGGTGGGGCAACCTTCGTCTCATGCCCAACCTTGTAGTACTTTAGTAGCCATTCCTTCTTGTAGTCCTCTAGCTACATTACCTACATCTAGTCACTAGCTGATATCCATTTCTGCTCTTAGTCGAATACCTTCGGGCAGCAATATACCTGATGTATAGTAGGAATTATCCTTGCATACCCTAGAGACTTCTCATCTTCTTGTGGTTGGAGTTATTAGACATAATCTATGTCCACTTACTAAGCCTACTGAGCCTACAGTGCAACAATAGGATGCCAGGTTTCCTAGTCCATCACTACACCCATTAGTAACTAATGTTATACCATAGCCAGGGGATAACAACCGAATTGAGCCCTATAGTGATGCATAAGTAGAGCATAATACTATATTTATATTTTACTTAATTTTCGTCGTGATTAACTCTCTATTCAAAATAGTTTATCATGCTCAAATTATTAATATTTCACACATTATTATAGATTCACATGTCGGTCTAAGTGTGCATAGACTATAATAACGAAACAACGATTTACGAGGTGTTGGTTGCGATTTAACGATGTACCGACTGATGTGAAGAATGTTTAGTTTGGGAAGTTTGTTGTATGTATTTTCTATTATTTTATATTGTTGTAAGAAATACTTATTATCAGTTTGAATTTTTATTTTTGGCTTTAAAGGGTGGGGCAGCCATTATCTCAAAATGAGTAGTCCATTTTTTGCTCCAAGTTGTTGGATTTGTCCTTTATGCTTTTTCATTGCGCCAACAATTCACAGAAACATGTTTAAATTCATGCTAAATGTATAAGTGTATTGCCATGTTCTATTATACCATGTTTTAGATTCAACGCACCAACAGTGCATTGAGAATGTGGGTATTAATTCACATGGTCTTGGTATGATTCATTTAGCATGCTTTGACTTTTGCTACAACATGGCATGCGTGCTTTTAGCAGATTTATTGACACACATCACACAAACATAAAATGAGGTTCACATCGATCTATTGAACAAATGCCCATAAATGGTGCTTACATCTACTGAACAAATAGTTGATCCATTAGTCCCTACTATAATTTACAAATGTACTAACATGTTCATTATTGTAAAAACACTGGACATTGCACTCGGATCATTCACCACAGATACGTGCAGTGTAGGAGGAAAGGTGTTGGACAAGAATGACTGATACCTTTTTAAAGATTAGGAATGTGTAGAAGAAGAGGCTTGCTTGGATGTCACAGGACATATATGACCAACTGTGCAAACATTGGTAGTCCAAGAATTGGAAAAAATTATTGCCTATTGCTAAAGAAAATAGAAAGTGTAGCTCTACCAAACACACCAGAGGTTCTATCAGCTTTACAGAGCATGAGTTGAGAGTGATATTTCGTCTTACATTAAATTTTACTTTAATAATTGCTATTAAAATTGTGCATATAAATTCTAACCTTCTAATCCATCTTAATCCTATTCATCATAACCTTCTTAATCCATTATTGCATTCAATATCCGTGCCCTTCTATTGACTTTTTCATGCACTTGTGTTCATGAATTGCTAACATTCATTTAATCTCCTTGTATCTAATCCGTTTTCGCCATATTTTCTATGGCCTATTTAAATTTGATCAATGCTTTGATATTGAAATAGAGTTTGACACAACTCCATAATTTATACGTAAGTTTAACACAAAAATTTGTTGTGTTCGTATCTGGGTTAGCCAAAATTGGTGTTAGAAATTTGTTGTCTTCGTATGTTCGTCCATTACATCACAGTTTTTAGTTTGTCCAGATGAAGTTCCACATCATAGTCGTCTTACATTATAATAATTCTTGCAGCGTGCAGAGTAAGGACATGACTTTGACTATCATGCCTTATTTTTGAAAAATTGCACCAGTTTCAAGATGGGCCCAATAAAGGAGAATTTGTAGATGAAAAATCCCGCAAGATCATTGTATATTACATTTTAATTTCAATAGTTAAAATTGCATAATGCTTTATCTTTTGTTTATATTTCATAATCAAAATACTTTTTAAGAGGACATCTAAATGATGAAGTTACTGTTGGGATTTCATCATTCTTATTAAATAAGAACGCAGTGGAAATAACCATGAAATTTATGCCCAAGGATCACGTGTTTGCAATTAAAACGGGAATAGAGGAAGGAAATGGAGATTACCTTCTATAGTAGAAAAACAAAAATTTCTTGTGCCAACCCAGGAACCAACTCCTTGCTTTGATCGTCCAATCGCCCCACTACAATCCAAGAGTAGGATTGTCTCTAGTAATAATCCACACAATGTTGAATTGCTCACAAAGCCTGCTTAAAACTATGCTAGTAGAAGATGAGCGGCTAGGTTTAATTGGAGAAGAATAAGGTGAAAAAGGAACATCCGAAAATCCCACGTCTGCAAAAGGAACGATTCCTTTATTTATAGTTTTAGAATTTGTGTTAATTGCAATTAAGTCCTTCAAGATTAATGTCTACAATTAGGCCCTTGAAGTTTTTATAACTGCAACCAAGTCTTATAAATTATAACAAACTTATAATTCACCTATAAATATATTTTTTTCTCTCAATTAACTGCACAATATTATCAAATAATATATATTAAGTATTCAAACCTTTATTGTATGTGACCCATTAGGTTTCCTGGTCTTATTGGTAGTATAATATGAATTAATTCTAATAGCTTTAGAATTATTAATCCTTAATAAAATATAGGATTAATTTATTAATTCTCTAATTAATAAATTCATATTTAGCAAATCAAGAGCGATATCTAGCAATGGCTCTTGATCACCCAAAAGTCTAGAAAGTCAAGTGGCTTGACATGAATATTTCAATAGCAAATAACCAATGCAATACACTCCTTTCACCATACTATATCTCATTCGGTCTAGAGTATGAAATTAGTGCCAACTCCATCCAGAATATTATTAATTTTGGCCTGAATATTTTAGTACTTTTACAAGAAATCCATTACTCGATATGTGTAACAAATTTGGAACTATTTCCAACACATAGTCGCCTTGGCCAAGAACTTCATGAGTAATAATTTCTATAAGTGGCCCTGAGATATATTCTCCTACTATTAGGAGTGGTGAATCCTTTATTGACCCTCTCAATTACTTTCATTTACTTTACATTATACCTAATATCCATCCCATAGGCAGTCCTTGTAAGACTCCAAAGATTAAAATCAAAGTACAACGCTTAGTAAATAAAATACCTTGAAGATCTCAAGTCTAAGGATACTTGCACATTTGCTATATTGAGATTCTATCACTGACACTTAATAGTTTTTCCAAGTGATTATCTCATAATTAGATCATCCTGAAGGCATAGAAAGTGGAAAACACAGGGCACGCAGCGGAAGTAAAGATAAAAAACTGGAAAAACTAAAGAACAGGGGATTCCCAATCAAAGCCGGCGCTGGCTCCGGCAGTCTTAGCCAGCATCGGTTGTGCTCTGGCAAGACTCCGAGGTTAAATTTTTTTTTACCTCTTTTCCTCGTCTTAAGAGTTGGCTGGACCAGAATGTGCGTAATTGGGGTAGGTGTGCTAATGGAAGCCTCTGGTGCGATTCCTGCAAGCCTCCTACTCCGTCTTTGCATATAGGTAAACGTCAAACTCTTGTTCTTCCAGTATATGGCCTGCCTAAATCCGTTTGGTGAACAACTCAAAGACTAAGGAACTTTTCTGGAGAGAGAGAGAGAGAGAGAGAGAGAGAGAGAGAGAGATCTGGCTTTTTCCACAGAGAAGAAGTCATCTTAAAAAGTGTGTGTTCTGCAACCACGTTATTTCTAATCCTCCTGTTTAACCTAAATAAAGCCCTAGGTTAAACTGGATTGGGCGATTGGACTCTTAGTTTAACTTCTTAGGCTTAATTAATTATTTTAATTAGAACCAAATAATTAGCCCAACAAATAATTAATTTTCCAGCACAAATAAACTAGTCCAATAAATAAGCCTATATTAGTTTCATCCTAGGTTAATCTTTAATTATTCAAACTGGGGCCAAAGCCCTGAATAATTAATTAACCCACCAAACTAATTTAATTAATTCTCTCTCTCCATGGACCTTTATTTTATTCTAACCTAACAATTAAATAGGCTACTTAAATAAAATAAATTCCATTTGATTTAAGATCAATTCCTTAGCTTAATTAGGACTCACGGTTTATACTGGGAACCAAAAGACACACCGCTTTGACTACTAAAATGACCAAAATACCATTGCCATATAAATAGCTGTATTTTACATTTTAAATATTTTCTAATATCACCATAAGAAAATATTGACTCTAAGGACAGTACTGCGTTAGCAAAGTCTCCGACCTACAAGTGTAATGACTAAAATACCCTTCCATACATCGCCGTACATTTAGAGAAGAAGAAGTGTACCAACACCTCTCTAAATGACATCTACCATCCTTAGGCCTCTAGTCTAATGATCCACGACCTCTTGGATTGTTTCCGCTTTCCAAGGGAGCTACCCTAAAGCAAATATCCAAGTCATGTTTCCCAGAGCCTTGGATATTTAGATCATTCAGACAACCACAAGAGGCGATATAGTATAGAAACTATCTTATACAAGTTTGTCTTAACTAACTAGTCACGCATACCCAGCATGCAAGTATATTGGCCCTACTATAGAACCTCAACTATAGCATATCAAAGTATATGCTTCCAACTTCGTTAGACCACCAACTCATACTCAAGTCGTAGAGTACTAGTCCACGCTGTAGCGGTAGTAGTCTAGGTTTCTACCATATAGTACTTTTAGAAACCACTACTACAGGTCTTGTTCTATGTATTCGAAATACGCTTATGTCATGAAGTGAGTGGACTACTCACTGGCTAAAAGTAAGCCATTTCTCATTTGGAATTCATAACATAATAACCTAGATATGATGAGATTCCCATTCTCATCAATCGGTTAAGAACGAATGTTTATGTGTTAAGTAATCCATGATCCATACCTTACTTTGAAAGACCTCCATTCATATGGACCACGTACTTAAACATAATGAGTATTTTCTAAATGTGATTGTGCACAAATAAAATTATAAATTCACAAACAATTTCTGAGAATAAATTCTTTTATTAAAACATTCGATTTTTACATTAGAAACCTAATCTAAGAGGGCACATTTCCTAACACATCCAATGAACTTGTTTATATAACACGCATCCATATATTAATCATGAGTATCATAATACTCACGGTTATGAGAACCACCACTTGATCCAATCAAGGGATATAACATGTACTAGTCTTGGCGTATTAATAATGTCCTATCTAATTAATACTATGACTAGGGATTATTCAAGCACAAACGCTATATAGTGTAGTAGAAATCTCACATCATGATCTCTATCATGATTTTCTTAACACTGTGTTATACTAGAAACTTTATCAAATAGTATATATGCATATTAAGATATAATAATCAAACTGAAAGATAAAGAATGTATCTTTGATTAATTACTATGCAATATACATGGTATAAGTGATTGCCTCCAGGGCACAACACTAACAATCTCCCACTTACATTAGAGCCAATCATTCATATATCGAATATCGAATGATTCAACATGTTTATCATGTTTCTTCTGGAAAAGTGCTTTAGTAAGTGGATCAGCTATGTTCTGATCTGTAGGAATTCTCTCTATCTTTACATCCCGCCTACCTATGATCTCTCTGTTAGAATATATGCTCTTTAGACTAGTTTATCTGATGTAATTATCGAATTTATTAGTAAAAGAATTTATTCTCAAATTTTGTTTATGAATTTACATTTTATTTATGCACAATTTTCATTTGGAAAGGACCCATTGTGTTTAAGTAAGTGATCCATGTGAATGGTGGTCTTTTATAGTAAGATATGGATCACGGGTTACTTAACACATAAATGTTTGTTCTTAACCGATTGATAAGAATGTGAATCTTACCATGTTTAAGTTATTGTGTTATGAATTCTAAACGGGGAATGGCTTACCTTTAGCCAGTGAGTAGTCCACTCACTTCATAATATGAGCGTATTTCGAATACGTAGAATAGGACCTGTAATAGTGGTTTCTAAAAGTACTATTTAGAAGAAATCTAGACTATTAAAGTAGTGATAACCTCCTTTTGCTTGTATAGACATTGGGCCACATATATCTGTATGTATTAGTTCTAATAACTCTTTAGGCCTTTCTCCTTTTCCAGAAAATGGATTTTTAGCCATTTTACTAAGTAAACGAAATTTGCATATGTTATATGATTCATAATCAAATGACCCCAAGTCACCCAACTTGTATAACTTAGACACGTATTTTTTATTTATATGGCCTAAATAATAATGCCATAAGTAAGATGAGATTGAGTTATCTTTTCTTTGTTTCTTTTCAATTATATTGAGAATTGTATTCTCCATGTCTAGAGCATATAAACCATTAACCAAAGTTGTAGAACCATAATGGATATCATTTAATGAAAAAGAACAACGTTTATTCTTAAAATTTAAATGAAATCCAAATAAGTCTAAATAAGCAACTGAGATAATATTTTTCAATAAAATTGGTACAAAATAGCAATTTTTAAGTTCTAAAATTAATCCATAAGGTAGATTAAGATGATAAGTTCCCATAACTAGTGCAGCAACTTTTGCACCATTTGCAACTCGCAGGTCCACATCGTATTTTTTAGCCTTCTACTGCCATTTAGTACCTACAAATAATTGCATAAATGATATCCACAACCGGTATCCAATACCCATATCTCATTATTAAAGATAGTATTAATTTCAATCATAAACATACCAGGAGTAAAAGTAGAAGTGCTTGCGAGCTTCTCATTCTCCTTCTTTTCTTTCATAGTCTCCAAGTAGGCTTTGCAGTTGTGCCTCCAATGGCTCATCTTACCATAATGATGACATGGGCCTTTAGTGGCTGCTTCCCTCTTCTTCACGCCTTTTTTAGGCTTGGTAGGATTTTTCTTCTTCTTCTTGGGAACTTTCTTCTTAGCAGACGAAGAACCTACTAGTAAGATCGAATTATCATCCTTCTTCATGGATGATTTAGTAGTCTTAAGCAGATTGATAAGCTCAGGTATGGTGGTCTCAATATTGTTCATGTGGTAGTTAATCACAAATTGTGAAAAACTATTTGGTAATGATTGTAGAATTAAGTCAACACTTAAATCGTGATCCATTACAAAATCAAGAGACCCAAGCTTTTCAATATAGCCCAACATCAACAGCCCATGAGTAGCCATTGAAGCACCCTCAACCATCTTAGAACGGAATAGTTGCTTAGAGATTTTATATCTCTCAGTTTTTGCTTGTTTATCAAACAGCTCTTTAAGATGGAAGATAATGGTTTGAGCATCCATATGCTCATGATGTTTTTGTAACTCAAGAGTCATTAACACCAGCATAATACATGATATAGTGTCACTGTCCTCGTGCTTCTTGTGGACAACATGGTCATCAGCAAGAGTATCTTGGACTGGAGGTGGTGGAATAGGAGTGTCTTGTTAGGGATATGCCATAAAACAATTTGTACTTATACTATTGTCATTATGTTTTATGTAATAATATGAAGCATTTCTTTCCATGAATAGTATATTTAGTCTTGCAGTCATCAAGTATGTGACTTGATAGTAAAACCCTATGTCATAAGTACATAGTGGAACATTATTAGTGGAACATTATATTGGACATGACTTACTGTGAGAGTACTTTATGGAACATGTCATAAGTACTTTCTAGCCATAATGATATTAGAAGTTCTTCGACTTGAATTCATCATAGTTTCCTACTTGATAAATTATATATTTTGACGTTGTCTAAAGTTGTCTTTAACCAGATAATAAATTAGACCATTGTTAGATATAGAATAAACTAGGGAGAGGAATATAATTGATAGTGAAGGAATTTGTCCCTATCAATTTTGGGAGAGATATTCATGGGTCCCTTTGTAACACTCCACTACGTATGCCCCATTTGGGTTGGGGATGTCGCATCACCACAGGACAAGGGGTCTTTATAACTAAAATATAAAAAACAAATAAAAGAAACAATTCAAAGTTAAACTTATTATAACTCAAGCAATACATGAACAAGTTCAAAAATAAATGTCTACTACTGTCTCTCAAAAGAAATACATAGAAAAGATAATAATGAGTCTTTAAAACATAAGCAATTCTCTAGCTAATAACCTTCATAGCAGGATCAACCTGAAAATATGGTATAAAAGGTGTGAGATATAAATCTCAGTAAGCTCGTGTGTGCTTTGAGTGTTTCAGGTAAAACAGTTTATGTATGCAAGTTGTAAAAGTTTCATAAAAGAAAGTGCTGGCAAGCTTAAAATAAATTTCATAAATGAAAAGTGGTGTTTTGCTTTCCAAACATACATGTGCACAATAAATACAACCACTCAAAAGAGGTAGCTATGGCACCACACTTTGTGTACCATGACAATATAACAATCAAAATGCCACACTTTATGCATACTGACACAAGGTAGGTATATGACCTACCGTGTGATATACTCCTCATTCTCTACACCTAAACTTATCGGTTGTCCACTCCAAAAATACACAGTGAACTTGATTGAACTTGCTAGCTCGGACCGGCATGACCTACAGGACTAGCATCATATCCGGGAATGTCTCACCTCTCAAAGGTGGCCACCTACTGAGAAACTTACTCTAACCCTTCAAAGATTAGTCCTAGTAATCTACCCTTATTGAATACTCAACGTTGCTTGTCCCACTTGGGAAGAAAAAAAATCATACTATGATTCACTTGAAAGTAGCAATTATAGTTTCCAAAATTCTTGCCAAAGTTAGGTTTTTAGGAAAAATTTAGCGTTTGGTGTGAAATTGTTTGTTTAACTTTAAATGGTTTGCTTGACTGAAACAAAAAGGAAAATCGTCCATAATTGCCTTTATAGTACAAACACTCATATATATTGAGTTTGACTTGCTACAATAACTATGGTCTTCAAATGGTTTCATGCAGGAACTTACTTGATATTTTGCTCTTCTCGAATTCAAAAGTCTTCCAAGGTTAGCCTAACCCCATCTGGAGTAAACACAAGGTATAAGACAATATCCAGACCATATTTGTCTTAAATAAATAATTCCTAGTTCAACTAGCCACATCAACAACTAACCAAGACCGTAATGTCTTAAACTTTAATACTAGTTGATAAAGTATTTTATAAAATAAAACTAGCTTGATAAGTTAAAATAAATGGGTGTTATAAAATAAATAATAATAAGTTGTAGTTTCAAATAATAAAAAATGAGTAATATTGCTAATAAATAAAATTAGTGTTAAAGAATGAATAATAATAAATCCTAAATAATATTGGTAATTAGTAATATTTAAATAGTATTATTATAAATAATAAATTACATTTAATTTTTAATTAATAGATAATAGATAATAATTAACCAATAAAATTAATAATAAATGAATTATACTTAATTTTTAATTAATAAACAATAAATAAATTTTAATATAAATAATATTTATGGATATAGATAAAAGTTTTAGTAAGGCTAATTAATATGGTCTACAAGGTCATTTGATATTAATTAATTCTAATATTTTATTATTTATTTTTTAATAAAAAATTTTATTTATTTAACTAATAAAATAATAATATTTTAAATAATACTCTATTTCAAACCTACCTAATATTTTTTCAAATTTTATAGATTAAATTGAATAATAATTCTAATTAAATTAATAACAATAATGTTAATAAAAATAATTCTAGGATTAATAAAAAATAGTTTTTACCATAACTTTCTATTGTTAGAGAAGATCTATGAACATATTCTCATATAATAAATAACATGTTAATTTATCCATGAACATAGTCTTGAATCAACATATACTACAACACGAATGATCTTCTACTAAGCAAAACATCATCTATGGCTTTATTGAAAAATAAGAATATAAAGGCCTAATCAACAATGGTGTCGTAATATCTAACATGCATCAAAACATCTATAAATCTTTTTAATCATGATGAACATCTAATGATTCAAAAGCAAAATCTATAAGGCATAATCATTCATTCCAACTCTCATGTCCTAACTCCATCCTCTTCACCCACATACATATCATCAACCCCTATTTTATTTAATCAACCTATCAATATTTAGGAGTCTCGATTCTAAGAATTAAAAAGGGAGATTAAGAAAGAATTACTTGATTGATACTCGTTTGATGAAGGATTTTCCTTGGTTAGTGGGGATCCTAGAGTGCTTGATGGCCTTTAGTGGTCCGAAAGTAGCCATGGTTGATCATCACCATTTCGGCCAAAAGAGAGAGAATGTGTGAGAAAGAGACAAATGAGAGTAGAGAAGGATAATAGAGATTGAATAGAAGAAGAAGAACAAGGAGATTGTTCTTATTTTACCTTTTGGTGTTTTTTGAACCTTCAACAAAAAAGGTTTGTTTGATCCGTTTGGAAATTCAACTTTGAGTGTTTCGATGTTATAAAGTGAAAAAATGAGGAATATGGATGATCTAGAGAGTTTGGGAGTAATTGGAGGTGTTTAGGATTGGTTTAGGCTTGAAGATGTGAAGTGTGTGTTCTTAGTGTTTTTTGAGAGAGTTTGAGAGAAAATGATTTTCGAGTGTAGCTGGAATTATGATGGCCGAATGGCTTAGTGTAGAAGGAATTTTCTATTATCAAGAATGAGATAGAAGGTTTTCAGATTTTTTTGAAATTCAAATGGAGAAAAAGGTGGAGTTGTTTGAGGTATAAGATTGGTTAATGGAGTTTGCTCTTGGAAGGTTTCTTGTTCTTCAATGGTGTATGGCAGAATTAACTAGATTTCAACCAAAGAATGGAGAGTTGTTCAGCCCTAAGACTGGCCAAAAATGATCCTGTAATGGCAGAGGATTTTCTGGTTTTATCAATTAGCTATAGAAGTGTTTTAATGGAACAAAATCTGGAATTTAATTTGAAGTTTGAATAAGTTTTGGATAGAGTGATCTGAGCTTTTTGAGGTATGATAATGGAGTCCTAATATTCAAGGTTAGTGAGAAAGCCAAGATGTTCAATCCATGGCTATACAAGGTCCGAATTTCAGTGGGTTTTGATGAAGAATTTTGGCCTTAGCCTTGAAGAGACAAGCTGGAAAAATTTTTGGAATTTAAACTTCAAGAACACTTGGAATTGAAATGGTTTTGGTGCAGAATTTTTTGTTCTCTTTGGCACGATTTTGCAGCTGGATTCTAAGAGTGTTTGAAAATCTTTTAATGGTGGTTTTCCAGCCTTCATCTTGCAAAAAAATAGAGGAATTTCCAGCTGTTCATATGTTCTAACGGTGGCTTCAAATTTCATGTTTAATGTTGCTAGCTTGCTGAAAAAAATTCTGGTTTGGGACTGTTTGTACAATTCTGAAAATTCACTGAATTTCTAGCCTTCATACTCACATAAAATGACTGATTTTCTTACAAAAATTGGGTAGGAAAGCTGGCTAAAAGTTTTGAAAACAGCCTTGAAGGAAAAATGAAAAATTTTCCAGATTTTTCTTACCAAAACATGAACAAGATGAAGGTGGAGTTTGAAGGAATAGCTATAGTGTTTTCTTTTTCTTGGAATCCCTACCTAATTTCCCTTCTCACTTTTGGCCATCTCTATCCCAAAAGAGCTAATTTTCGAATTCTAAGCTAGGGAATTATCACAGAATTTTTATGATTAAAAATGGATTAAAGAATTAAGAGTAGTTTAAATTTCAGGACAAGGCTAGCAAAATTGAAAGGGATATGAACTCTTCTAGAATTCTTTTTAGGACAAGACCATATGGTGAAGACATTACCATTATGTCTTCCTTAAGACAACATTCCTATCTTCAGGGAATATAAGAAAAGTGAAAATTCAAATATAGCTAAGATAAATATGAATAAAACTTAAGTGGTGGGATTTGAACTTAAGGCCTTAGAGATTAATTCACAAAGCTCTAACCACTTAACCACACCAACTCTTATTCTTATTTTCTCAACAAAATATTTTTCGTATCTAAACCTCAAGCCATCATCCTATTTTAACTTCAAGCAAAATTATCTTTTTACCATTTCTACTCAACAAGCACAAATAAATCATTTAACCTATAAACCAAAATTCTAAGGCACGCAAAATCATTCAAAAGGTATATTTTATGCATGATGACATGATATGCATCCCATCCCCCTTACTCTAGGGTAGGCTTTAGGTGGAGTTTCACACCCTTGATAAGTTAGACTGTTAAATTGCATAGTCGTGCTCAAATATATCAATTTGAGATATTGATATTATTTATTTGAACAATCTATTATGAAATCAAGAAATAGTTAATTAAGCTTAATAAGGATGACATGCTCTGTGCCTTATACTTAATCTAGATATCGTGTGATACAATGACTAAATATAAAGCTATAGTTTGGTTCAAAGAGATCACTGATCTTCATTTAACCTAAATAGTCATAATATTTTGTTAAAAATTGCTTATAACTTGTGAGCCATTTAAATGTGATTTGGGCACACTACCAGTATTAAATGAACCTATAGGGTCACACATTAAGCGAATACATTAGGTGATATTTATGGTAACCAGGTTCAATGTATCTGAAAATATGTCTAGGTTAATTGAACCTAAAAAAATGATCAGATACAATGAATCTTGAAATATCCACATTCGATGTATCTGGAGAATGTCCAAATTATAAGAATCTGACTCAGTAAATTAATTAGTTAAATTACCAAGATAATGTCATAATCTTATCATATCAATTTTAATTTAAGTGAATTTAAAATAGAATAGGATAAGATATTATGAGAGTTGGACTCCAAAAGATTCGGGTGGTTTTAAAAAGAAAACCCTAGCTATCTTCTTAAGTTAGTTCTTTGTCAAAACATTCGTGCCTTCAATTTTACCAGAAAAATTAAGCCTTTCAAAACCCTAGGCGTTAGCACTCTCGAGTAACGAGTTGGTTCGCTGTGTGTATCTGATAGAGGGTATTCGCACATTACAGCATCTAGTGATCGTTCGAGTTACACATACTCCAGATAACCGAAAGATAGAGGTTTTGGTTACGGCGAACAGAGGTAATTCTGTAACTCCTAGATTGATCTTAATCATTTGGCTTGGGTCCTTGGAAGGGGTTCATAGATGTTTTTGGCATTTAAGAGTCCATGAATCTTAACACATTTAGCACGTAGAACAACTTTTTAGACTTGAGAATGATTCCCAAGTTTCTATACCAGTATAGATAGTTTGATTCGGTGAGCTTATTTATTTCTAAGATGCTACGTAGGTTTAGGTTTTTCAACATGATATAAGTGACCTAAATGTAAAGATAGAGTAATTAGAACATGTATATGCTTATGATATGCAAGTAATTAGGTTTTTAATTAAACGCATTTTATTCTACTATTTTACTCAAATCAATAGCCCCTACTATTGACTCAGGAAAGCCCGTTGGAAGATTTTTTAGTAGACCAGTATCCAAATTCCTTAAGAATGACCTTAGGTTAGCCCAAAAAGCCACTCTTAAGTTCAGTGGTAGGTATCCAATACTAATTACATCGAATGTAACAACTGTATCATTGGGTGATTAACATCTTTTAATCATTAAAGTATTTAATACTATCACAACCTTGCCTTTAATATTCTTTATGCTTGGGTTAGGGTAATTGGTTAAACCCAATCCATTAATCAGGAATTAAATTCCATAGTTTGAACATACTCAATGTTAAGTAGGCTTAGGTATGCCCAACAACCTGGTCTCGAAAAAGAGCTCTCGTTCTTACTATATTAATGGAATGCATTAGATTTAATATTATTTGAGGGATTTATTCCTTTTAGTTGTCTCATCGTTTGGCATGCATACAATTTATCAATAAGCAACATAAATTGATAAACATGGTTATAAACAATTATGTGGTATGGTTATGGACTCTCTAAATTAATTTTCTTAAACCCTAAAAGAAATTAATATGGTCAATCCTATGTGTTTATGCATGATTTAAGTAGAATATCTTATCATCTCGCTTCATTTTGATTTTCGTCTTCAAAATCTTGTAAATAAAATCTTGTGCAAAAAGTGCAAAAGGAAGAGGAAAAGGAAACAGAGAAAGTAGAAGAAAGTGAGAAGGATAAAGGGAAGAAGAGTGAAGTTTCCACAACTGCTGCCCCTACTACTGTATTGCAAGCTGTCCAACCAGCTATACTTGGAAGCTCATTGATAGGGGCTAAAATTACCATTATTTTTCTAGTTATTTGAGGTTGTTTTGTGATACATTTGTTCTAATAACTAGGCATATTTCTTCTTATTTGATATTTTTCTTGTAAAAAATGTTTTTGAAAAATTTATACTGATTTCAGTAGATTTCGAGTAAAAAGTGAACAATTCCATAATGCACCTGACACCAGACCCAGCCAATGGACTAAGGGTTGGGTCCATTCTATTCTAGCAGCAGAACTTGAGCAACTTTCAGGACAAAAACTAGAACATACCTGGCGCTAGGTCTGGCAAGCACACCTGGTACCGGGTCTAGTTTTTTTGTAGACCAAAAACAGAGCAAAAATTCAAGAGGAAGAATAGAGCAGACCTGACACCAAGTGAGTCGCAAGTACCCAGTGCCAAGTACGCTCTGGAAGGTGAATATTCTGTGCATGAATTTGAAAATTCTCCAATGATTTTTGTATTTTTTTGAATCCTACTAGGCCAAGACTTCCTAAGCCATGAATTTAGCATCCAAGAGGCCTATAAAGTGCAAGAAAACATAAGAGAAGAGAGATATATAGAGAGAGGCGGATCCAAAAGAAAAAATTCCAAATTAATCATTAAAGGAGATATTCACCCAATCAAATAGGGTTGTTCAAGAGAGTCTTCAAGGAAGAAGAAAGAGGCTTGTCTATGAGTGCTTTCTTTTCTCTTTATTTTCTTGTTCTTTAACAATGATGTATTCAATATCTTTAATGTAATTTAACATTATTTTGGGATTCATGATTTTGTGTTAATTTAGTTATTTAATCAATTCTTTGTCATCTTTGGTGTTTGATTACTTGTTATCATTGGTTATTGATGCGAGTTCTTCTAATTGACTTCGACAAAACGATGTTAGGAGTTTCATTGCATTGATTTCATATTTATTAAATCTTAATGGATTTGAACGATGAAGTTAGGATTTTAGAACTAAGTGATCGAATGTTAAGCTGATGTCGCCTTGACATACCTTGACATAGGGTCATTTGCTAATTTCATATTTTTAATGAATTGAAATTTATGCATATTATGGTTAGGATAACTTGATTGATAAATCTGCTAATTGAATAAAAATATATAACGATGAGCTTAATGCATGTCTTGGTTGTGTTAGCTTGATTGACAAATTTGTTAATATGAATCAAAATATAAGATTCATGCATATTTTAGCTTAATGCATATTGAATCAAAGAGATTCATGACTTGATAAACAATTGAATTTTGTTTTACATTCCTTCATGATGTCAAGATGACAATTAAATGAGAGAATTGCTAGTTTGTTCATTATCATATTTTTTAGGATAATTGTTTAAATTGCATAATCCTACATCCTTGAGTTATATATATTTATTATTTTTTTAAATTATTTTCTCACTTTATTGGGTTAGTTAAATAATGAATAAAAAGTAATTAGTGTGTACTTGTTCTTTTGAGGATCAATACTCGTTAATTTCCTATACTATACTTGCGATGAGTATATTTGTTTGTATGTATATTTTAGGATTAATGTTCTAATTAAAATTTGACTAAGGACTGAATTTAAATTTGATAATTTTTTTACACCCAAAATTATACATCACTCCTCTGGAAATTGCTAGAAGTGTATGGTAGTCAAAAGAAAGTCCAGCAGAATTGCTGGACAACACTCCAAGAAGGGTGTCGACTCAAAACCTACAACCATCCACATTTCCTGACTTGCAATTCATGATGTTGCCTGCTGACCTCCTATGCCTGAACAACCTTATTAGTTTTCTTTTGATGAACAATTTTGTGCATTCTGCTCCTGCACTTGAACAAATTCTTTTATTTTCTGCCCGAACAATTTTTACTTTTGCACTAATCCCCTGCTAATCCTTTTGATTATATGCTTATTATCTCAATCAGGAATTGACAATCTGCACTCTATCTCTTTTTTTTTTTCCTTTCTAATTAATCTTTGCACCATATCCTTGTTTGCTTTCCTCTTATGCCTCTTTTGTTTTGTTTTTTTTTTTTATTGATCACAAAGGGGGAGAAGAAAGAGAAAGTATATTAGTTTGTGAATTATGAATTGTGAATATATTACGGCTATGGAGCATATATTGTTGTGCCTATTGTGAATTATGAATTTATGGATTGTGATTGCGACTGTTTTTGAAGATGATAAATTCATATGGTTTGAGATGACTACTTATAATTATGGTTTGAGAATGCAGACTATGAAGAATTGGGTGACTTGGTGGAGACGTTGTTGATATGGACTAAGGAAATTGAAGTATGTGTATGAGTTTGTTGTGTATTCTGACTGATTGAGATTGGGTTGGATAATTTGTTTTGACTATGGGAGTGATGCGCATTTTTGCTAAAATATTTGGATGATGAGGATACTTGAGTAGACATTCATGAATTTTTTTTGGGTTCCACATAAAATTCTTGTGTTGAATCTCCTTGAGAAAAATAAGTTTCATCAAATTTCAAGAAAATCTTTGATCTATCCTCTTGAAATTTTTTTTACCCTACACATACACAAGGGGAGTTTTGAACTTGCATTTCTTCAATCCAAAATAGTAGTCCAAAAATGACTCTTTAAAAGGCTAGATTATGCCTTATTTTACCCTATTTGGATGCCCATTTTAGAAGTATCTTGAAATCTAGTCTTATTTTCAAACGTACTTTATACCTAGCATTTCATTATCCTCTGTTCACATATGCACATACATAGGGGAAGTATTACATCTTATGATTTATCTTCTACACTCCTTTATGTACATAACTATACATTCCTTTTTTTTTTTTTTGTGACCTTTATACGGCTATTTCCCTGTGAAATAGTCCTTTGATGGAAGAAAAGAGGATAAGGAGGTTGGTTAGGCCATAGGCTCATTAAGCCATGTTTATAAGACTATGTTTAATTTTTTTTTATTTTAAACTCATAAGCACTCTTTGAGTCCTATAATGAGAGAATGTATTTTAGTTTAAATACATTGTTATTTCTCTTTATCTAACATGTCCATACTATACATATCATTATTTTCATATCACAATCCCTACAAGTTTGTCATCACTTAAAAAATGAGAGATTGTTAGGCCTAAAGGCATTCTCCTATGTTTTAACTTATAACAAATATTGATGAGGACTAATTTATGTGATTTGTATGTGATAGGACATGTTTGATCTCAATTCTTTCAAAGACATACAAATGAGATTGCTAAACAACTATTGGGCAATGAAATCTAAGTCAATTATAACTTCAACTTAAGAGCTTGCAAATCATGAAGTTTTTGTGAAAGAACTATAGACTAGGAATCATTGTTAAGGTATTTATTGTAAATTCCTGCCTCTATTACCTAATGATCAATTTACTTTTACCTTGAAGTACACAAATAAAATGATTTCAAAGAATATGTCTTCAAATGTTTGGATAGACCTCTAAATCCAAAACTCCATCTAATAATCTGTAGCATTTTTCAAAAAATTTTGAAGTAGATTTTTTTGCTATCTTTCTTAGAAACATTCTTACACTTTAGAATACAAAAATCTTTCTTTTCATTTGTGCTTCAAAGTGAAATAAAATTGTTCTAAAGGTAAAAGGTGTTTGTGCTTATTTGTTCACATTCTACTCAATCTGTGAGCTATTTCTGTAATCTTTCTTTCCATCCAACTTGTATCAAGGTTGAAGAGGTAAAACCTGTTTGGAATGAGCCTTGATTGTTGTGATTACAGAGGTTGGGAGTAAAACCAAGTGCAGTGATCCTTTTGTGTAAGATTGGTGTCATCTACCACAATTGATTTAGGAAAAGATTTTTAGTAAGTGGTGTTGAAATCCTTAAGTGAGAACTTAAGGTAATGGATGTAAATCATTTGAGGATCGAACCACTATAAATTCTTGAGCATTTTTTGGTGCTATTTTGGCAAAATTCTTTATTGCATTTTTCACTATCTTCATATCTTAAATGTTGTATCTTTTCTTCTAAAATGAATAACTCATTTATGACCTTTGCATTCTGATTTAAACTTGTCCTTGACATCTCAACTACACATCTTTATTTCACAACATTCTCTTATCATTTTGTGCTAATTTAAAAGACACCTGCCCGAACTCTTGAAGCCACAAAGCATTTCTGCTAGTTAGTTCGAATTTGTTAAGGGGACCAAAATTTTTAATCTGCATTTGTTTCCAAAAACCTTATTCACCCCTCCTCCCTCTAAAGTTTTTCAATGGAATATTTAAAATGATTAAAATACAACTATTTGTTAGTATGGGTATTTTGACCATTTTAGTAGTAAAAAATAATATGTTTTTTGGTGCCTAGAGTAGCTCAAATAACTTTAGTAAGTTTATTTACTATATGGGCTTATTGGGTGAATTTATTATTGGAAAAATTATTCTAGAAGTCTAATTAATTATTTATTTGGACTAGAATAATTAATTGGGCCAATTTAATTAGTTAATTTATTAATTATCTTGGATAATTTTATATTAGGCCTAAGTTGTTTAATTAATTAATAAAAGAACTAATTTAATCAATTAGTTTATTAATTAATTATCTTAGGTAATTTTTTTATTGAGTTCAAGTGGATTAATTAACTAATAAGAGAGTTATTTAATTAGTCATTGGACTAATTAATGTCATATGTCCCATCAAGGTTTGATGTAGCCGTCATGTGCAAAGAAAGAAAAAAACGGAAATAGGAAATAAAAGGAAAAGAAAATTTGGTGGCTATTTTGAAAAAGGAAAGAAAAGCTGTTGTTGAGGAATAAATAGGAATTGCATGAGCTTTTCCTTGGTTGACTGAAAAATTGGAAAAATAGCTACAGCTTTCATTTTCTTAAAACAAATTAAAAGCCACCGTTTTTCTTGGCTTAGTTTTTCCTTCATTTTCTTAATGTTTTTAGCTATTTCATTTTGTTCCAATTTTCTTCATCCTAATTCTATTTTTACCAGTAGAGGTCCATAGTGGTTAGATAATACTCTAGAAGGTCAGGAGCTAGCGAACGTGGTAAGTGTTTGATATGAATGAGTCGATGTTTAGCTGGTGTTCTTGTGAAACAAGTAGATGTTCCTGTTCAACAAGCCTCGTCGAACACAAATTTGACTCTGGCTATTAAAGTTAATCGCCCTAGAAGTAAGTATTCCTAAACTTTGGCTTGGGAAAAATTTTAATTTTCTATCTTCTACTACGTATTTAATTTTTTCGCGATCCTTCGAGTGGTATCAGAGCCCAGGTTAAATCTAGGAGCATGCTTAGGGTTAATAATCGGAAAAAAAGTGGTTCCTTTACTAATAAAAATATAATCTTTGCAATTGTATGGATCTCTTAAGGTTTTTATATGGGTAGATTTTGTGTACACCTTGCGCGTGGAGGCATAGGTACCTGTAATTTAATTTTAATCGCTTTCGTAGAAATTGTGTATGCCTCATTTTGAAAGGCATAAGCGTTTGAAATTGTATTTCAATTTATTTACAAATTTTTGTAACAAAAATTGGTGCCTGGAACTACAAAACTCCTAAAGAAAATGGGAGATCGTATAGGGGGAAAAAAAAAGCGAGGCTATTTGGGGAGACCAGCCGTGCACGGCTGCTGGCAGGCCGCGGCTGGCACTCTTGGGAAAGCCATTCCCAAGGTACAATAGGCACAAGTAGTGTTGCGACATGATCAAGGCTTTAGCCTTGATCCCTGACTATGCATGGTTCAACCCACGATTTGGTAGTTCAATCGCTTTTTCAGCGATTTGGTCGCGGGTTACCGGTTTGGTCTCCACTGAAGTTTTTTAATTTTATTTTTCTTGTATTTTCTTATTCTTTGGGACCCATATCACATGAGGTTATTTTTCTTGCAATGGTTTATTTATTGTGATAAATGATTTTGCATGAAAATAGTTAGTAAAGAAGAACCACCTTAGGATTAAATAAGATCATTTTAATTTTATTATTATAATATTTGATCTATTATTTGGTCACAAAAGAATTAAAGGATAGAAATAGCATGTAAAGGTTTATTTTTTGAGCATGTCTATTTTATTTAATTTTGTGATCAAATGCACAAAGGTTTTTGAAAATTTAATTTTTTCTCTAGATAAAACAATTGAGAAAAATGTTTTTAAATTGGAACTAAGTAATTTAAAAATAAATTCATGGTTTATTCTTCCAAAGGTTTTTTATCCTTGACATGAAGAATAATTTTTAATTTGGGTATTTTAAATGTTTCTCTCAATGGTTTATTTCTCTCAATGTTTTTCCACATAATCTCTCATTTCTTGTGCTGACACTGTTGATTAAATTATTTATGTGTTTTTTCCTACTTTTACTAAATTTTAGTATTTTATCTATGTAACATAAATTAAAAATTCATAATTTATTTTCTGAAAGGGTTTTATCCTTGACATAGAAAATAATAGTTGAAATTTTGGATTTCCTAAAGTTAATAAAAACTAATTAATTTTTAAAGAAACGTTTTTTCCTAAAAATCCATTTTTTTTCAAAAGATTAAGTGGGAGAGGGATTCCAACGGCTCCATGGCTTCTATCATAGGTTCCTATTAGAGATTGTGGTTATTCATTTGTCATTCTGAGCATGACTCCCTATAGGATGAATTTTTACGAGAATCTAAAACTAATGGAGGAATTATGATTAAAGCCTAGGATAAGTATTAGCATTGGCCAGCCTATTGTTGGAGGCATTAATGCTGAATTATCCGTAGGTGGTGAAAGTAGTGACCATCCTATTGATGGAACTATTTCTAGATCATTACCTATTAAAGAAGTTTAATTTGTGATAGTTATACACTTTACTTAGAAAATTATTAACCTTTCTACGAAACTCCATTAATTTTTCTAAGAGCCAAATTATTCATATTTTTTTATAATAGTTTTATTAGGTTAACCATATCATGAAAATAATATGATATTTTAAATATGCATTTTATATGTGTTTTTTTAAAAAATATATATATTTCTGAATTAAGTTTTTTTTCAATCAACAGAAATGTCTGGTTTCAGTCCTTTGTCCATTGATCTCAAGGATAATAAGTTAACTGGACCAAATTATGTGGACTGAAAAAGGAATATAAACATAGTAATCACTGCAAAAGAGTACAAGTATATTTTGACCGACTTCTGTCCTGAAATTGAGAAAAATTCCATGGACTAAGATCGTGAGACGGAGAAGGCTTGGAAAAAAGTTGATGAAATAGCTCATTGCTATATATTAGCTTCCATGTCTAATGTTCTCCAGTCTAAACACAAGAACATGCCGATTGCATATGACATCAATGTTTTGTTGCGCACCATGTTTGTTGACATGAGCCAGCCCACAAGGCAGGAACTCTTAAAGCAATCATGAACACTATGATGGCTAAGGGGGCATCGGTTCGCGAGCATATACTCAAGATAATTGCTCACTTCGAGGAGGTCGAGGTCCTAGGGGCAACTATCGATCTCGAGAGCTAAATTGATATGATTTTTGAGACTTTGCCAAAATCATACTCTCAGTTCAAATTAAATTATAACATGAACAAGTGGAGTATGTCTTTGCTAGAGTTGATGAAGGAACTTCAAGCTGCAGAGAAATTTATGAAGCTTGACTCAAAGATTTTGGTTACTCATTCTGGTTCATTCTCTAGAATTAGGCCTAAGCCTAAGAAGTTCGAAGAGAAGAAGGCCCAAAACAATTCAGAGGCTCAGCCCAAGGTATCCAAGCCCGGTCCATCTAAGCCCAGCAATAAGCCCAACGGTAAGTGCTTCAAATGTGGTAAGAAGTGGCACTTCAAAAAGGATTGTTTGGACTTCTTGGCCAAATCCTCCTTAGGTATTGCTCTTTACTTAGAATCTATTTTGATGATTGGATCATCATCCACTTGGATTATTGATTCTGGAGCTACTGACTATATCTGTAACTCCTTGTAGGAGTTTAACAAGATAAGGTAACTCAGTAGAGGAGAGTATGACTTAGAGTAAGGAACAGAGCACAAGTATGGACCGAAGTAGTGAGAGACTTAGAGCTATTATTTCATTGTAATAGAGTTTTAGTTTTGAAAGATATTTTATATATTTTTAGTTTTAAACAAAATTTTGTTTCAGTTTCTATTGATTAATCAATGATATTTTATTTCTTTCCATTTTGATATTTCAATCAGTAGAAATAGAAATATTATTTATCTAGAAACATATATGGGAATCTTAAATAAATAATACTTAGACGGAACAAAATAATAAAAAGAGAAAGGCTTCATCAAATAACTCTTATTTACAGCACTTGAGATTAAGACATAGAAATCCTAATCGGAGTTAGAGGTTAATCCAAAATGGGTCTTTGGACTCATTAAAATTAGAGGAATGGCCTTAGTATGAATCTTGTCTTAAGAATAAAATGAAGAAAAGGTCCTTTACTCAAAAAGCAGAAAAGGCCAAGGAAATATTAGAGTTAGTTCATACTGATGTTTGTGGTCCTATATCTTCACCGGCTAAAAGAGGTTATAAGTACTTATCACTTTTACAAATGATAATTCATATTTTGGTTATGTTTACTTGATACGATGCAAGTCTGATTCCTTTGATATATTCAAGGTGTTTAAGGCTGAGATGGAGCGTCAAACACGTAAACTAATCAAAATGCTACGATCGGATCATGGTAGAGAGTATCTGCTTGGTGAATTCAATGACTACTTGGCACATCAAGAAATAGTATTTCAGCTGACTGCACCTAGGACTCCCCAACAAAATGGAGTAGCTGAGAGAAAAGATAGAACGTTGATGGAAATGGTCAAAAGCATGATGAGTCATACAACTCTTCCTATTTCTTTTTAGGGAAATATTCTGGAAACAGCAGTATATATTCTGAACTTAGTACCTTCCAAGTCAGTGCTTAGGACATCCTATGAGATGTGGACTGGACAAAAGCCCAGCATGAATCATCTCAAAGTATGGTATTGTTTAGCTTATGTACTGACTAAAGGAAATAAGCTAAATCAAAGATCAAAATTGTATTAGTTTGTAGGATATCCAAAAGGAACAAGGGATGGATACTTTTTTCATCTCCAAGAGCAAGAAGTACTTATTAGTACTCATGCTAAGTACTTGGAAGGTGAATAAAGTGTATCCACTAAGGTTTCGAGTAATGTGGAATTGGAAGAGAAGTTGATTGACACTTCAACTTCAAGTACCCCAATTGAGGAACAAAAAAAGACACAACCAGATGTTCCCAACCAGACCGAGCCATATCGCAGGGGAAAGATATCTAGGGTTCTTGAGAAATGGATTGTTGGAATGTATGCATTCTTTGACTAGGTTTCTGATGTAATTTTGACTTGTATTAATAAAAGTATTTTTCCTCAAAATTTGTTAATGAAATCTTCTTTATATTTGTGTATGATTTTATTGGAAAAGACCCATTGTGTTTAAGTAAATAATTCATGTGAATTGAGGTCTTTTACAGTAAGGTATGGACTATAGGATACTTAACACATAAACTATTATTCTTAACTGGATAATGAGAATGAGAATCTCATCATGGCAAGGTTATTGTGTTATGAATTTTGAATAGGAAATGGCTTACCTTTAGCCAATGAGTAGTCTACTTATTTCATAACACAAGAGTATTTCGAATACGTAGAATAGGACCTGTAGTAGTGGTTTCTAAAAGTACTATATGATAGAAACCCAGACTACTACTACTATAGCATGGACTTGTACTCTACAACTTGAGTATAAGTTGGTGGTCTGACGAAGCTGAAAGTGTATGCTTTGATATACTATATTTGAGGTTCTTGATAATGACTAATATACTTGTATATTGGGTATATGTGACTAATTAGTCAAGACAGAGTTGTACAAGATAGTATCTACACTATATCGTCCCTTGTGGTTATCTGAATGATGTAATTATCTAGGACCCTAAGGAACATGACTTGGATATTGGCTTTAGAGTAACTCCCTTGGAACACTGAAATATTCCAAGAAGTCGTGGATCATTGGATTAGAAGTCTAAATATGGTAGATGTCTTTCAGAGAGGTGTTAGTATACGCTTTCCTCTCTAAATGAACGGTGATATGTAGAAGTATATTTTAGTTATTTCACCTATGGATTGAGGACAAAGCCAACGCAGCATTGTCCTTGGGGTCAATATTTTCTTATGGTGATATTAGAAAATATTTAAAATATAAAATACAACTATTTGTATAACAATGGTATTTTGGTCATTTTAGTAGTCAAGACGATGTGTCTTTTTGGTCATTGGAATAGCCCGTAAGTCCTAATTATTTTAGGTCGAGGAAATGGTCACAATGAAAATGATTTGATTTTATTTAGAAAGTTTAATTTATTTTTTACACTGGAAAAAAATAAAGGAACGAGAGAAATTAAATTTATTATCTAATTTAATTGGTTAATTAATTATTTAGGGCCTAAATCTAGATTGAATAATTAAAAAAATTAACCTGGGCTTAGAAATCATGATTTGAGGTTCCTATTACACTAGATAGTGTTCATATTTAAATTATCCCTAGTCATAGTGTTAATGAGATAGGACATCATTAATACGTTAAGACTAGCATATGTTATACTTTCTAATTTGATCAGGCAGTGGTTCTCACATCCGTGAGTATTGTGATACTCAAAGTTAACACGTGAATGCTTGTTACCTGAAAAGGTACATTTGATGACCTAACTATGAGATAATCACATGAATAACTATTTAGTTTTAGTGATATAATCTCGTTATAACAAATGTGCAAGTATCCTTATGCTTGAAATCTCTAAAGTACTTTGGATGCTGAACGTTGTACTTTGATTCCAATCTCTGGAGTACTGACAAGACTACCTAAGGGATGGATTTTGGGTACAACATGAAGCAAACGAAAGTAGTTGAGATGATCAATAAAGGATTCATCACTCCTAATAGTAGGGGCGAATATCTCACAGCCACTTGTAAAAATCACTACTCGAGAAGTCCTTGGCCAATGCAATTGTATATTAGAAATGGTTCTAATTGATACATATGATGAGTAGTGGATTTCAGAAACAAGTATTAAAATATTTGGGCCAGAATTAATTTATTATTCTGGAAGGAGTTGGCACTAATTTCATACTCTAAACCGAATACGATATTGTATGGTGAAAAGCATTTATTGCACTG
The DNA here is from genome assembly GCA_026120185.1 of Voacanga thouarsii. Lineage (NCBI taxonomy): Eukaryota > Viridiplantae > Streptophyta > Magnoliopsida > Gentianales > Apocynaceae > Voacanga > Voacanga thouarsii. The sequence goes on from JANUWF010003385.1 coordinate 4,619,794, forward strand.
TTGTTTGCTATTGAAAGGTTCATGATGTGTTGCAAGATATACCACTCATTATCTGCTAAATATGGATTTATTATTTACAGAATTAATAAATGAATCCTGATTAGAATTAATAAATTAATTCTAATCATTAAGGATTATTAGCCTGAAAGATGTTTGGATTAATTCATATTTCATTACTAATGAACTGGGAAACCTAATAGGTCACACACAATAAAGTTTTGAGTGCTTGATATATTATTTGATAATATTATGGGGATTAATTATGAGAAGAAAATAACTTTATAGGCGAATTATAAGTTTGTTATAATTCAAGGACTGAATTACAATTATATGAACTTTAAGGACTTAATCAGAATTAATGAAACTTAGAGTACTTAATTATAATTATTAAAAATCCTAATACCTATAAGGAAAAGGAAGTCGTTGCTTTTACAGGTGTGAAAAAAAACTTGTGAAATTCCTCTTCTCTTCCACGAAAACAACCCAGTCGCCATTCACCCTTCTTGCAGAGGGTTTGGTCTTGCTAGAGCAATCACACTTGTGTGGATTTCTGTTAGAGAAATCGCTATCCTTGAGATTCAGTGACTTGTATGGGACGAAGAACATTATTTTCAGTCGGTACGAATTGTTGGATTGCGCCACAAATTGAAGAAGAAATTTTTTATTAATAGAGGCCGCAGCACCAAAGGTATTTTCTTCATGTATTGATTTTTTTTACGCATAAAAGTAATCCTTGTTCTTTCTAATTCCTATTTTTCTTTTCGCTGTGCAAATCTGTTTTGCATGGGGAATTCCTACAGTGGTATTAGAAGACCTTTTATGCGTTAATGGATCAGCCATGAAATATGGTTCATTGTAGTCTCTATTTCTTCTGTGAAAATTGTTTCACGTGAGCATGTTAACTGAAAAATGTTTCAATCTGTTTCTTGAAATTGTTTCAAGAATATTTGTGTTTTCTTATGCCTGAAATCATTTCACGTATATTGGTTGAATTATAGAAATATTTTCTGTATTCGTATCCAACGAATTTTTTTTTCTTTCTTTTTTTTTTTTTGTTTTGTTTAGGTTTCTTCTAAAAGTTGAATCTGTGGATTGTGGATATAACGATCATGGCTCCTGTAAAAGTTACAGGATATGGTTTTATAACAAGAGTTAAGGTGTTAATTCTTGCAAGGAAAAATGGCTTTTATGGGCATATCATATTCTAAAAAAAAAAAAAAAAAACTGATTTTTGAAGCTGTTTTTTTCCTTTTCTGTTTTTGAATTTTGCGAAGAATTGTTCTTCATTTTGGTAGTTTTTGTTTTCTAGTAAACAGAGAGTGAAAACATTAGTGAAGAGAATGTTTCTTTGCATTGAACGGAGGAGTAGTCTTCTATAAAATACTAGAGAAGATGACCAGAAACTTGATAAGAAAAAAGAACTGGAAAAAAAAATTTGTTTAGCCCCAAGCCGCGGCTTGAGGCACAAACTTCCCAAGCCGCAGCTCATTGGATTGTTTTCTTTGCAATCCGCGAGAGGCATATTCAATGCCTCTCGGGGATGCAACTTCCTTTTAATAATTTTTTTTTCCCTTTTTTTTCCCCTTGTTTCATCTTCTTATGCGTAAGGCCCATATACTTGTTTTTTTTTTTTTTCCTTTTAGCTGGTACCCAGACATTCCCTATAATGTATTTTTTTTCCCAAAATCTTGTTTTGGAAAATAATATATTTTCTAAAACAATCTAAAATATGATTTTAGCAATTAATATATTTTCTAAAATATTGATCTAAATTGTGAAACCCCACCTAAAGCCAACCCTAGAGTAAGGAGGTCGAGATGCATATCATATCATTTTGCATGAATATATATATATATATATATATATATATATATATGAATGATTTTATGTGCTTTAGAATTATGATTTATAGGTTAAAAGGCTTAGTTATGCTTTTTGAGTAGGAAGGGTAAAATGGTAATTTTGCTTGAGGTCAAGATAGGAAGATAGCTTGAGGATTATATAGGAAGAATATTTGTGAGAGAAAATAAGAACAAGAGTTGTTGTAGTTTAGTGGTTAGAGATTTTAAATTAATCTCTAAGGTCATGAGTTCAAATCTCATCATTTAAGTTTTATCATGATTATTTTAATTTAAGGTTGGATTTTCGTCTCTTGCATTCAATAAATAAAAATAGGAGTATTGTCCTAGGGGAGGCATGAAGGGAATGTCCTAATACTATTCTTATGTCCTAAAAAGAATTCTTGAGGGACTCATGTCCTTTTTATTCCCTAACTTACCATAACCTCTTCACCAATTAAATTTGTTCAAAACTTATCCAAATCCATGTTTTTAATTCCAGAAAATTCAGCAAAGATTCTTGGCCTTTAATTTCGAAAATGATTCTTAGAGGTTGGAGATTTGACTGAAAATAGGGAAGGAGTTAAGGAAGGTTTCCAAGAAAAATTAATCTCCAAAGTAGGTTTCCAAGAAAAATTAATCTCCATAGTTGAGTCTTCAAACTCCACTCCATAGTATTCATATCCTCTATGAAAGAAATCTGAAAATTATCCAAATTCTTGAGCAGCCTAACCTTCGAAAATCTCAGCCACCTATCTTACTAAATTGTTGCCAGAAAAAATGGCCAATTTATTCAGCTTGAAGACTGGAATTCTTGTGCAAAAATCGGATTGCACAAAACTGCACAAACCAGAAATAAATTCTGGGCAGTTTCGCTGCATGGCAGCCTGAAATCAAAGCAGTTTCTACTGCCTTCAAATCAGTAAATTACTTCTACTTTTCCTCCATAAAGAAGGCTGAAAACCAGTCTTAAAAGACCCTCAAACACCTCTCCAAACCCTCTGCAAATCGTCTGGAATATTGCAGAAAATTCTGCAATTAGAACAACAACCAGAAAAAAAATTTCAGCCTTGTTATCTACAAGCCTTGTCCGAAAACCACCCTCAAATCTCTGTAAGTTAATCCTTGTTCAACCATGAACTGAACACCATTACCACTCCACTGACCTTGCACAACTAGACTCCAGAACCACACCTCAAATTTCTCCTACAATCACTCCAATCAAACTTCCATTTGAATTTCAAAATTTTCAGCATTTGCTCCATGGAAACACCCTTGGATTAGGCTTCATAACTAGAAATTCTTCTACCATTGGACTCAGAAATTCAACCAACCTTATAGTTCCTCAACCCTCATTCATTTTAGCAAAACACAACAAACCAATCGGCCATTTGCAAATCCAAGAAACCTCCATCAATCAAACACCATTAACAAATCTTCCACCGCAAAACACTCCTTAAATTTCTCCATTTGAATTTTAAACAACCAGATTTTTCTCTTCCTTCCTAAACTGAAAACCAAAATCCCTAAACTCCCTCAATCATTCGGCCAATCCTCTTTAGAAAATTTGTCCAGCATTCCCCTCTAATCCTCTTCATTTTCACCAAGAACACCAAGGACACACACTACCTTTCTTCAAGCCAAAGACCACTCTAAACACCTCCAATCCCTCCCAAAAACTCTAGAACATGCCTACATACTCCCTAAAATCCAGTTCTAGAATTCATAGAATTAAATCCTGAAAACAAAAATTTGCAATCGGATCAAAACCAGATTTTTCCTTGAAGCCTCAAGAACATCATCAAGGTAACCAAGAACAACTTTTGTTCATCTTCTCCCCTTCAACCTTTAACATGTCATACTAATTCTCTCTCTCTCTCTCTCTCTCTCTCTCTCTGTGTGCTGAAATGGTTGCTACAACCATGGCTATTTTCTTTCTCCTCTCTTGGACAATTCAAGACATTCAAGTGTGTGGATCTTCTTAAATCTTCATCGAGATAGTCATGAACCAAGTATTTCTCTTTAACCTTTCTTTTGAATTCTGGATTCATGTCTTTTAGATGTTGATAGAGAGGATATGTGAAACCCCAGTCAAAACCAACCTTAGAGTAAGGGGGTTGGGATGCATATCATGCCTTATTTCATGATTAAATACATTTTCATATGATTTTATGTACTTTGGATTTGAGTTTTATTTTTTTGAAGTCTTGTTGGTGAGTATTGTGTGAGAGGGGCAAAATGGTAATTTTTGTCCGAGGTGAAAATAGGGAGATAGCTTATGGAAGGAATAGGAATTAATTTTCTAGTAAAAATAGCAACAAGAGTGGTTGTGGTTTAGTGGTCAAAGCCTTAGAATTAATTCTTGAGGTCTTGGGTTCGAATTCCATCATAGAAGCTTTAGTTTGATTAAAATTTTATTTTTGCTTAGGGGGGGATTAGTCTCGGCCTTAAGGGCCTAGAGTAAGGTGGTGATAATGACCTAGGAGAGACATGTTAGGAGAATTCTCATTTCACTCCTTTGTTCTACTCGAAATTCTTAAAGGGAATTCATTCTCCCTTGATCTTTAGTTTTTCTTAATTTTCAACTCCTTAGTTTGATCAAGATGTTCTAGCCTTTTTCTTTCCAGAAAATTCAGTAAAGTGCTGAGGTCTTTTAGAACCAAAGTGTCTTGGTAAAAGACTTCTTATAGTCTGAAAATCATGGAAGAGTTGTGGGAAATTCCAAGTGGAAGAATCCCTCTAGTGAGCTTGTTGAAATTTCATCCTAAACTAGTTCACCTTCCTTCTTGGAATGAGCTGAAATTTTCCAGCTTATGTATCTTCAAAATGTCGAACTTCTTAGTTAACATTTCCTTCCAAATGCTGCCAGAAAAATGGTCTTAAGATCACCTTGAAACATGAATTATTTCTGCCATTTTCGGACTGCTCAAGAGCTGTACAAACCAGTGAAAAATTCTGGGCAAATCGCTACCTTGGAGGCTTAAAACCAAGCTGTTTTCTTCCAGATTTTGTGCAGCACCTTAGCCATATTTTTCCTCCATGAAGAAGGATAGAAACCAGCCTTGAATACCCCTAAAACCCCCCTTCAAACTAGCTGCATCTCAGCTGGAAGTGGCGGACGAAATTCTGCCAAAAAATTCCTGTGCAGCGAAATTGTTGTGCAAGAAATTTTCCAGCTTGCTTCCTATTTCTCCTCCAGCCGAAAATGCGACCAACTTCTATCAAAACCTCCCTTAAACCACCATTAACAGAGCTCCATTGTTTCCCTCAAACTTCTGGACGAAAGGCAGCAATGGCTGTCCGAAAATCTCTCCAACAAATCCCTGCAATTTAGCTTGATTACTTTCCAAAATTCCAGCCATCTTATTTAGCAACCTTCCATGATATCTTGCTCAATTGACCAGACTTCTTCTTCATCATTGTACCCCTTAGTTTCGGCCATCATAAGCCTTATAGAACCAGCTTTAATTCCTCAGAAAAGCCACACAACCAGTCGGCCATAGGAGACTTCAAAGCTATCCAAACAATCAAGATATTCTTAGAATATTTAGTTTCAAAATTCACTTCCCAAAAATATTCTTCAAGGATTGTAACAACTAACCTTTCCTTTTCCCTCTCAAATCAGAGAAAACATTCTCCTAAACCCTACAGAATTTTGGCAGCCCTAATTCCACAGAAAATCGGCAGCTGCTCCCAACCTCTCTCTCTCGATTTTTTTTAGACACCAAGAACACACACACTACACCAAGAACACCTACTACCTTCTTTCACCTAATACACCTTCAAACCACTTCAAACCCTCATGAAAATCTCCAAATTTGATCTGCTCTTTGCTGCAAATCCATCAACACCATTATTAACATCAAACTCCACAAATCATCTTGCTACTTTGGATCAAAACCAGAAATTTTTGTGAAGGTCAAGAACATCTTCAAGGTAAACTTACTCTATCAACTTCGTCTTCTTCAAACTTGATCTCCAATGAGAACTTATGTGAATGAACATACTAATGATCTCTTCTTCTTCTCTCTCTCTCTCTCTCTCTCTCTCTCTCTCTCTCATGGCCCGAAATTCCCTCTCTTGGCCAAATGGTCTCTTTTTCTATGACCATGCTTTCGCCACCTCTCTTGGACAAGATTAGCCATCTAGGAGTTGAGATCTACTCTAAACTCTTTCAAAGCATTCATCAACAAAGTAAGTACCTACAATCTTTCTTTTAAACTCTAGAATCATGTCTCTAGGATGATGTTGTTAAAAGGTGAATGGTGGTAGAATTTGAGTATATATTTATTGTTGAGATTGAAGCATGAGCAATTGTATGATTGTGAAGAAGAGGGGATTTATGCATGAAAGGTTTATCTTGGTTGATTGTATGTTGATTTGAGGTTTGATGCATGTCATAGGTAGTATTTGTGATAAAGTATGCTAGAGATTATGTCACCTTTGGTGAATAGGAGTTATATGTATGACTAGAATATTGAAGCCATGATCATGTTTATGCTAGTAAAGGTTAAGTCATGTCTTAATAAATTTAGATCTATACCTATATGCAAGATTTGGATGATTTAATGAATTGAAGAATTGTGTATGTTCTTGATTGAGGATGGCCATAGAAATTTGATCATGATCTAGTTGTCCCTAAAACTAATTTTCACTTTATGCATAAAATACTCAATAAAATATTATTGCTAGTATTTTCGAAAAACTCTAGGAAGGGTAGATTTGGAATTATTATATATAAAGGATATTTTAGTCAAATAAATAATAATTTGCTAGAAAATAAAATAAATAAATATTATTTAAAATAAAGAGATCGATTTAAGCTTTATGAGAATGATTCATAATTAGTAAAATATTTACTAAATCAAAACCCTTAAGGATTTACTTATTATTTTCCAAGAAAGGCTTACTAAATTTAATCTTAACTAGTTTTGGCTATCAATTATTTTCTAACAACTAAACTATCATTAAATCACTATTTTACCTAGTACCATCTATGACTCTTGATCAAATAAACTCTAATTTTTTCCTAACAAGGTTTAAACTTTCAACTTATTAGAATTTATTTCCCAAACCATTAATTATTTTAAATAACAAATTAAGCTTAGCTTATAAAATTATTTAGTTATTATTTTATCTTAAAGTTTGGGAGACTAGGATCATGGTAGTAGTGAATTGAATTGACTTAAAATTGAGGAAGTGGTTTGTGACTTGAAATTGATTAAGATTTGTATTTACCCATGTGGGGTTAGGTTAGCTGTTCGAGACCTTGTTGTTATGAGTAAGAATCAGGTAAGCTCATGCATAAAACCTATCGGTGTGAAATGTTTTCCTTATAGCAAGCTAAATATGGAGTGTATGGACACTCGTTTATTTGAAGGCAACTAAGGGTTGAATTTGTTCTTATTTCTAACACTTCAATTATTTGAAAGTTACTAAGCAGATTTTCCAAACTTAAAACTTTTTCTGAAACTGATTTCTCCCAAAACTTTGGAAACCCTCAAATTGCTATTTTCATGAAGAGTAATGCTTCGTTCATTTTATCCCAAGTGGGAAACGTCGTTGAGTACTCAATAAGGGTGGACTACTAGGACTAGTCTTTGAAGGGTTAGGGTAAGTCTCTCAACAGGTGGCCACCTCTGAGGGGTGAGTCCTTCCTGGATAAGATGTCAGTCCAGTGAGTCGTGCCGGTCCGAGCTAGCAGTTTGTTTTCAGTCAAGTGACTATGTTTTTCCGGAATGGACACCCGGTTGTTGTTTAGGTATAGAGAAGGAGGAGTATCTTACCCAGTAGGCCGATCACCTACTTTTGTCAGTCTGCACAAAGTGTCGGCATTCTGACCGGTTATGGGGCCCAACGTATGGTAACCCATATCCCTTTCTTTCGAGTGGTTGATTTCATTACTTGTGTACGGCTAGATAAGCCAAAACGCCACTCTTGCTTTTGACTAATGTTTATTGCTTGCCAATGTTTCTCATATTAAAGTTTCACACTTTGCATCCATGAATTGATTTCACTAAACACCCAAAGCACACACGGACTCACTGAGATTTCTGTCTCATCACCTTTTTATCATGATTTCAGAATGATCCTGCTGTGGGGATGAGTAGCTAGTAGTATCTGCCTTGGAAGAGATTGTTGTCATTTAATTCTATGTATTGCTTTGGGGAGACAAGAGTGGATAATTTTATTTATGGTTTTATTTTGGAATTCATGGATTTATTCTTGAAATTTTCTTTGGGTTGTAATAACTTTTTAAGTTAAATATTATTTTTATTCCGCAATTTGTTTGTGTGACCTAGTTATAAAGACCCATTGTCCTTTGGACGGAGCGACATCCCCGGCCCTGGCGGGCCTAGGCATCGGGGTGTTACAAGATAGAATATGAATGGGAATTGAGTATATGCATATGTATGAAGGGGTTAAGATTGGAGCATGAGAATGATTGATCATGATTAAACTTTGAGAAATTCCTTGAGAATTGATGTATGCTCTCTATGTCTTAAGAGATTGTGAATGTTTAAGCATACTAGATGTTATGTCACCTTTGGTGAATAGGATATTATATTCTTATTTTCATTGAAGCCGTGAATATGAATATGATTAGTAGAGATTTGGCCATGTGATAGTAGGATGGATTTAACCATTGTTCATGAATAGAATAGTTTGTTGATTGATGCTAGAGTATATGTTCATGATTCTTGTTAACAATAAGAAAATTATGATCGTGACCTTGTTGATCCTAGGCTATTTTGATTAGCAAATTTTATTATCCTAATTAAAATTATTACTATGCTTTTTCCCCAAAGAATTTCGAAATTCTTAGGAAGTTTTGGAAATGGAATATTCAATGAGATAATGATATTTTACTAGTCAAATAAATGATATCTTTTATTAAAAATAATAGATATGTATTTATATATAATAATAATAATAATAATAATAAATGAAACCTTTTATATAAATAATAATAAGTAAAATATTAATGACCTTGTAGACCATATATTCATAAATATTATTTATATTTATTTATTAATCAAAATTTAATAAAAGTTATTTATTATTAATTTTAATACGTATTGATTATTAGTTAAGAGAATAGTAATAATTTATTTTACTATTTAAGAATTACCATATTTTAATATTACCCAGGACTTAGGATTCGTCATCAATTAAACCCTAGTTTATTTATTAATACCAACAATCAAGATTTATTATTTGAATCTATAAGTTATTAGTAATTATTTTACAAACCCTAGTTATTTTAACTTATCAAGCTAGACTTATTTTATAAAATCCTTTATCATCTAGCCTTAAAGCTTAGGATATTAGGGTCATGATTATAATAAGTTGAACTAGGATTATTTATGTAAGCGAATATAGCTTGAGTATAACCTTATGACTTGTGTTTACCCCAGGCGGGGTTAGGTCAGCTTTGGAAGAGTTGTGAATTTGATCAAGTAAAGGATCAGGTAAGCTCCTGCATAAACTTATTTGATGACAAAAGGTTACTATGGCAAGCCAAATGCGAAGTGTATGAACACTCATTTTGTAAAGGCAATTAAGGACTGTTTCCTTTTTATTTCAATCAAACAAATCATTTACAAATTTAAACAAGCAATTTTGCACAAATACTAAACTCTTTTGAAACCCAACTTTGACCGAAATTTTAGAAATCCTTAATTGTTATTTCCAAATAAAGCAATGTATTACCAGTTTTTTTCCAAGTGGGACAATCAACGTTGAGTACTCAATAAGGGTAGACTACTAGGACTAGTCTTTGAAGGGTTAGAGTAAGTCTCTCAATAGATGGCCATCTCTGAGGGGTGAGTCCTTCCCAGATAGGATGCCAGTCCAGTAGGTCATGCCGGTCCGAGCTAGCAAGTTTCAGTCATGTGGACTGTGCATTTCCGGAATGGACAATCGGTAAGTTTGGGTGTAGAGAAGGAGGAGCATCACATCCGGTTGGCCGTACACCTACCTTTTGTCAGTTTGCACAAAGTGTGGCATTCTGACCATTATATGGTCATGGGGCTCAAAGTGTGGTAACCCATAGCTACCCGTTTGAGTGGTTGTATTTATTATGCACATGTATGGTTTGCAAAGCAAAACGCCATTCTTTATTTTAACATTATTTCATGCTTGCCAGGACTTTCTCTTATGCAATTTTTACAACTTGCAAACATGAACTGTTTTACCTGAAACACTCAAAGCACACACGGGCTTACTGAGATTTTTATCTCATCACCTTTTATGCCATCTTTTCAAGTCAATCCTGCTGTGGAGATGAGTAGCTAGATTTGTTGCCTGCTTTGAAGACTTTATGTTATTTATTTTATGTGTTGTTTTGAGAGATAATAGTAATCAATTTATTTTGGACTTGTACTTGAATTTTTAGGTTGTAATAAGTTCAATTTTAAGGTATTGTTTTTATTTTCTTTTGTATGACCTAGTTATAAAGACCCCTTGTCCTTTGGACGGGGTGACATCCCCGGCCCTGTTGGGCCTAGGTAGTGGGGTGTTACAAGTGATATCAGAGTCTAGGTTTAGGCAAATATTGATAGTATATGTTTTATTTTATTAAGTTTAAATCTTTTATTTAACTTAGCTTGTTTATGCTGTAGGATGGTTAGAATGCTTAGATTCGCAACGAAAGGGCAGTTGTGGCATCCTCCCATCCCTATCTACCCGGAAGACCTACCAGTGCCTCAGCCTGCACTGCAGCCAATTATTCCCTTGGATGATAGTAGTGACGATGAGGTCCAGATTATTGAGCCACCCCTAATACCTGTGATAGACTTAGTTACTGACAGTGAAGATGAGGAGATTGATATGGAATATGTTCCCCTCCCTCCTAGTCCTATAGTTGACTTGACAGCTGATAGTGATGATCTGGGAGAGATAGATTATGAATCTCCACCTAGACCTTCCTTTATACCTCCACCCAACCAGGTTGAGACCAGGGAGAGTTCTAGGCGACTTGGGAAAGTGCTAATGGATGGGTTTGCAAGTAGGGCTGGGATAGACTTTACTAAGAATTCTAAGGGATGGTTATATGAACACTTATTTTGTAAAGGCAATTAAGGACTGTTTCTTTTTAATTTCAATCAAACAAATCATTTGCAAATTTAAACAAGCAGTTTTGCACAAATACTAAACTCTTTCTGAAACCCAACTTTAACAGGAATTTTAGAAATCCTTAATTGTTATTTCCAAATAAAGCAATGTATTACCAATTTTCTCTCAAATAGGACAATCAACGTTGAGTACTCAATAAGGGTAGACTACTAGGACTAGTCTTTGAAGGGTTAGAGTAAGTCTCTCAGTAGGTTGTCACCTCTAAGGCGTGAGTCCTTCTCGGATAGGATGCCAGTCTAGTAGGTCATACCGGTCCGAGCTAACAAGTTTCAGTCATGTGGACTGTGTGTTTCCGGAATGGACAACCGGTTAGTTTGGGTGTAGAGAATGAGGAGTATCTCACTCGGTAGGCCGTACACCTACCTTTTGTCAGTCTGCACAAAGTGTGGCATTCTGACCGTTATATGATCATGGGGCTCAACGTGTGGTAACCCATGACTATTCGTTTGAGTGGTTGTATTTATTGTGTACATGTATGATTTGAAAAGCAAAACGCCACTCTTTATTTTAACATTATTTCATGCTTGCTAGGACTTTCTCTTATGCAATTTTTATAACTTGCATACATGAACTGTTTTACCTGAAACACTCAAAGCACACATAGGTTTACTGAGATTTTTATCTCATCACCTTTTATGCCGTGTTTTCATGTCGATCCTACTGTGGAGATGAGTAGCTAAATTTGTTGTATGCTTTGAAGACTTTATGTTATTTATTTTACGTGTTGTTTTGAGAGATAATAGTAATCAATTTATTTTGGACTTGTACTTGTATTTTTGGGTTGTAATAAGTTTAATTTTAAGGTATTACTTTTATTTTATTTTGTGTAATCTAGTTATAAAGACCCTTTGTCTTTTGGACGAGGCAACATCCCCGGCCCTGCTGGCCCTAGGTAGTGGGGTGTTACATAGATTATATTATTTTAATTCCTAAAATATGATTTTAGAAATTAATATATTTTCTAAAATATTTTTTTAGATTATATATTATTTTAATTCTTGAAATATGATTTTAGCAATTAATATATTTTGTAAAATATTAATTTTAGATTATATATTATTTTAACTCCTAAAATGTGATTTTAGCAATTAATATATTTTCTAAAATATTAATTTTAGATTATGTATTATTTTAATTTGCATTTTAGGAATTAATATATTTTCTAAAATATTGATTTTAGAATTTATTTTATTTTTCTAAAATAGTGATTTTAGAATTATTTGCTATGTTTAATTTTATTTTAAACAAAAAATTAGCATGATAGTTTAGTTATGGACTATAGACTCAATTAAATTGTTCATGCATTTTATCGCTTTGGTTTTGAATTAAAATTGGGCTTGCGAGTCCTACATTCTCTATTTTTCCTTATATAAAATTCTTTTCTCATCTAACTCCCCTCGAATATAACTCAAAGTTTCTTTATTAGAATTTTATGTAATTAGATTACATAGTTTAGATAGAATAGAATTTATTACAAGTTTAGGAGAAGATGATCAAGACCAAAAGGGAGGATGGTAAGGTTTTCTTCCTATATCATGCATGAACACTTAGGATTGCCCAAATGAATTTTCTTTATGGCTCAAGAAAATTAATATAGTAAAATTCATAACCAAATCACGTTTTTATTTTTGCAATGTATGGATATGATGATATTATGCATGCTATGTGTAAAATACAAATATCACAAATCCCTCAATTAAAAAATTAAACCTAATGCCTTCCATTAATATAGTAAAAACGAGAGTCCTTTTTTTACACCAGATTGTTGGGCTAACTCAAGGCTACTTAACATTGGGTATGTTCAAACTATAGAATTTTAAATTCCTGATTAACGGGTTGGGTTTAACTAATTTCTTTATCCTGGTTGGGCTAACTCAAGCATAAAGAAAATTAGAGGCAAGATTGGGTTAGCTTAAAAGCTTTAAGATTAAAAGATGTTAATCACCTAATGATTTAGTAATTATAGACGATGTAATTGGTATTGGATACCTGCTATTGAACTTAATGATTGCTTGTTAGGCAAACCCAAGGTCATTCTTGAAGAATTTGGATACCAATCTATTAGGAAAGCTTCCAACGAGCTTTCCTAAATTAATAGTGGGGCTATTGATTTGAGTAAAATAGTGGAATAATAGTGGGGCTATTGATTTGAGTAAATGCGCTTAATTAAAGACCTAATTATTTATATTATATGTGCATATACAATTAGCTAATTTTCTCTATCTTTACATCTAGATTATCTTCATCATGTTGACCAACCTAATCCTGCGTAGCATCTTGGAAACCAACAAACTAACTAAAACAAACTTTCGACTGGTATAGAAACTTGAGAATTCTTCTCAAGTTGGAAAAGTTGCTCAACATAGTAGAGGCTCCTATTCTGCTACCACCAGCTCAAGATGCTTGTACTGATGAGCATGCTGTCTACAAAAAGTATAAAGAGGATAGTTACACGGCATCCTGTGTGATGTTGGTGTCAATGACCCCTGAACTGCAAAAATAGCATGAGCATATAGATGCTTACTCGATTATATTACATTTTCGAGAGCTGTTTGATTGCCAAGTCAGAACGAAAAGATATGAGATATCAAAACAACTGTTCTGTTCGAAGATGGCTAAGGATACTTCTATGGCCACTCATGGGCTGAAGATGTTGGACTTAATTGAGACGCTTGGGTCTCTTGATTTTGTGATAGATAATGAATTAAGTATCGACTTAATTCTGCAATCTTTACCAAGTAATTTTTCATAATTTGTGATTAACTACCAGATGAACAAGATTGAGTCCACCATACCCGAGTTGATTAATTTGCTCAAAACTGCAGAGTCTTCTATGAGGAAGGAATCCAATGCAGTTATGTTGGTAGAATCTTTCTCTTCTAGGAAGAAAGTTCCTAAGAAGAAGAAGAAGACTCCTACTAAGCCCAAAGGTGGTGTGAAAAAGAAGGAAGCAACCACCAAAGACCCGTGCCATCATTGTGGAAAGATGGGTCATTGAAGGCGCAACTGCAAAACTTACTTGAAGACCGTCAAAGAAAAGAAGCAGAAGGAGAAGCTTGCGGGCACTTCTACTTCTACTCTTGGTATGTTTATGATTGAGAATAATATTGCCTTTAGAAATGAGATATGGGTATTAGATATTGGATGTGGATCTCATTTGTACAATAACTTGCAGATATTAAAGGACAATAAAAGGCTTGAGAAAGGCGATATAGACCTACGTACTACAATTGGAGCAAATATTGTTGCACTTGCTGTGGGGACTTACAAGCTACACCTGCATTCAGGATTAGTTTTAAAACTTCAAACCTGTTATTATGCACCAGTTTTATTCAAAAATATTATCTCAATTGTGTATTTAGACTTGTATGAATTTTATTTAATTTTTAAAAATAAATATTGTTCTTTTTCATTAAATGATATTCGCTATGGTTTTGCAACTTTGGTTAATGGTTTATATGTTTTGGACATGGATAATCCAATCCTTAATGTAAACAATAAGAAACCAATGATAGATAATTCAATCTCATCTTATTAATGACATTGTCGTTTAGGCCATATAAATGAGAATTGTGTTTTCAAGTTACACAAGCTAGGTGACTTAGGGTCATTTGATTATGAATCATATGGCACATGCGAGTCTTGTTTATTTAGTAAAATGGCTAAAACTACTTTTTTCCTGGAAAAGGAGAAAGGACCAAAGAGTCATTAGAACTTATACATTTTGATGTATGTGGCCCAATGTCTATACAATCAAGATGAGGTTATCACTATTTCGTAACCTTTATCGATGATTATTCACGATATGAGTAGTTGTATTTAATGAAATACAAATCTGAAGCTTTTGAAAAGTTCAAAGATATCCAGAATGAAGTAGAGAAATAACTTGGGATAAGTATTAAGACTCTAAGATCTGATTGAGGAGGTGAATACTTAAGCCACGATTTTCAAGAGTATCTAAGAGATATGGGATATTATCTCAATGGACACTACCACATAAACCTCAACATAATAGTGTATTTGAGAGAATAAATCGAACTCTTCTAGACATGATACGGATCATGATGGCTTCTATAGACTTATCAAATTTTGAGGGTATGTGATGTGTTTGAATTTGGGTATAAAAATCATATAAAAATAAGCACATTCCCAATCAAATTTAAATTAAAACGTTAACCCCAAATTACACATATGAGCAAGCGTACTCATCATTAAGCATAGCATAGGGTTTAAAACGAGTGTTGATCCTCAAGGAACAAGTATGCTTTAGTCACTTTTCTTTCATTGTTTAACCGACTCAATAAAGTGAAAAAGAATAAAAAATAAAATAAAATAATATATACATGTCAAGGATGGAGAATTATGTAACTCAAACTACTATTTTGACAACCATGATCTTAAAGTACCTAATCATTGTCATAACTAATCATTCTCTTGGCATCATGAAGGATTAAAATAGTTTCACTTCTTTTTCAATCTAAGAAATCACTATCTTCTAGACAAATTAGCATCACATATTCTGTCTCAACTACTTCACCCAAAAGACGCATTAAACACAATCCTTGAATGAATTTTTATATTCTGGCAAACTTAAAACATGAAATTAACCAATGAATCCATATTATGGCAGATATCAATTAACCTTTAATTACCCAATTCTTAGCAATTAACCCTTTTTTTCAAGTAAGTAAAGAGACAACACATATGAAATTAATGAATTGAGACCACCATCAACCCCCTTTTCAAGCAAGTAAATAGAAAAAAATAACAAATTAATCTCGTAATCAGCATAAGTAATTAAATACCAAGAATGACAATGAATTAATCAAAAGATCAAAGTAACTCTAAAGATCATGAATACCTAAAACAATTAATACATCATTGTTCAAGAAAAGACAACAAAGTTAAAAGAAAGCACTTATAGACAATCTTCCTTCTTCTTCTTTCGTAGACCCTTTTATACAATCCTCCTTGATCTAATGAATTCCTCCTTGAATTTGAGTGATTTTCTGTTATGATCCATGAATTCTCTCTTCTTCCTTATGTTTTCCTTCTATTTATAGGCTTTAGAAGTGCCTAAATTTGTCCTTATAGGGCTTTTGGCCGACTAGAAGTATGAAAATACTAACACTCTGCAAATTGCGAAAAAAAATGCGCCCAAAAATTGAGGCACCGCCTCAGTAGCAGTGCACAACCGGCGCTGCCTGTCCTGTCTAGGGCTGTCGCTGGTTGTGATCTGTTCCTTTGTTCGTTTGTCAATTTTTCTTGATTTTCACGCCACTTCTTCCAGATTGTGGCCGACGCTGCCTTTGAGCTCCAACCTACGCCTGTTATGTTCTATTCAGCTCTGTTTCAACAATTTTTTATCATCTCAAAATGCGTGCCAATAGCACGTGGCCGACGCCGCCTCTACTTTGTTTAGTAACGTTTTTATCTTATTTTATCCCTAAAATCTAAAATAATACAAAAAATACCTTTACAATGGTAAAATTTCAAATATGAAGGAATATGACCAGTTATTGTACAAAATGTATCACAACATAACCTTAAATAGAAATATATGACTAATTTAGGCCTCACATTCCCCCACAATTAGCTCTTTGCTTGTCCTCAAGCAAAGTATCAAAGACAAGTTGAAAAACACAAGTTTTCACAGAATAACTCAATCAATTTCAAAATAATACTTCCAACGCTTTCTTTATTCAAGACACAAAACATATGTTACTATACCTTTCATAACAAATGCAAGACTTGTGTAAGTGAAGAATGACTAGTAGAACCATCCCAACACTTAACATCATTCTCAAACCATTGGAAAGAATTTAGTTCAACACAAATATGCATTCCATAAGCTTACTTTTTATACACTCTCTCCACTAATCTGAGACATATCATGATTCTACTGAAGTCAAGTAGGACTTTTAAGCTTGTAATGTAAGGCTAAAGGGTTTGTAATGTAGCTGTCAAACGAAGGATATAGGAAAATCAAATATCAAAGAAGATGAGAGTTTGCAAGAAAGGATAAACAAAATGTACCAAGAGATTCCAAACTTTTCTTGCTCCCCTATCACAAAAACAATCAAAAACCCATAACCTTGTATGGCAATTATATTACAGTTCAAGCAAATCTTGCATTCTTTTCAGCAATTAGTTCTCAACTCATCAATCATATTGCACAAGATCATCACAATTTCAGCAATTCTTATTCCAGCTCTCTTCCAGTGCTCTTCTCTTCTATTTCTTTCAGCTTCTCTTTCTTTATCTCTTCTTTACAAATGCTGCTTTTGTTTGTTTCTCAATTTTTTTTTCTACAATTTCTAGCAACTTTCTAGTTTTTCTCAAGTTTTATTTTCTTTTTCTTTTCTCCTTTCACAATTCCAACTCACCAATGATGCATGACTGAAAGCAACAAGTCATAACATTTACACAAGCATTCTCCCTTACAATTCTTTTACTTGTACTTTTATCCATCAAGAGCAATCAAAGATTTGGAAGAATTATCAAACTCTTAGAAAGAAGTAATGGACAAAGTATGATAACGGGTTTAAGAAAGAAATTAACAATTTAGGCTCAAAATAGGTACTAGGGATAATATCAAATAGGTAGGCATGAAAAGCTCAAACTATCCAAAGAAGGCCTATTACCGCCATCCCTAAGTTAAATCATGATTGTCTTTCTTATTTCGCCTTAAGAGGTAATCAAGTAAGTTCTAGAATATTCAATGAAGTTTAGTAGAAAAACAGGTTTAAGAAGAATGTGAATCATCAAGAAATACTTAGTCCAATTGCGTGCAAAAAGTCATGCAAAAGCCAGAAATGATGTAGAACATATACTCTATGATCTATCACAAAGACATGCATTAAAAATATATTTTGAAAAATAAAAAAAATTTGAAAAATATGCTCAAAAGGTTCAAAGAATGTCAAGAAGAATGAATGAAATGAACGAAGCATAGAAGAATTCCGATTCTAACCACTCCCCCACATTTAAATTAGACATTGTCCTCAATGGCCAAACAAATAGAGCAAGAAAATATTGCGACGGGACCACAAATAAAGGGGAAAAGAGAAAAAAGAAAATACTTCCATTCATTGTGCATTCTCCTACAAAAGAGATGAATTCCAACAGAAATGAGCATTGTCGAAGTACCTAAAAAGAAAAATACAAAAGAAACACACCAAAGTATAAATACTAGAAAAGAAAAGAAGCAAAAAGTAAAGAAAATAGTACGAAAAATAAAAGTACAAGAAATAACTAGAAAAGTCATGAAAGACAAGAAGAAAGTTAGATAACGGAATTCACAATTCAAATAAAATTAAGAGAACAAATTAGTCAATTAAACATCAGTCAAAGTTAGTAAATTAGATTATAAAGATACACAAAATACAAAAGATGGAACCTTTTTGTAAAAAGAACAATTGTACAAATTTACATATTTACATGGTTAAATCAACAAAATCCAAGCTTTCATGATATTATTCCCCGGCAACGGCGCCAAAACCTTGATGGTTTGAATTTGGATATAAAAATCATATAAAAATAAGCACATTCCCAATCAAGTTTAAATTAAAACGTTAACCCCAAATTACACATATGAGAAAGCGTACTCATCATTAAGCATAGCATAGTGTTTAAAACGAGTGTCGATCCTCAAGGAACAAGTATGCTTTAGTCACTTTTCTTTCATTGTTTAACCGACTCAATAAAGTGAAAAAAGAATAAAAAATAAAAATAAAAATAAAATAAAAGAATATTTACGTGTCAAGGATGGAGAATTATGTAACTCAAACGACTATTTTGATAACCATGATCTTAAAGTACCTAATCATTATAATAACTAATTATTCTCTTGGCATCATGAAGGATTAAGATAGATTCACTTCTTTTTCAATCTATGAAATCACTATCTTCTAGACAAATTAGTATCACATATTCTGTCTCAACTAATTCACCCAAAAGATGCATTAAACACAATCCTTGATTAAATTTTCATATTCTGGCAAACTTAAAACATGAAATTTACCAATGAATCCATATTCTGGCAGACATCAATTAACATTTAATTACCCAGTTCTCAACAATTAACCCTTTTTTTCAAGCAAGTTAAGAGACAACACATATGAAATTAATGAATTGAGACTACCATTGACCCCTTTTTGAAGTAAGTTAATAGAAAAAAATAACAAATTAATCTCGTAATCAGCATAAGTAATTAAATAACAATCAATTAATCAAAAGATCAGAGTAACTCTAAAAATCATGAATACCTAAAACAATGTCGAATTACAATAAAACAATTAATACATCATTGTTCAAGAAAGGAAAACAAAGTTAAAAGAAAGCACTCATAGACAAGCCTCCTTCTTCCTCCTTCGAAGACCCTCTTGTACAATCCTCCTTGATCTGATGAATTTCTCCTTGAATTTGAGTGATTTTCTGTTATGATCCATGATTTCTCTCTTTTTCCTTGTGTTTTCCCTCTATTTATAGGCTTTAGAAGTTCCTAAATTCATCCCTATAGGGCTTTTGGCCGACTAGAAGTATGAAAATACTAACACTCTGCAAATTGCAAAAAAATACGTGCAAAAATCGTGGTACCGCCTCAGTAGCAGTGCATAGCCAACACCGCCTGTCTTGCCTTGGGTTGGCGCTGGTTGTGGTATGTTCCTCTATTCGTTCGTCGATTTTTCTTAATTTTCGTGCCACTTCTTTCAGATTGCACCCGGCGCTGCCTCTGAGCTCCCAACCTATGCTGGCTGTGTTCTGTTTAGCTCTATTTCACCAATTTTTTATCGCCTCAAAGTGCGTTCTAGCAGCACGTGGCCGGCGCTAGTTCTCTTGTTCGGGCCGGCGCCGCCTCTACTTTGTTTAGCGACGTTTTTATCTTATTTTACCCCTAAAATCTAAAATAATGCAAAAAATACCTTTCGAATGATAAAATCTCAAATATGAAGGAATATGAGCAGTTATTCTACAAAATGTATCACAATATAGCTTCAAATAACTAGGAAATATATGACTAATTTAGGCCCTATCACAGTCCCCCACACTTAGCTCTTTGCTTGTCCTCAAGCAAAGTATCAAAGACAAGTTGAAAAACACAAGTTTTCACAGAATCACTCAATCAATTTCAAAATAATACTTCCAATGCTTTCTTTATTCAAGACACAAAACATATGTTACTATACCTTTCATAACAAATGCAAGACTTGTGTAAGTGAAGAATGACTAGTAGAACCATCCCAACACTTAACATCATTCTCAAACTATTGGAAAGAATTTAGTTCAACACAAATATGCATTCTATAAGTGATAGGGGCTAAATTAGTCATATTTTTCCTAGTTATTTAAGGCTCTTTTGTGATATATTTTGTTCAATAACTACTCATATTATTTTATATTTAAAAATTTACCCTTGGAAAGGTATTTTGTTCATTATTGTAGATTTTTGGAGTAAAACAAAACAAAAACGTCGCAAAATAGATTAGAGGCGACGCCGGCTAGGACAGAGGAACCGGCGCCGGCCATGCACTATTGATACGAACTTCGAAGCAACAAAAAAATTGGTGAAACAGAGCAAAACAGAGTGAAACTGGTGCCGGCTCCAAGAGTCAAGGCAGCGCCGGCTGCATTCTGGTCTTTGTTGTGCAAAATTTGAAAAAAAATTAGCAAACAAGTAGAGAACTAGAACATAACCAGCGTCGGCTCCGAGAGTCTAGGTGGCACTGGCTATGCCCTGAAATTAAGGCAGTGCTTGATTTTTTTTGCGCGATTTTTGATAATTTGTGGATTTTTAGTATCTTCAAACTTCTACTCAGCAAAGAACATTGTACCTACGAGTTTATGCACTTCCTAAACCTATAAATAGATGAAAAACACAAGAAAAAATGGAAGAATTCATTGATCATCACAGAAAATCACTCAAATCAAATGAGAAATTCTTCAATTCAAGGAGGGCTGTACAAGAAGGTCTTCAAATGAAGAAGGAGGAGGCTTGTCTATGAATGCATTCTTTTACTTTGTTTTCTTTATTTTGAACAATGATATGTTAATTATTTTATTGTAATTTGACATTATTTTAGGTATTCATGATATTTAGAGTTATTTGATCTTTTGATTAATTGATTGTTTTTCTTGGTATTTAATTACTTGTGCTTATTACGAAATTAATTGGTTAGTTCTTCCCATTAATTCGCTGAGACCAAAGCGGTTGATGGTGGTTGCACTTTATTAATTTTATATTTGTTGTCTGTTAACTTGCCGAGACCAAGGAGGTTAATTGATGAGGACTAGGTAATTAAAGATTAATTGATATTTGCCGAGACCAAGGTTTCTTTAGTTAATTTCATGTTTTAAATTCGCTGAGACCAAGGGAATTTAACCGAGGATTGTGTTTAATGCATCTTTTGGATAAGTTAGTTAAGACGAGACTAAGTGATTCTAATTTATCTAAAAGGTATTGATTTCATGGATTGGAAAAAAAAAGTGAATCTATCTTAATCCTTCATGATGCCAAGAGAATGATTAGTTATGATAATAATTGAGTACTTTAAGATCATGATTGTCAACATAATAATTTGAGTTACATACTTCTCCATCCTTGATATGTATATATTTTTGTTTTTTATTTTATTTTGTTTATTTTATTTCTTTTTCATTCTATTGAGTCGGTTAAAAAATGAAAGAAATGTGACTAATGTATACTTGTTCCTTGAGGATCGACACTCGTTCGAACCCTATGCTCGGTAAATGATGAGTACGCTTGCGCATATGTGTAATTTAGGGTTGACGTTTTAATGTAAACTTGATTAGAAATGTGCTTAATTTTTATATGATTTTTATACCCAAATAAATACGCATTAAGTTTTTGGCGCCGTTGCCGGGGAACAATAGCATGAAAACTTGGATTTTGTTGATTTAACCATGTAAATATGTAAATACGTAAATATGTAAATTATGTATAATTGTTCTTTTGCAAAAAGGTGCTATCTTTTATATTTCATGTATTCTTGGACACCCTTGTAACCTAACATAACCTACTAACTTTAACTATGTTTGATGTACTAACTTTGTAACCTTCTAATTTGGTTTTAATCATTAATTCTATTCTCTAACTTGCTTCTTGTTTTCTTAGGTGTTATCCTTGGTACATGACCTAAAAATTCGAAGGCGGGATAGTCGATTTTGACCCTGAAATCGAAAGAACATTGTCAAAAATTCACCGGACAATTCAAAGGAACTTGATCGTTGAAATGGATGGTGCTCAACAGAACAATGCTTGGAATGATAGGAGGGTTATGGATGACTTTGTAAAACCCGTAATCTCGGGCATAGGTTCGAGTATCACTAGGCCTAGGATAGATGAAAATAATTTCGAAATAAAACCCAACATTATCCATATGGTGCAAAATATGGTTCAATTCGATGGGCTACCTGAAGGAGATCCCAATGCTCACTTAGCTAGTTTTCTTGAGATTTGTGATACTTTCAAGACGAATGGTGTTTCTGAGGATGCCATAAAGTTAAGGCTTTTTTTCTTTTTCCTTGAGAGACAGAGCTAAATCTTAGTTGAAGTCTTTACCTACCGGTTCCATCACTACTTGGAATGCCCTAACTGAAAAATTTTTGGCCAAATATTTTCCTCCAACTAGGACAGCCAAACTTAGGAATGAAATCTTTGCCTTCCAACAATCAGATTCTGAGCCCTTATATGAAAGTTGGGAGAAATTTAAGGAGATGCTAAGAAAATGCCCACACCACGGATTTGAGCTGGGAATGCAGATGCTTATTTTTTTGAATGGTCTCACATTCGCAACACGACAAGTGGTGGATTCTTCTGCAGGGGTTCCATTAATCATCAGACATCCCGGACAGGTAAGGCCACCCACAGTGGAGGAGGAGCACCCACTACCACCAGCACGTGCACGAGCTAACAGCTCTTAGTCCCACTCCCGGACTGACTTTGAGACTACCGCGTTGGGACGATTAGATCAACAAATAGAGGTGCTCCTATGCTTGCAAGGTACTATGGATGATATGGCAAGACGGCAAGCTACTATGGAACAGCAATTGGCCGAATTGAGATGGCATTCTTCTGGGCCACATGGTGGTGAGGGCATCTCTATACCAACCGATGATGAGGAGGACTGATGATGTTGTCTACATTTTCTCGATTACTCTTGTTTTTCCTTTCTCTTTTATTGTTTTTTTTTTTTCTTTTCTATAGTTTTTGCTTTCTTCCTTTGTTTGTACTATTTTCTTTCTTTTGTTTCTAATTTATTTTCTTTTCTAGTTTTTATGCTTTGGTGTGTTTTTTTTTTCTTTTTAGGTACTTTGCCAATGTCTCATTCTTCAAAGCATTCAGCTCTTGTACAGCACCATGCACAATGAATGGAAGTTTGTTTTTCTTATCTCTTCTCCTTTATATTTTTTGTCCCATGGCATTGTTTAGTTCTTGTTATATTTCTTTGGCCATTGAGGACAATGTCCAATTTAAGTGTGATAGAGTGATTTGATTGACAAATCTTTGATACATATACTTTTGCCTTCTTGGGAGCAAATTTTGAGCGAAAATTTTTAAATTTTTCTGAAATTCTTGAGATTTTAAGCTATATTTTTACTGCATGTCTTTATAATGGATTATAGAGCACATGCTCTAGATCATTTATGGCTTATGCATGACTTTTTGCACTCACTTGGACGAAGTAGTTCTTGATCAAATGCTTTGCATTGTTCTTAAACCTGTTTTTCTACTAAAATTTATGGAGCATTCTAAAACTTACTTGAATACCTCTCAAGGTGAAATAAGAAAGACAGTCATGATTTAACTTAGGGATGATGGTAATAGGCCTTCTTTGGATAGTTTGAGATTTTCTAGCCTACCTATTTTATATTATTCCTATATTGTTGATTTTTTTTCTTTAAAACCCATCACAATACTTGGTCCATTGCTTGTTTTTAAGAATTTGAATAATTTTCTAAATCTTTATGTTCTTGATGGATGAAAGTATATGTAAGAGAATGTTGAGGGAGTACGTGGAAAAAGATCATGACTTGTTACTTTTAGTCATGTATCAATAGAAAGAATGAGCTGGAAAGAAAAAAAAATAGAAGAGCTAAGAAAGAGAAGAAAAAGAAAAGAGAGATTGAAAACAAGAGAAGAAAAGAAAAGCAGTAGTAAGAGTGAAAAGAAAGAAAAAGAAAGAGAAGAGAAAAGTTTTTGAAAGAAAAAGAAAAGAAAGATCACAAAAGGAATGGTGATTGAGTTGTAAAAGTTCAGTTCACATAAAGTACTTGATACCAATGCTGAAAATTTGAGTAATCTTGTGAAAGAAATAAAGAAGAGTTGATGAGGAAAAAAGAAGAGAGAAAGAGTAAAAATGAAGGATTTGCTTGAGTGGAGTTGTAATTGCTATACAAGGTTATGGTTTGATTGATTTTCGGAATAGGAGAACAAGAAGAGTTGGAAATTATTGAATTATTTTGTTTATCCTTTTCTTGCGAACTCTCAGTTTCTTTGATATTTGATTCTCCTATATTCTTCATTTGATAAGCTATATTACAAGCCTTTAGCCTTACATTACAAACTTAAAAGTCCTACTTGATCTAAGTAGAATCATGATATGTCTCAGATTAGTGGAGAGAGTGTATGAAAAGTAAGCATATGGAATGCATATTCTTTTTTGACTAATTCTTTTCAATAGTTTGAGAATATTGTAAAGTATTGGGATGGTTCTACTAAGTCATTATTCACTTACACAAGTCTTGCATTTGTTGTGAAAGATGTAATAGCATGTGTTTTATGTTTTTGCATGAAGAAAGCGTTAGAGATAATGTTTTGAAATTGATTGAGTGATTTGATGAAACCTTGTGTTTACCTACTTGTTCTTGATACTTTACTTGAGGACAAGCAAAGAGTTAAGTGTGGGGAAATATGATAGGGGCTAAATTAGTCATATTTTTCCTAGTTATTTGAGGCTCTTTTGTGATATATTTTGTTCAATAACTAGTCATATTCCTTCATATTTGAGATTTTACCCTGAAAAAGTATTTTGTTCATTATTGCAGATTTTTAGGGTAAAACGAAACAAAAACGTTGCAAAACAGATTAGAGGCGGTGCCGGCTAGGACAGAGGAACCGGCGCCGACCATGCATGGTTGACACGAATTTTAAAGCGATGAAAAAATTGGTGAAACAGAGCAAAACAAAGTGGAACCGGCATTGGCTCCAAGAGTCAAGGCGGCACCGGCTGCATTCTGGTCTTCATTGTGTAAAATTAAAAAAAAAATCGGCGAAAAAGTAGAGAACCAGAACACAACTAGCGCCAGCTCCGAGAGTCTAGGAGGCGCCGGCTATGCCCTGAAGTTAAGGTAGTGCTTGATTTGTTTGCGCGGTTTTTTGTAATCTGTGGAGTTTTAGTATCTTCCAACTTTTACTCGGCCAAGAACATTGTACCTACGAGTTTAGACACTTCCTAAGCCTATAAATAGATGAAAAACACAAGGGAAAAGGGGAGAATTCATTGATCATCACAGAAAATCACTCAAATCAAATGAGGAATTCTTCAATTCAAGGAGGATGGTACAAGAAGGTCTTCAAAGAAAGAAGAAGAAAGCTTGTCTATGAGTGCTTTCTTTTACTTTGTTTTCTTTATCTTGAATAATGATGTGTTAATTATTTTATTGTAATTTAACATTATTTTAGGTATCCATGATATTTAGAGTTATTTGATCTTTTAATTAATTGATTGTTTTTCTTGGTATTTAATTACTTGTGCTTATTACGAAATTAATTGGTTGGTTCTTCCAATTAATTTGCTGAGACCAAAGGGGTTGATGGTGGTTGCACTTTATTAATTTCATATTTGTGGTCTGTAAACTCGCCGAGACTAAGGGGGTTAATTGATGAGGACTAGGTAATTAAAGATTAATTGATGTTTGCCGAAACCAAGGATTTATTAGTTAATTTCATGTTTTAAATTCATCTAGACCAAGGGAATTTAACCGAAGATTGTGTTTAATGCATCTTTTAGATAAGTTAGTTAAGACGAGACCAAGTGATTCTAATTTATCTAGAAGGTAGTAATTTCATAGATTGGAAAAGAAGTGAATTTATCTTAATCCTTCATGATTCCAAGAGAATGATTAGTTATGATAATAATTGAGTACTTTAAGATCATGATTGTTAAAATAATGATTTGAATTACATACTTCTCTATCCTTGATATGTATATATATATTTTTTTATTTTCTTTTGTTTTATTTTATTTCTTTTTCACTTATCGAGTCGGTTAAACAATGAAAGAAAGGTGACTAATGGATATTTGTTCCTTAAGGATCGACACTCGTTTGAACCCTATGCTCAGTTAATGATGAGTACGCTTGCTCATATGTGTAATTTGGAGTTGATGTTTTAATGTAAACTTGATTGGGAATATACTTAGTTTTTATATGATTTTTATACCTAAATAAATACGCATCAATAAGCTTACTTTTTATACACTCTCTCCACTAATCCGAGACATATCATGATTCTACTTAAGTCAAGTAGGACTTTTAAGCTTGTAATGTAAGGCTAAAGGGTTTGTAATGTAGCTGTCAAATGAAGGATATAGGAAAATCAAATATCAAAGAAGATGAGAGTTTGCAAGAAAAGGATAAACAAAATGTACCAAGAGATTCCAAACTTTTCTTGCTCCCCTATCACAAAACCAATCAAAAACCCATAACCTTGTATGGCAATCATATTACAGTTCAAGCAAATCTTGCATTCTTTTCAGCAATTATTCTCAACTCATCAATAATTTTGCTCAAGATCATTAAAATTTCAGTAATGGCGCCAAAAACTTGATGTGAAATCAAGTTTTTTCAAAAAATACCTCCATGATGAAACAGAACACTATCTTATTCCAACTGACCCAACATTCTTCCTGTGCTCTTATTTTCTTTTTCTTTCAACTTTTCTTTCTTTTTCTCTTCTTTTCAAATGATGCTTTTGTTTGTTTCTCAGTTTTTTTTCAACATTTTCTAGCAGCTTCTTGTTTTTCTCAATCTTTCTTTGTTTCTTTTTCTTTCTTTTCTCCTGTCACAACTCAACACATGACGCATGACTGAAAGTAACAAGTCATGACATTTACACAAGTATTTTCCCCCATAATTCTTCTACTTGTACTTTTATCCATCAAGAGCAATCAAAGATTTGGAAGAATTATCAAACTCTTAGAAAGATGTAATGGACAGATTATGATAACGGGTTTAAGAAAGAAATTAACAATTTAGGCTCAAAATAGGCACTAGGGATAATATCAAATAAGTAGGCTTGAAAAGTTCAAACTATCCAAAGAAGGCCTATTACCGTCATCCCTAAGTTAAATCACGACTGTCTTTCTTGTTTCGCCTCGAGAGGTATTCAAGTAAGTTCTAGAATACTCAATGAATTTTAGCAGAAAAAATAGATTTAAGAACAATGTAAAGCATTTGATCAAGAACTACTTAGTTCAAGTGCGTGCAAAAAATAATGCATAAGCCAAAATTGATATAAAACATATGCTCTATGATCTAGTACAAAGACATGCATTAAAAATACATCTTGAAAGCTCAAAAATATTAGAAAAATTTTTGAAAGATTTGCTCAAAAGGTTCAAAGAAGAATGTCAAGATAAATAAACCATAGAAGAATTTCCATTCTAACCACTCCCCCACACTTAAACTGGATATTGTCCTCAATGACCAAACAAATAGAGCAAGAAAATATTGCCACGAGACTAAAAATAAAGGGGAAAAGAGAAGAAAGAAAATACTTCCATTCATTGTGCATTCTCCTACAAAAGAGTCGAATTCCAGCAAAAAGGAGCATTGTCGAAGTACCTAAAAAGAAAAATACAAAAGAAACACACCAAAGCATAAATACTAGAAAAGAAAAAGAAGCAAAAAGTAAAGAAAATAGTATGAAAAAGAAAAGTACAAGAAATAACTAGAAAAGTCATGAAAGACAAGAAGAAAGTTAGATAACACAATTCACAATTCAAACAAAATTAAAAGAACAAATTAGTCAATTAAACATCAGTCAAAGTTAGTAAATTAGATTATAAAGATACACAACATACAAAATATGGCACCTTTTTGTAAAAAAAACAATTGTACAAATTTACATATTTACATATTTACATGGTTAAATCAACAAAATCCAAGCTTTCAAGATATTATTCCCTGGCAACGGCGCCAAAACCTTGATGGTTTGAATTTGGATATAAAAATCATATAAAAATAAGCACATTCCTAATCAAGTTTAAATTAAAACGTTAACCCCAAATTACACATATGAGCAAGCGTACTCATCATTAAGCATAGCATAGGGTTTAAAACGAGTGTCGATCCTCAAGGAACAAGTATGCATTAATCACTTTTTTTTCATTATTTAACCGACTCAATAAAGTAAAAAAGAATAAAAAGAAAAATAAAATAAAAGAATATTTACGTGTCAAGGATGGAGAATTATGTAACTCAAACCATTATTTTGACAACCATGATCTTAAAGTACCTAATCATTATCATAACTAATTATTCTCTTGGCATCATGAAGGATTAAGGTAGATTCACTTCTTTTTCAATCCATGAAATCACTATCTTCTAGACAAATTAGCATCACATATTCTGTCTTAACTAATTCACCCAAAAGATGCATTAAACACAATCCTTGATTAAATTTTCATATTCTGGCAAACTTAAAACATGAAATTTACCCATGAATCCATATTCTGGCAGACATAAATTAACATTTAATTACCCAGTTCTCAACAATTAACCCTTTTTTCAAGCAAGTTAAGAGACAACACATATGAAATTAATGAATTGAGACTACCATCAACCCCTTTTTGAAGCAAGTTAATAGAAAAAAATAACAAATTAATCTCGTAATCAGCATAAGTAATTAAATAACAATCAATTAATCAAAAGATCAGAGTAACTCTAAAAATCATGAATACCTAAAATAATGTCAAATTACAATAAAAAAATTAATACATCATTGTTCAAGAAAGGAAAACAAAGCTAAAAGAAAGCACTCATAGACAAGCCTCATTCTTCCTCCTTCGAAGACCCTCTTGTACAATCCTCCTTGATCTGATGAATTTCTCCTTGAATTTGAGTGATTTTCTGTTATGATCCATGAATTCTCTCTTTTTCCTTGTGTTTTCCCTCTATTTATAGGCTTTAGAAGTTCCTAAATTCATCCATATAGGGTTTTTGGCCGACTAGAAGTATGAAAATACTAACACTCTGCAAATTGCAAAAAAATACGCGCAAAAATCGAGGTACCGCCTCAGTAGCAGTGCATAGCCAGCGCCGCCTGTCTTGCCTTGGGTCGGCGCCGGTTGTGGTCTGTTCCTCTATTCGTTCGTCGATTTTTCTTAATTTTCATGCCACTTCTTCCACATTGCAGCCGGCGCCGCCTTTGAGCTCCTAACCTGCTCCGACTGTGTTCTGTTCAGCTCTGTTTCACCGATTTTTCATTACCTCGAAGTGCATGCCAACAACACGTGGCCGGCGCCGGTTCTCCTGTCTGGGCCGGCGCCACCTCTACTCTATTTAGCAACGTTCTCTAAAATCTAAAATAATATACAAAATATCTTTCCAAGGGTAAAATCTCAAATATGAAGGAATATGACCAGTTATTATACAAAATATATCACAAAATTGCCTCAAATAACTAGTAAATATATGACTAATTTAGGCCCTATCACTTGATTGATTGTGTAATTTATTGGTAATATTTTTTACACTAAAAAAACATGCATCATAACTCTTCTACCAATTTTTTGTACTCATTAATTTAAGTTTTTATCTCTTTTTCATTAGTCATTTGCCATTGGTAAAATTTTCCAACTACAAACTGTTGTTTGGTAGCATCTTCTATAGTATATTGCTTGACAAGAGAGTCCTAAATATCTCTTCCCTTTTTGTAGGGTGCATAGATATTAAACAAATCGTTAGATAAAATTTTTAAAATAGTATATCTACATACCTTATTTGCATACATCCATGCATCTTAAACTTTGGAGTTAGAAGCTGGTGACAGTCTGGGCTCGATTAGTGCATATGCAACTCCATGAAGGTCAAGTAAAGAGTATACTCGTTCTTGCTATCTTTTGAAATTTTATTCAATAAAAATTTTGATGTTAAAAACATTAGGAAATGGCTTGGCATACGTGACCGGAAGCAATACTCTGGTTGGTGGAATAAAAATGGTTGCGTTGTAGTAGATGCGGAACCATCTCCGTTAACCAGAACGATAGTAGCACTAGGAATATTAGATAAAGCCATAGTCCTTTAGAATGTTGGAAAAATTTAAGAAAACTATAGAATAATTAAGGAGAATAACAAAAAAGAATAATGGCTTGAGTCATATGAACACTATCCTAAAGGACTAGTTCAGTAGTTTCACTAGGATTAGCAAGCCCTTCCATAGGTAGTGACATACAGGAACAACAAAAGATGAAATAACCCAACTATCTTGAAAGAAAAGAAGAAGGCTTATGCAAAAGAAACAGAGAGTTTCCAGAAGGTGTAGAGAGTTCTCTGTGTTTTTTAGTATGTGTTGTTTGCATAGGAAGGCTGCCTATTTATAGGCAAATATACAACGTTCACCTAAAGAATCTTGGGAGAAAATTCCAGGAATAATTAGAAGGTATGCTAGTTTGTTGAGAGAAAACAGATAACCACTATTAGCAGTAAGTGGTTCACAGGGTCAAATGTAGCAATACTTAGTCAAAAGTTGCTTCTGTCCCTATCTGATCCGTTTGAAATATTCCAACAGAAACAAGGATTGAAAATGACGATACCAAGTGGGGGTCATGATTTCATGGGTAATTCCTATGTTTATGAGGTCCCAGATGTTGTCCTTGATATTTACAACTTCTGATCCATCTCTATTAATGCTAAAAGCCGAATTGCATGTGTTGGACCTGGAGCTAGCCTTGGTGAATTATATTATGTTGTTAACCAAGTGAATAGCTCCCTTACTTTTTTTCACAGGATATTGGCCTACTGTGTATATTGGTAGCCACATTAGTGGGGGAAGGTATGGTCCCTTAGTAAGGAAATATGGTCTTGATGCTGTCAATGTCATTGATGCTAAAGTAATTAATGTAAATGAAACAATTCTTGATAGGAAATCCATGGGGAAGGATTTATTTTGGGCTATTAGAGGAGGAGTTGGTGCTAGCTTTGGAGTTATTCTTTCATACAGAGTAAACTTAGTTGAGGTTTCTGAAACTTTTGCAGCATTCACAATAAACAAATCTCTAGAACAAAATGCAACAGAACTAGCATACAAATGGTAATCTGTTGCCCTAAAGTTGCCTAAAGAGCTTATTCTTTCAGTAGAATTAATGAGTATAAAATCAAACTAAACTAATAATAGCACTATACAAGCCACCTTTATCTCAATGTTCCAAGGTGGGGTTGATGGCCTAATTTCTCTAAATCACAAATTTTTCCCTGAGTTAGGTGTAAAGAAAATAAACTGTACTGAATTAAGTTGGTTGGAATACTTTGCTACTATCTAAGCTTGCCAATCAAGTTAACTTCTCATATTTTGTAAAGTAGAATTCCTCAAATCCCTAATCCTTACTTCAAGGAAAAATGAGATTTTGTCACAGAGTGAGCCCATCCCAAGAAAGGGCTTGAAGAAATATGGTAATGGTATTTCCATATCGAAGCAAGAGCATCAAGAATGGAATGGACACATTTTGGAGGAAGAATGGATGAAATTGGTGCATCAGAGATTCTATTTCCACACTCAAGAGGGAATTCATTCATAATATTCAAGATAATCGAATAGAATAGCACAAACACAACTCTGGCTCAAGAAAGGATAAGTTGGATGGGAAAACTTCATAGGATAATGGGTATGTATGTAGCTAATAATCTAAAAGGTGCATATGCTGATTACAGGGATCTAGATTTAGGAGTGAACAACACGAGCAAGCCCACTGTGGAACAAGCAAGGGCTTGGGGTGCTCCATATTCCAAAGAAGATTTTGATAAGGTGATGACAATGAAGACAATGGTTGATCCTAAAAATTTCTTCAACTTTTAACAAAGCATTCCTCTATTACCTTCTAATTGATCTTGGTCCAAAGGAAGGGAAGGAGGTAAACCTATCTTTGCTCTACCTTCCATCCATTAGTATTGTATTCAACAATAAAATAAGAGAGGGCGAGAGGGCTTATTTGATAGCCCAAAAGTGCCTTCATTCTACTTGGCCTTTGCTTTGGTAGAATAAGGCACCTAATAATGTACTTTGTACTATTATAATATATCCAAACTAATAAAAAAATTTTCATTAAAAAATGAGAAGGCAAGAAAGAATATACCATATTTGTATATTAGATCTTATTCTTATTTATCTTATGTTAACATTATTATGTTTTAAGCTACAATCTTAAAACATAATAATTATGGGATTTGGCGTCTTAAGTTACAAAGTTATGATCTTTTACTTTTTTTTTTTCAAACAAACTTTTGCATTCAATTATGGAGTTTCCCACAAGTAATTCAGTACAGTTAAATTATGCAGTCTTTTAATGGCCAAATTTCACTATTACAAAATTCTAAAGGTTGTAAATATCTGACATTGTGGATATTTTTAAATGCATGAAAATTTATTAATTTCTTATAGATTTGATTTTGTGACTTTTATGTATGATTTTGTATATCTTTATGCAAATTTTGTGAACCTTTTGCATAATTTGTGAACTAATTTGGAGATACTAAATTGTGAAACTATTATCCCAATTATGTATCTTAGGTATGAGATTGGTAAGTTTGGAATTTGAAATTAAATGCACTTTCTTATTTTTAATAATAGTGTATTTTTTTTAAATCATAAAAGTATAATTACATGAACAAGAAGAGATCCATAACTTTGTAATGCCTGAACTCTTCGAATTTGTGTTCTTATTAAATACTTTTCTTAATAATTAATCGTTATATATTTTAGAATTAATGTTGATTTCATCCATCTATATAGGTCCATTTTTTCCCATGTTTATTCCCATCTAATGTAGCAAATGATAATTGTTTTTGTGCTCGTGAACTTATCATAGCAAGTTCGTATATGCGAGTTTCTGCACTACAAGTGCCTAGTTTCTTTTTTCAATTTTTTTGTAGGTTCTTATTCTAGAGTTTAAATGGCTAAGTATATTGTTCAGCAACTAAGTCCATCTCAAAGTAGCAAAAACTAAGAATGGGTGAGGTTATCTGCTATATCAATCCATCATAATCTCATATCATACCATCCTGTAGAGAAAAGCTCTAAATGGGTGGGTTATTTTCTTGCTGAGATTTTTGATTTTGTTCTTGATTTCTTCAAGAGCTAAAGAAACCAGAGGAGAAGTAGGAAGAGGAGGTCAAGAAATCGGAGGAGAAAAAGGAGGTAGATGCTCCCAAGACTGATGAAAAGCCAAAAGAAGAGGCGAAAAAGGTTGACGAGGAATCAAAACACTCTCCACCACCCGCTTCTCCAGAAATCATTCAAGAGTCTATATGTGATAAAACAGTGATTAAGAAGGAGAGAAAATTGTAGAAAGCTAAAGAAGAATTTGCTGAATTAATTTGATTTTATTATATGAAAACAAAAGTATGTACAACTGTGTATTTATATACAAAGGAATAAAAAATAGTATATACAAAAGAATTTACGCATAAACATTGTGATCAACTAAGAGAATGACTTTAGCATTGTTTGTGTGATCCTCCTATGTGCACACGTTGTGTAGTTATCCAGGTGGCTCTTGTTCAGCTGGTTTCTGTTACTCAATCCAGGACGTACTGACTGGGATGATAACTCAGCAGCTGCCTCAACCCCCTTCCTCAATCCAGGACATACATTAGAACTCCAAAAAGATTAATAATAGGCAATGCTGATAGATTCCGGATGAATTGAGCTGGTGGCAGTGCTTTTGTAAAAATGTTTGCTAACTGAGCTAATGAATGGACTGGAAGATGTTTGATGAGCCCTACAATGTATTTGTCCCGAACATAGTGACAATCAATTTTCAAATGTTTTTGTTCTCTCTTGAAAATTGCTATTCTCTATAATGTGTAGAGCCCCTTTGTTATTACAGAAAAGGGGAGTAGGTTAGTTAATTGTAATATGCAATTCTTCAAGCATGTATGTCAGCCACTGAATTTTAGATATAACTTGCCTAATGGCTCGATATTCTGCTTTTGTGGAACTAAGGGAAACAATTGTTTGTTTCTTTGATTTCCAATAGATCAGTAATTCTCCAAGAAAAACACAGAAACCAGATATATATTTTCTTATTTTCTTGCACTCTCTCTAATCTAAATCACTGTAAGCTGTAAATGTCTTGTTAGAAACTACCTGTAAACTTGGTTGGTAGGTAGAACTTCAGAATCAGCTTTATTCTTACCACTATAGTCCATAGGTGTAAAAATAGCTTTGTTTCCAAGAAAACCAAACTCTTTTAGCATTTCAAGGGTTTATTTCCTTTGACAAAGAGAAATCCCTCCTTTTGTTCTTGCTATCTTGATCCCCAAAAAATACTTCACCATCCCCAAATCCTTAATGGTAAATTCCTGATGTAGTTGCTTCTTCATTTTGTCAATTTCATTGAGATCATTGCCAGCTACAATCAGGTCATCTACAAACACCAAGAGTAAAGTAAAGCTACCTTCATGTTTCCTGATGAATAGGCTGGGGTCACTATAAGCATTTCTAAAATTCTATTGTAGCAGAAAAGTACTGAGTTTTTGATGCCATTGCCTACTTGCTTGCTTTAGTCTATATAATGACTTTTGCAATTTACAAACCAGATTCAACTCCTTAGTTTTGAAACCTAGAGGTAATTCCATAAATACTTCTTTTATCAAGTCACCATGCAAAAAAGCATTGTTAACATCCAATTGATAGAAGAACCAGCCTTTTTATGCTGCTAGTGCTAACACAACCCTGATAGTTACCATCCAGACTACAAGAGAGAAGGTTTCCAGAAAGTCTATCCCAACTTGTTATGCGTACCCTTTTGCTACTAATCTAGCTTTATATCTTTCTATACTACCATTTGTCTTGTGCTTAATCTTGTATACCCATTTGCAACTAATTTCCTACTTATTTGGTGGTAATGGTACTAAAGTCCAGGTCTAATTTTGTTCAAGTACTAAAATTTCTGCCCTCATGGCCTTTTTCCACTCTTTTAACTGCAAAGCTTCCTAAAAACTACAAGGTTCTTTATGCAATGTCACATTCATCACAAAAGATTTATGATCAAGGTGTAAATGATGCAAAGAATAAACTGAATGTATAGAATATGGAGTAGTATGCTGTGACTAGTTATAGATGTAGTTATTAAGGTATGCTGGTCTATGCTTTTTTCTGGTGGACTTTCTTGGGGATGAGAAATTGTGAGGTTGTTAGTTTATACTAACAAAAGTTTCTTCAATATGAGAAAGAGGGATTGAAGGCATTAAAGCCTCAGAATGAATATCTGTAAGTGTGAAGGCATCAATAGTATGATTTTGTTGAGCCTGAGAGCTGTCAAATGCAACTTTAGTTCTAAAAGGGAAAACAAACTCATGGAAGGTGACATCTCTGGAAACAAAAACTTTGTTGGATTTGAGATTAAGAAGGACATAACCTTTATTGATAGATGATAAACCTAAATGGACTGAAGAATTTCCTCTAGGATCAAATTTGGAATGATTAGGTTCTATATTTACTACAAAACAAAGTCAACCAAACACTTTGAGGCTTTCATATCTTGGAATTTTTTAGTACAAAAACTCATAAGGACTCTTGTTCTCTAGTAAAGGTGTAGGTGTAAGATTAATCAGGAAGGTAGCAAGTTGAATACAAAATCCCCATAGTGTAATAGGAACGTTAGACTATAATTTCAAGGTTCTTCCAATATCCAAAAGGTGTTGGTGTTTCCTTTCTACTATGACATTTTGCTATGAGGGTATAAGGATATGTCTTTTGATGAATAATCCCTCTAGATTGATAAAAAAAAAAAAAATAGGCATATTGAATTTAGTACCATTGTCAGTCCTAATGACCTTGATTTTCTTATTGAATTGAGTATCAACATAAGCACAAAAATCCTGAATAAGTTGTTGAGATTCCACTTTGCGCATCATAATAAA
This sequence comes from Voacanga thouarsii, assembly GCA_026120185.1. Taxonomy (NCBI): domain Eukaryota; kingdom Viridiplantae; phylum Streptophyta; class Magnoliopsida; order Gentianales; family Apocynaceae; genus Voacanga; species Voacanga thouarsii. The sequence continues at coordinate 4,655,934 of JANUWF010003385.1, forward strand.
AGTCTAGGTAAATCTAGTATAATCATCTACAATAGTCAAAAAATATCTCTGAGCAAAAATAGTACTGTGTTTGTAACGCCCCCAAATATTAATATGAATTAGATCAAAGGAAGCATTAGAAATGGAGAAGCTAATAGGAAAGCTTAATCTATTCTGTTTAGCAATTGGACAGACAATACAGCTTTCATGTTTAGAATCTGATACAATGGAAGCTGCATCCTTAATATGGCTAAACACTCTATCAAACACATGGCTAAATCTAATATTCCATGGCAAGGATTTATAAAAAGGATAAAAACAAAAATGCTGAAAATCTGGAATGCTTGCAGATTTTGTAGGCTGAAAAACTAGAAATGTTGCAAATTTTGTCAAATAGTAGATGCCATGATGAGGACTAGCTAATCCAATCATCTTCTATCTAGAAATATCCTGAATAAGACAAAAGTTGGATTGGAAGAACAATTTGTAATTTGTCTGGTCAATCAATTTAGAAATAGAGATAAGATTGAAATGGAAGGTAGGAACTAAAAACACATCAGTAAGAATTAAGTGTTCTAACAGTTTGACAGTCCCTTTATGAGTGACTTTAACGCATTGACCATTAGGCAAACTAACAAACATATTGGTGACATGGTTATAGGAATGGAAATACTGCAAAGATACACAAATATGATCAGATGCCCTTAAGTCCAAAATCCAACGTAATGAATTAGAATCACAAAGAGAAACAATACCTAACTCATTAAACTTTGCAATAATAATAGTAGCTTGATTAGCCATGGAATCTGGATTTATGACTCCTAACTCAAGCCCTTGCTTCTGTAGTAATTCCATTAATTATTGATATTAATTGGCAGTTAATCTATATAAGCCATCCACTGTTGTATTACCGTCCTGAGGTTTAGATTGTGTAACCCCCATGTTAGCATAATTAACTATTCCTCCTTGTTGAGGTCCTGCATTCCTTTTTCCTTTGTATCTAATAGGATATACATGCTTCTTATAGCACTTGTCAACCGTGTGTCCATTCAACCCACAATGTGGGCAATAAAGTTGTTTGCTATTAAACCTTCTAAATTGCCCTACTATATTAGCAAACTGAATAGATTGGGAGCTGGATGAATTTCTTCCTAACTGCATAGTTTTATTTTGTGCTATAGGCAACATGCTGGATTCCATCACTGAATTTACATTTCCATTTGGTAAATTAAAAGTCACTTTACTTCCCACGGTTATAGTTGGATGCTCAATGGACTGAGTAAAATTTCCAGCATTTGAATTGTCTGTCTCTCTCTCAGTTTTCAAGGCCATGGAGAAAACTTGATTTATACTCTGTAAAGGAGACATCAATAACACTTTAGATTTCAGGGTACTAAAATTGTCATTAAGCCTTTTCACACATCTAATCACTAAGTCACCTTCTATATACTTCCAACATTACTGGTCTCAATACAAGTACAGCAAGGCATTGGTCTCAAATCAAGCATTTCATCCCATAATGACTTCAAATTCATAAAATATTGAGTAACAATAGAACAACCTTGCCTCAAATTATGTATTTCTTCCAATAGATCTGATAACCGAAGCATATGTCCTTGGTTGAACCTCTCATTTAACTCTCTCCACATATTAGTCGCAGTTTGATTGTACAGCATGGATCTGGCTATCTCTGGAGTGTAGGACTTCATCAGCCATGCTATTACAAGATTGTTGCATTGTCTTGATGGTTCATGTATCCGATTTCCAGGTATTGGTAAATGTAGACATGAATCGATGAATTGTTCCTTGTGCTTGTAAGAAAGAGCAATTCTCATAGATCGACTCCATGTCTAATAATTACTAGCATCTAAAGGTAGTGTAACAAGCACAAAGAAGGGACAATCACTGGGATAAATGTAGGATGGATTAGGAGCAACGTAATATACAACACCATATATTGAATGCACCATAATCTTAACTAAAACTTGAACAATCAATGCATAAATCAAAGCCCAGAACACTCTAGAATATGCTCTAATACCATGATAAAATAGTGAAGAAGAAGAAGAGAAAACTACATAAAGCTAAAAAAGAATCTGCTGAATCAATTTGATTTCATTATATGAAAACTAAAGTATGTACAACTGTTTATATATACAAAGGAATCAAAAATAGTATATACAAAAGAATTGAGTCATAAACATTGTGATCAACTAAGAGAATGACTTCAGCATTGTTTATATGATCTTCCTATATGCACATGTTGTGTAGTTATCCAGGTGGCTCTTTTTCATTTGGTTTGTGTTCCACGTCAATTGTAGTTGATGATATGGCTACTAACTAGGATGATGACTCAACAGATGCCTCAACAACATGCATTGTGAAGGCTGTGCTTGCAAAGTTCGCAAATACCTCAAAAGGTTTGATGGTAAGTTTTATTTATTATTTATTTTTTTAATAATTTTTTATATATAAAATAAAAAAGCTTTGTAGTTAGATTGTGGGGTAGAATTCTATTTTGTATGGAAAGCATATTTTAGAAAATTTCCCTCTGATTAAGTGGTTGTAGAGGTATAAATTTGATTAGTTACCATATATGTCTCTCTGTTACCATATATGTCAATAGTAGATGGCCTTCAAGAGTTTCACCAATCATTTCCCAGGTGAATTCATTAGGAAATGACCTGTAATTGTACTGCTCAACCTCTATGTCATGCTTCTTCATCCACCTAACTTTGAGGAAGAATTTAGTGAAGTTATTGCCCACTTTGCTCCATATTTTCTTCAAGACACTGTATCCAAATTTGTCTTTGCTGTGTTTTCTCCAAAGTTCATCTATGGCCTTGAGATCAGCTTCTAAGATGAACTGGACTTCTAAGAAGAACATGTAGCCCACTTCTGGGCTGCTTCGCCAGCTAGAATATGAGAAGACGACGGGTTTCTTTGTGGGCTTGCCGAAAGTTTTTGGCAGAGAGATGTTGTTGGAGAAGGTCATCTATGGGGTACATTTGGTCTTTATCATCCTCATTTAGATAAAATAATATATTATAAATAAAATTACTCTTCTTAATATTCATTAAGCTTATTTGTAGAATATTTTTATTGTGCTCAAACAGGAAAACCTCTTCTTCATTTTCATTCTGGTGACGCATATGTAATATGTACATCTGAATGGCTTAGTTTAAGCAATCTAGCCTACTTAAATAAATATAAATACTTTGCTATATTAGTTCTATATTAGCTCTCTTTGCTTCTTTATTACCCTACTATATTATTCTATTATAGTTGATAACATGAAAGGAATACTCTTTACTCAAAAAAATTTAGGAATTTCAAGAATTCTACTATTTATTGGGTTATTTAAAAAAGGCACTACTCTTTACCAAAAGCAATGACCTCTTTGAGGTGAAAGTAAATTCTTGAAGTATCAAAGGCTTGAAACCTTTTTTATGCTTGGAGTTTCCTCCAGCAATGGACCTTGTTGTCCTTCTTCTTGAAGTTGCCATTGGGAGTGCGAGCTTAAAATTACCATCCATAGTGAAAATTTCAAGTTATTTTTTGGTGGTTTCTTTTAACACAAAAATAATAGTTTGTTTGGGTTTATATTTCTGTAAAAGGAATAATAGTTGCACTATTTTTATTAATTGATTAAAGATCAAAATATGTTGGTAAAAAAACTTCTATTGAATTCGCTTTATATTTTCTATTTTTGTTTTTGAAATAATGAAATTCGATGAATTTGAATATTGAAAAAAAAAAAAAAAGAAACATAGTGATGCTATCGAGAGAAAATGTCATGTTTTCATTACATATTTTAAAAATATTTTGAGATAAATATTTATCTGAGTTGAGTACATTTTGATTTTCATTTTTAGAACCAAAACTAAATTTTGAATCTGAGAGTCAATCCAAATATAACCGACGTTGGTTTCTCAAAAAATTTGAACTATCCCATCCCAAAAATTAGTGAATCTTCTAAAAGCCCATAAAGTGTATTCACTTTCATACCTCCCTATGCTTGGGCCTCCAAGTCTGCTTTTGTGTTTTCACAGTTAGAGTTGGCAGGTCCTCTTGGCTCTTAGGACAAAAGCAAAAACTAACAGCAGTGGGGAAAGAAAGAGTTGGGTTGGTTAAGTTTAGATGTCGCAATTTGGATGATACCTCACTACAAAAAAAGCCTCTATATATGATACTTTTTTTGCAACAGTCCGATGGCCGTCGCTAATACCCATTATAAACAACAAGCCGTCACATTTAACAACTAAATACGACGCTAAAATAGACCGTCATAATTAGTATAGTATTTGCAATAGGCCATCGTTTATAACCAGTTAAATACAACAGTTCGTCTTAAAAAAACACTATACACGACAGATCTCAAAAAACCATCATTTTAAATATTATATACAACAGTTTAAAGACCGTCATATAAAGTGTGACATATGCGATGGTCGTTTAGATATTTACTGTGATTTTAGACCGTCGTAAATATGCAATATATATGACGGTTCAGTTACGGCGATTTTGTAGCCACAGCAAAAGAACATCTTATATGCAACAATCCTGGAACTGTCATATTTGAGAAAGGTTATTTTTTTTCTCTTTTATTTGCAGCTGATTTTATGTGTCAGAAATACTACAAGAAAAGGGTCTTTTTGGTGACAAAACAATTTCCTCGCTAAAGGCCTTTTAGCGAGGAAAAATCTTCCTCGAGGCTTTCTTGCTGAAGCGCCCTGCTTCTTGAGTTTTGTCGCCAAAGTGTCCACTTCAGCAAGAAATATTGTTTCCTCACTAAATACATTAGTCCTCGCTAAAACTAAATAATTTTGTCGCCAATGATATTATTTGCGACAACAAGTTTTGTCGCTAAACTTTTGTCACCAAAACTATAATTTTATTTAAAAAATTAAATTCCATAGGGAAAATTATTTTTTGTCGCCAATACAAAAATATTTTCGTCGTCATTGATGATCTTTGGAGAGGAATTTTTTCCTCGTCAATGAAAAAATATTTTGTCGCCAAAAGTGGTCAATGGTGACAAAAGTCTTTGGCATTAGTGAGAAAATATTTCAATTTTATTTTTTAAAAATTTTAAATACTCTTTGATGAGGAAAATTTTCTCGCCAAAGATAAAATATTTTGTTGTACATATATGCATATAAGCATTAGGTTTGGTAGTTAATTTGATGTTATAATTAAAGTTCATAGTAAATTTATTCCGCCTTAACATTCTAATTTATTTCTATTTTTTGCACAAATTGGTATACATAGCTTATTCAACTTATTTGTTAAATCTAGCTGTTGGATTTTGAATTTGTGAGCCAGAATTATAAATATTGATTAGGTTTTTAGTTCTTATAGTTAGAAGAATAAGAATAGTGTAAAAGTTATTTGATAAGCAATCGAACTGCATCCGATTGCCTTCATATTTGGTTTTCATATATTTTTGTTTGTCTTTAATAAATCGAACGGTTAGATCATTAATATGTTATCTAGAATATATGCTTCATATATAATTTACAATGTAGTCAGCTATGCATACATGCATACTTTATATATATGAATGCATATATTTACAATAATGTATAGAATATGAAGACTGTTATATTAGTTTTTTTTTTTTTTTTTGCCTTCTACTAGCCATATAGGGTATATATTTATTTAAATATGTATATATTTGAATTTTTTGTGTTTAATTAATTAGCGATGAATGAATATAATATACTTTATTTATATAAATATATACACCTAAAAATGATTACTAATATTTAGTTGGAATAAATCTAATAGATTTAGAGAGTAAGCTTTATATATTTATAGAAGTATATATACCTAAAAATAATTAGTTAATATTTACTTGGAAGATAAAAAAAAAAAAAAAAGCTTATGCAGACAGTTTTGAGAGGGAAAATGGAGCCTCGAAAAAAAAGAATTGAGAGAGAAAAATCAACTTAGGAGGAAAAAAAGGGGTAATCTTTACACTTATGCACTCTGGCTGATAGTCTCCCTTCAATAGTATCCACTCCAGCTGTCTCTTCTGCAACCTGAATCTTCATTACCTTCATCGGCACCATTCTCTTGTTTACAACCCGACCTTCCACCACCTACATTAGAACCCCATTGCCACAAATCCTTATTTTTTTTCTCTCTTCAGTTCACTACAAAGAAATATCCTCCCTTTAGCCCTTTCCCAACGCAGCACACAAAATCTGGCAATAATCAGGTGAAGGGAACGAGCTGGCGACAGTGAACTGATAGATGGTCAAAAGCTTCAAACTTCAAGTAATTTATCTAAGCTTCAAATTTTGGTAAGGGTTGTTCAGTTTTGTGTTTATTCTCTTGCCTATGAGGTTAACACAATTGTTTTACACACTAATTATATGAGGTTTTTTCCTCGTGTGAAAATTCTCATTAGGGCTAAAAATCATTATCTATGGAGGAGAGGCATTCTCTGTAACACAAATAAACAAGTCCTAACCTCGTAGTATGGAAAATAATAAAATTTTAGGTATACACTAGCCTCATAATAGTATGTCTGCCGTACTGCAAAGTGCTTATGGTTCTAATTAATTTGAGAATTTTTATGATGTCTTCCTTTGGATTTTCTTTCTTTTTCCCTCTATTCTTTATTAAATCTACACAGAAACATAAGTTGAGATTTTGGGGTGAAATAAAATATTATTTGTACTTAATAAATTGTACTTTGTGTTAGTAGCTTTCTTAATTTCAAGCTGCATCTAATCTATTGTTGGAATTTGGATAATTTTTTTCCTAACTATGATGTACTAAAAGCTAAATGTTGATCACCTGAGTATATATATTTTGGGAAATATAGAAATTAATTTTTTGTGGAATTAATGTGTTTCCGTCACATTCACTTTATTAAATATTTGTTTTGTTGATTTACATGATGTGATTTTTTTACCTATTGCTAACTTTAATTTTTGTCATTGCGTATTCATAAAATGTGATACTACTATGTGTATGAATTGTTCCTTTTCATAATCCTCTAATGATGTAATGGTGTAGGATGGTCAATATTATTTTATCGACCATGTGCAAACTGTTCATGTGATTTTCTCACTAGCCATATCAATCGAATTGGATATGGCCATAGCTATTTGATACCCTATCTTACTCTTTTTTTATAGAAGTTTTTATTACTAGTTCAGCATTCTTTTGTAATGTAGATAACACTCATGTTAGATAAAGTAAATGAGTTTGTAATGTAATTGATTGTGCGTGACTGGTATACTTCTTTAATGTGTTTGTTTTACAGTAATAAGTGACATTTTTTTTTTCTAGCTGCATTACTTCAATCAGAGATCATGGATGGGTCATGTATCGATTTATCCGATTATCTATCTAAAGAATATGATGATGGATTGAATATCTTTCTTGAGTTTTCATGTAACTTATAATGATATGGTTTTTCAATGTCATGTGGATTGATAACTTGTATGCTATAGTTTAACCTATGGCATTCATTCATTCTCTTCTTCCAAGGTTCACGTTGGTTTAAAGAAGCAGTTTTCATTGTAAGTGTTATATAACCAAGAAGGCAGCAAAAAATTTAGAGTACCAAGATGGCAATAACAAGGAATAATGGGAAAGCAGTGTTCGAGAGGGAAGAAAATAAGAGTCGTACCTGGAAGACCGTAGGATATAGGAGGATGACCCGCAGCTCTGACAATGACACAGGGTAGTTAAATTCTAACCTGTATGAGCACCTTTTTGAGTAAGTACTTCTACTGTTTGGAACTCTTATTAGTTGCAATGTAAGGTAAATACCTACAAATGAACATGTAAGATAAATACCTTTTTGAGTAAGTATGACTTTGAGAGTCATACTTGAAATATGAAAAAAAAAAATGATGTTGTGTGATATAACTTCTTGACAACTACGGTGGTTCTTAGTGAAATTTTGTGAGTATGTATCTAAGTTACCTTAAACTTCTGTGTTTGATCTTTTTTTTTTTTTTTTTTTTTTACTTCAACCACTGATTGTAGGAAAATTTGGAAATCTATTCTAGAGGAGAAACAAAACTCATTTATAGCTTTGGATGCCATTTAGTTTAGCACCTATGAAAGGAGACCTAAAAAGGTTGTGCTTCGCTAGATTAAGAGAAAGGATATCTTCAACAAAATATATGTCTTAGTACTAATTGTATTATGGTAAGAACTAAGATTTAAGGCCTGACAGCAAAGTGCTATGCTATGAGACTATGAAAATGCGTCCTGCTATTGTGAAAAACTGCAGTAGAATGTTATGCATGATGTTTACCCCTTCCATATAGGTCACACTAGTACCTCTTGATCCTGTGTGGATTCAACGAGGATGTAGAATATCCGGACAAGTGTATGATTCTACTAGACTATTTGCAATCATCAAATCAATCCGAACTCGAAGGAGTTGTGAGAAAGTAAGTGGTTCTGATTTGCTGCAATTTGTTCAATTGAATTCCTTCTTTGCTTACCTTGTATCATGTGTGTGATTGAAATGCTTAAACTGGACAAGTTCATGGATGACATACATGAAACAAATGGGAGGTCAAGTTACCTCGATTATATTAGAACCATGCCCTTATTGATTCCCAAAGTAAGCTGCATTTTTTGTTTGGTGAAAACTTCTTCTACTACCAATTACTTAAGCATCTGATTAGTATTTCTGATATGATCTAATGTCCTACAAACCTATCCACAGGTACCGTAGCAAGAGGGAGGTGAAGAATGTGGATACTATGCCCTCTATTTTGCCAAACTGTTTATGTTAAGTGCTCCTGAAAGGTTTAGCATTTCCTCTGGTTACCCATACTTTGTAAGTATAGCTCATGCTCTAAGAACTTTTTAACTCTACATGTTAAATCCATCTCTTCTTGTTTGAATTTGGTCACAAACATGTTATTCTTACCATGTTTTGTTGTCTTGAAGATGCGTCCAGATTGGTTCTCAGTGAATGATCTCCATGCATTCTGTCGCTCATTATTCAATCCAGATAACAACAATAATGTAAATCAAGGACAACCTAATGATGCAGAACTGAGGCTGGAGACATAGAGTGGAAATCCAATGAACAGCCGCTAGTAAAGCACCCAACAAAACCAAGGGACATTGATTGCATTCCAGAAAAGTTGCACATCACAGATTTAGACACACAAAAGGTAAACAACATATTTATTTGATAAACTACCTAAATGTTCTCAAAAATTAGTTCTAGCATATTAAGGAAAAGGAACTATTTACTGACCAGTTGATAGGGGCTAAATTAGTCAAGTTTTTCCTAGTTATTTGAGGTTCTTTTGTGATATATTTTGTTCAATAACTAGTCATATTCTTTCATATTTGAGATTTTACCCTTGGAAAGGTATTTTGTTCATTATTTTAGATTTTTAGAGTAAAACAAAACAAAAACGTCGCAAAACAGAAGAGAGGCGGCACCGGCTAGGGCTCTAGAACTGGCATCGGCCATGCACTGGATTTCACGAACTTCGAAATGATGAAAAATTATCAAAACAGAGGGGAACTGGCACCGGCTCCAAGAGTCAAGGTGGCACTGCTACATTCTAGCCTTTGTTATGTGAAATTTGAAGAAAAATCGGCGAACGAATAGAGAAACAGAACACAACCGGCGCCGGCTCCGAGAGCCAAGGTAGCGCCGGCTGTGCCTTGAAGTTAAGGCGGTGCTTGATTTTTTCTACGCGATTTTTGGTAATCTGTGGAGTTTTAGTATCTTCTAACTTCTACTCGACCAAGAACATTGTACCTACGAGTTTAGGCACTTCCTAAACCTATAAATAGATGAAAAACATAAGGGCAAAATGGGAGAATTCATTGATCATCATAGAAAATCACTCAAATCAAATGAGGAATTCTTCAATTCAAGGAGGGTTGTACAAAAAGGTTTTCAAAGGAAGAAGAATGAGGCTTGTCTATGAGTGCTTTCTTTTACTTTGTTTTCTTTTTCTTAAACAATGATATGTTAATTGTTTTATTGTAATTTGACATTGTTTTAAATATTCATGATATTTAGAATTATTTGATTATTTGATTAATTGATTGTTATCCTTGGTATTTAATTACTTGTACTTGTTACGAGATTAGTTGATTGTTTCTATCCATTAACTTGCTTGGGAAAGGGGTTGATGGTGGTTTCAATTTGATTGATTTCATATATGTTGTCTCTTAACTTGCTTGAGAAAGGGGTTAATGGCAAAGAACTGGTAATTAAAGGTTAATTAATGTATGCCAGAGTATGGATTCATTGGTTAATTTTATGTTTTAAGTTTACCAGAGTATGAAAATTTTAATCAAGGATCGGGTTTAATGCATCTTTTGGGCAAGACTGGTTGAGACAAAATATGTGATACTAAGTTACCTAGAACATAGGGGTTCATAGATTGGAAAAGAAGCGAGTCTACTTTAATCCTTCATGATGCCAAGAGAATAGTTGATTATAATAAATGTTGAATACTTTAAGATCATGCTTGTCTGAACAATGGCTTAAGTTACATAATTCTATATCCTTGACACACACACACACACACACACACACACACACACACACACACACACACACACACACACCCACACACACATTTATTTATTTATATTTATTTATTTTTCTTTTATTTTTATTTTTCACTTTATCGAGTCGGTTAAACAATGAAAGAAATGTGATTAATGTCTATTTGTTCCTTGAGGATCGACACTCATTTGAACCCTATGCTCAGTTAATGATGAGTACGATTGCTCATATGTGTGATTTGAGTTGAACGTTTTAATTTAAACTTGATTGGGAATGTACTTAGTTTTTGTATGATTTTTACACCCAAGTCCGAACACATCAAGTTTTTGGCGCCATTGCCAGAGAACAATAGCATAAAAGCTTGGATTTTATTGATTTAACCATGTAAATATGTAAATAAATAAATATGTAAATATGTAAAATTATTCTTTTCGCAAAAAGGTACTATCTTTTGTATCTTGTGTATCTTATGTATACCTTTGTAATCTAACTTGCTAACTTTGACTATGTTTAATTTGACTAACAAGTTCTTGTAATTTTGTTTGAATTATGAATTCTATTATCTAACTTTCGTCTTGTCTTTGCTAGGTGTTAGCCTTGATACATGATCCAATTACCTAAAGGCGATATAGTAGATTTCATTTTGTTTCATTTTTATTTCTTTCTTCATGAATTAAATTACATTATTCATCATTGTTGCATGTTCATCATTTTTATTTCATTTTTCACCAAAAAAAAAATATATTAGTGTATTGATGATAGATTAGCAAAATTACAAGCTAACATTGATGTTTTTAGTAAGACATCATTAGAAGCATTAGTGAATTCTTTTATTGCCAATACAAATTCATCTATTTAGTGACATGAAGAAGCTTCCCAACGATTGGGCAATCAAAGGAAACAATTAGTTAAGATTGTTAAGGAGACTCATGAGTTCATGCTAGCCCATACAATTGACCATAAAAAAAAAATAAAAAAAAAAAGAGGCTATAAGGGACAATTGTATGATGTGGTAAGAGAGGTATTTGATTCTACTCTATGTACTCATAATTCTAATTTTTCTTTGTCACATGATTTCTTAGGCTCTTCTCACTTCTTGGAGAACAATGGTCCCAATAATGATGTATGGAGTTCAACATACCTCAAGAAGTTGGATTTATCATTCATTCTAAGAAACCTTTTAAGGATGTTGACGAATTCTACCGTTCACCCCAAATCTCAGGGAGGTAACTTGGTATTTGTCGAAGCATTGAAAAGTAAGAATTTCCCAATCCCATCTTTAAGAACTCAAACACTAAGTTTAAAAGGGTATTTTAAATTGTAAAAAATCTTTTGAAGGGTTAATCGGTGATTTCAAGCTTGATGCATTCTTTAGAAACCATGTGCACTTATATGTTGACAACAATATTTGTGTGTCTAAAGAAATGTTAGAGAAAGAGGTTTATGTGTTTTGCTTTAGTGAGAAAAAATTATTTTTATGAACCTTCTATTTTTCAAAATCCTCTATTCTTTCTACATTCAGTATGCCTATCTACAACTTTAAGCTTTAATTTCTTTTCAAAATGTTTGATGAAGAAACATGATGAGTATAGAGAGTTTTTGTTTTATTTTTTATTTGTTTATTATTTTATTCTTTTTCTTTAGTTTATTTTCTTTTATTTAGATATGTTTATATTTATTATTATTTACCTTGTGCTTTTATTTGTGTTTTATTTTATAGGCATAGAGTCCTCTTAGACAAGCCCTTCTCTGTACCTCACGTTTGGATATCTATTAGAGCATTATCGCACTTGGGCAGTATTACTTAAACTTTCTAACCCCTTATTATTTCGTCCCTTTGGAGATGCGTTCTTATGTTTATTTTTTACTAATGGGGACATTGTCCAATTTAAGTATAGGGGAGTGGTTTGGGGATATACTTTGTCCAAATTTCATCGATTTTAGCACATTGCACAATATATTGAAGTATTGCCTTTCTTATCCTTCTCCTTTATATTTTTGATCCCATGGCATTGTTTTTTTCTTATTATATTTATTTGGCCATTGAGGACAATGTCCAGTTTAAGTGTAGGGGAGTGATTCGATTGAAAATTCTTCTATGCATCATTCTTTTATACTTTCCTTCTTCTTATGAGAAAAATTTTCAAAATTTTTTTCTGATTTTCAAAAAAAAAAATTAGAACTTACTTGAATACCTCTCGATGTGAAATAAGAAAGACAATCATGATTTAACTTAGGGATGACGGTAATAGTTCTTCTTTGGATAGTTTGAGCTTTTCAAGCCTACCTATTTTCATAACATCCCTAGTGCCTATTTTGAGCCTAAATTGTTGATTTCTTTCATTAAAACCCATCACAATATTTTTTCCATTGCTTATTTCTAAGAGTTTAAATAATTTTTTAAATTTTTATTCTCTTGATGGATGAAAGTATGTGTAAGAAAATGTTGAGGAAGAATATTGGGATAAAGATCATGACTTGTTATTTTCAGTCATGGATCAATAATGAGTTGAGTTGGAAAGAGGAAAGGGAAGGAAGAAAAAGAAGAAAAAGAAAAGAGAGATTGAAAACAAGAAAAGAAAAGAAGAACAGCAGTAAGAGTGAAAAGAATGAAAATTGAGTTGAAAAAGAAAAAGAGAAGAAAACAAAAAGCAGCTAGAAAGAATGAAAAAGAGAGAAGTGAGAAAAAGAAAAAACAGCAGCAGTGATGAAAAAGAAGAGTTAAGAAAGAAAAAGAAAGAGAAATGCAGGATTTGCTTGAGTGGAGTTGTAATTGCTGAACAAAGTTATGGTTTGATTAATTCTTGAAATAGGAGAGCAAGAAGAGTTGGAAATTATTGATTCATTTTGTTTATTCTTTTCTTGCGAACTCTCAGTTTCTTTGACTTTTGATTCTCCTATATCCTTCATTTGATAAGCTACATTACAAGCCTTTAGCCTTATATTACAAGTTTAAAATAAAAGTCCTACTTGACCTAAGTAGAATCATGATCTGTTTTAGATTAGTGGAGAGAATGTATGAAAAGTAAGCATATGGAATGCATATTCTTTTTGAACTAAATTCTTTCCAATGTTTGAGGATATTGTGAAGTATTTTAATGGTTCTACTGAGTCATTTATCACTAACACAAGTCTTGCATTGGTTGTAAAAGATGTAGTATCATGTGTTTTATGTTCTTGAATGAAGAAAGTATTGAAGATATGGTTTGGAAATTGATTAAATGTGTTTTTCTACTTGTTCTTGATACTTTACTTGAGAACAAGCAAAGAGCTAAGTGTGGGGGAATATGATAGGGGTTAAATTAGTCATGTTTTTCCTAGTTATTTGAGGTTCTTTTGTGATATATTTTGTTCAATAACTAGTCATATTTTTTCATATTTGAGATTTTATCCTTGGAAAGGTATTTTGTTCATTATTTCAGATTTTTAGGGTAAAATGAAACAAAAACGTCGCAAAACAGAAGAATGGCGGCGCCGGCTAGGGCTCTAGAACCGGCGCCGGCCATGCACTAGATTGCACGAACTTCAAAATGACGAAAAATTATCAAAACAGAGGGGAACTGGCACCGGCTCCAAGAGTCAAGGTGGCGCCGACTGCATTTTGATCTTCGTTATGTGAAATTCGGAGAAAAATCGGCGAACGAATAAAGAAACAGAATACAACTGGCGCCGGCTCCGAGAGCCAAGGTGGCGCCGGCTGTGCCTTCAAGTTAAGGCGGTGCTTGATTTTTTCTATGCGATTTTTGGTAATCAGTGGAGTTTTAGTATCTTCCAACTTCTACTCGGCCAAGAACATTGTACCTATGAGTTTAAGCACTTCCTAAGCCTATAAATAGATGAAAAACACAAGGAAAAAATGGGAAAATTCATTGATCATCATAAAAAATCACTCAAATCAAATAAGGAATTCTTCAATTCAAGGAAGGTTGTACAAGAAGGTTTTCAAAGGAAGAAGGAGGAGGCTTGTCTATGAGTGCTTTCTTTTACTTTGTTTTCTTTTTCTTGACAATGATATGTTAATTGTTTTATTGTAATTTGACATTGTTTTAGATATTCATGATATTTAGAGTTATTTTATCTTTTGATTAATTGATTGTTATCATTGGTATTTAATTATTTGTGCTTATTACGAGATTGGTTGATTGTTTCTGTCCATTAACTTGCTTGGGAAAGGGATTGATGGTGGTTTCAATTTGATTGATTTCATATCTGTTGTCTCTTAACTTGCTTGAGAAAGGGGTTAATTGCTAAGAACTGGTAATTAAAGGTTAATTGATGTCTGCCAGAATATGGATTCATTGGTTAATTTCATGTTTTAAATTTGCCAGAGTATGAAAATTTAATCAAGGATCAGGTTTAATGCATCTTTTGGGTCAGACTGGTTAAGATAGAGTATATTTGATGGTGGTTTCAATTTGATTAATTTCATATATGTTGTCTCTTAACTTACTTGAGAAAAGGATTAATTGCTAAGAACTGGTAATTAAAAGTTAATTGATGTCTGCCAGAATATGGATTCATTGGTTAATTTCATGTTTTAAGTTTGCCAGAGTATGAAAATTTAATCAATGATCGGGTTTAATACAAGACTGGTTGAGACAGAGTATGTGATACTAAGTTACCTAGAAGATAGGGGTTTATGGATTGGGAAAGAAGTGAGTCCACTTTAATCCTTCATGATACCAAGAGAATAGCTTATTATGATAAAGGTTGGATACTTTAAAATCATGTTGTCTGAACAATGGCTTAAGTTACATTATTCTACATCTTTGACATATATATATATATATTTTTTTTATTTTTCTTTTATTTTTCTTTTTATTTCTTTTTCACTTTATCGAGTCGGTTAAACAATGAAAGAAATCTGATTAATGTCTACTTGTTCCTTGAGGATTGACACTCGTCTAAACCCTATGCTCGGTTAATGATGAGTACGTTTGCTCATATATGTGATTTGGGTTAAACGTTTTAATTTAAACTTGATTGGGAATATGCTTAGTTTTTATATGATTTTTACATCCAAGTCCGGACACATCACCAGTAACATTTATTGACTTATGCTATATAACAATAGGTATTTCCATTGCAGCAAACTATAAGTTCCCAACAAAAGTTGAAGGTGGGATCTGATCCCAAGCTACATAAAGTAACATCAGTAAACACTCATTCACAGTCAGCCCATAGAAGATCTAAGACATTTGATGGCAAGAAGATAAGGACAATAACAATGATGGATGTCATTAAAGATAAGACAGTAGTAAAAAAAGAGAACCCTACAACTACTGTGAAGAATCCAGATACAATTATGAAGAAGCCAGCAACTATTGTGACTTCTGTAGTCCTAACAAGTTAACAAGAAAATTTTGGACCAATGCCAAGCTCAAGTATGAACTGGACATATCATGACAATTTTGTTTACTCGGACCAATATTTTTCCATTTGTAACTGATCAATGTGTTCTACCATTGTTATTTCCATAGCCCAAATAAGTTCCTCCACTACACGATGAGGTCAGGGACATGCTAAGTTTCCAGCAAAATGGGGAACTGGACAGAAATTACAACTCACAATGACAACAGAGGGGGAAATTATTAGGCCAAAATATAACGACTTTACAACAACTTGTGCGCTAGCAAAAATGGGTACCAAGCTACCCATTAGGCACGCAACTTGGCATGATGTCCCACAAGAAATCAAGGACAAATTGTGGCAGGAGGTTCTGTATGGAACTTTCAAATTAAGAGAATGATTAATTTCCTATTATCTCTTCTAACCTTAAATGCCTTTGCTAATATGCAGGATAATACAACTCTGCTTGACTCTGCTGCAACAAGGAAGGTGGTTATGGGCATGATAAATTCAATTTGGAGGAATCATAAATATAGATTAAAAAGTGATTGGTTCACCCCTGCAAAATGTAGATAAGGAAAAGTACCTTTTTTGTGGGGATAATCGGGTTAAACCAAATCAGTGGAAGGAACTTTGTGCATATTGGATATTGGAAACTGGTCAGGTGATGTACTTGCAGCAAATTTTATCTCTATATTTAGTTATAAATTCTATGTCTATCTTTAGCAACATGTAAGATAAAATTCTTAACATAATTTTGTTTTTGAATTAAGTAGAACGAAGCTCAATAGAATTCAGCAAATAGGGCATGCCAACAATTTCTACCTATAATAGAAAGGGCACCATTTTCGAGAATAGGACAATAGGTTAAGTTATATTGATGTGACATAAACTTTCCACAGGTACTTGATAATTGTTGAGCTTTTAGATAACTTGGTTTCATACTTTTGCAGATGCCATCCGAAGGCAAGTCCACATCTCAGTATGATATTTTCATGGAGACAAGGAAGAGGAAAGGCAAATGTGTAGATAAAGTTACATCTAAAATGATTGTAAGTTTGGGGAGAAGAAATTTTAAATGTCCAGTATTCTTCTGGTGGGAAAATTAGTGTTGATGAGATGTCATTATGGATCTGTAAATGATATTTGCTCTTTCCTGTTGCTTTTTGGCCAAAGAAGTCTCATGGATGGCTCTTTTGCTTCTACTTTCTCTTGATATTGCCCTTTGTGTCCCAGGATAATCTGAATTTTGGTTTTCAAAGGCAAATAATCTCCATTAAACTTTGGCATTGTGTTTGCATGTTGGATTACTTTTTACATAATGTTTTGGCATAAACTCTTGTGTGTTGGATAACTTCCCAATCTCTAAGAAGTCATTGGTTAGTGAAACAATAATTGGTTGCATCTTAGGTAGTTCTTTCTTGAATAGTTGCAAACTTGTGGATTTTTTTCTTGTTATGAGACAATTTCTTCATGTTCATAAAAGGTGATAATGAGCTTTTGCCTAGACTTCAATAGAACATCATGCTTACCCTCTAGATAGTCTTTTGCAAGCCTTAGAGCTATGGCACATAATTATTGATGATAATTTGCATTTGTATTTTAGGGTCAAATGGAGAACGAGTTGGCATCATTGGTGGAGGAAGAGTGAAATTTGGAAGCAAAACAAAAGATATTCACCAAAGCAATGGGGTCCGATAAAAGGGGGCGCCTGATATGTATGGGAAGAGGCCTAACAAGGACATCCAAGAGGGAGTATGCAGCATTGAATATTGCTGCTTAGGTACAACAAGTTCGAGATGAGATGGAAAAGCGGATGGAAGAGTGCATACAACAAGAACGAGAAGAGTTGTATGCAAAGTTTCAGTAGGAGAAAGTTGAAATGCATGTTATTTTCTAGTAGCAACTAGATGCATTTTTGTCGAAGCTCGATCCAAGTGATGTTGAACGCTTTGTTGTTTCTCCCATTCCACCCTTGACTGGTTCAAACACTTTCCCTGGCGTCGGGTCATCAAGGACTAATCCCGTTGGAGATCTTGGGAATTTAGAGGCTCCTGATCATGCTACTCCATCCTCATCTAAGGTAAATGCCTTTGGCAGCAGCTAAGTCTTTAATGTGTTTCAATTAGGATATAGGTTTAGTAATGCTAGAAAGTTTCAAGCTAGAAATTTTGTTATCTTATATAGCAGAGTGATTGAAATTTCTAGTTTTTGTATGGTTGAAAAACAGAAATGGGATTACTTGTATATCTATTATAGTTAATGCCTAAGAATTTGACAGTTAGTCCCAGCTATTCTTGTGGAAAATTGTTAGTGCATTAATGTGATTGGGATATTGTCTAAGTATATTAGAAAATTTCGGGCTGGAATATGTGTTGTCCTATGCATGCTACAGGAGGTTTGGAATATCTGTTGTCTTATGCATTCTACCACTTGGAATATGTAGCAAATATTTGATATGCTACATGTTGGAATGTGAAATATGCTACAGGTCTTATATTTGATAGATATTTGATATTTCTAATTTTTGAATGGTTTAAAATATAACTAGGATTGTGTAGTTATCTGTTACACATTGTTGCCTTTGAATTTGAAAGTGAGTACCAGCTATTCTTGTGGAAAATTATTAGTGCAATAATGTAAAATGTTTATCTTGTACTTGTAACTTAGAAACTTGTTACTACATTGAATTCAAGATGCTACAGAGGAATTATGAAAGGAATGAAGGACATGGTTTCTTGTGAATTATTAGGTCTATCTTGCAGCAATTTGAATTTGAAAACAAGGAAAAAATTGCTCATGCATTTCTACTTTTTTCTCCACAATTGAGTGCCTATCCTTAATTGATTACAGTGCAGAACATTTACTTGGTTTTTTCCTTCTTGTTTGTGTAGGCACGCAAAAATTAAAGCGATTTCTAAGGGGCTACTTGGCATTAAGGAAGTTTGTGATTTAGTTTTACGAAAGCACACTTTGGTTATGAAATTATTGGTATGGAATATTATATTTTATGATGAAGGATACTTATGTTTTATCTAAAATTTGTACATATTAATGGCTATGTAATGGGATATGGTACATTTAGTGGAATATTATTTATAGATGTCAATATTCGCAGCTTTTTATATAAAAATTTTACATCACTAATATATTAATTCTTAATTCAAAAATATATTTATATACGACACTTACCTTGTGTCATTGAAAAAAAATAAATACGATGCTCATCTAACCATTACGAAAAATATTAAATACGATGTTCATTTTTGCGACGCTCGCATATAAGACAGTAAAGAAACAACACACCGAGAACTGTCGTATATATTCGAATTATTTACGATGCACAAGAAATCGTTTTACAAAATTAAATTTATATACGACACATCAAGACTGTCGTATATATTAGCCAAACTAAAGCATCTTATATAAATTATAAACGACACTCAGAAGACTATTGTTTTTATTAGGCCTATATAATAGTATATATGGCGGCCCACAAACTGCAATATAAGAATCTCGATATATAAACGACGGTCCCCAAACCGTCGTCATTAGTCACATTTTAAACGACAGCTTCAAAATTGTCGTTTATTCTGTCTCATTTGAATGGATATATACAACTATTTTTTGTCATTTTTCCGGTGGCAAAAAGAAATCTGTCATTTAAACCATCATAAACACTATATACGATGGTTGCTGGGCCGTCGTATAATATAAAAGATGTTGATATTTGCAACAGATCAAAAACCGTCGCAGGACGTCAGTTATGATATATACGACGGCTCATTCACTAGTTTAAATAGCCTAATTTTTTTGTAGTGCCTTAATCATATCAAAATTCATTCATAAATAAACAGATATAAATTATTAAAATTAAGTAAATTAATTTAATTAGATATCTATTTAAATTTAATAGATTTAAATAAAGATAAATTCAGATAAAAATTATTTGAACCAATATTATGCTAACTTTCTTGAATGTCTTACATTTCGTATTTATACCTTTCACTATAATTTAATTGAAACTATCCTGTACAACACAGAGGTATCAAAGTAGTTATTATATAATATGAGATTTACCAATATGCATTCTTATACAGATATTATAAGTTTTTTTGTTAAAATAAAAAATCAAAACCCATGACAAACATCTAATTTTATGTGGGCTTGTAATCAAATGGCAAATAAAATTATTAGATATGTGCGGAGTACATGCGATTTCCTACTACTATTATGAAGGGCTAGTTTATAGGCTTAGGAAAGAAAAGAAAATAAGATTAATTTCTATTCAAGCGTTGTTTGGAGTTTAGAGAAGAGATGAAAAAATTGTCCCCCCACCTCCAATTCGGTAGTTTGGAGAGAAAGGCAAAAGAAAGAGTATTTTATTATTTTACAAAATTAACTTTTTGGGTGGGACATGATTGCCCCTTTTTCTTCTAAGTGAAATTTCATAACATGGGAACAGAAAGATTTTGTACAGTAGGAGCACCTCTCCTATTATAGGAATCAACAGGGCAGCAAAGATGGAGGAATATATTTCCATTGATAAAATTATCATTTCAAAAAAATTTACTAATGCCCCTCCAATTATTCGTCTATTTCTTTTCACTTTTGGAGGGATGGGACTCAAAAGCTGAGACGAATCTTCCATCACTCAACTCCTAAAAACTCCCAAACAAGCTATGTCGCTCACTTTCTATGCTAATATCTTCTCTTCTCCTTATTTCTCTTCACTCTGTGGTAAGTCGATTTTATACTCTTCAAGACTAACTATGATGCATGCAACAGAGGTGAATCTATAGGGGTGGGAGTTATTCAAAATTTAAAATAAATTGGCCTTCCCAAATATTTAAAACTAATCCTATATAAACACTATAAATAATATAATAGTAAAAAAGTAAAAGTAAAAGTAAAAGTAAAAGTCTTAAAGCTAGTTTCTTTTAATTAAAAAAATTAAAACCCCTTCCTTTTCACAAATCAAAAAAAAGTCTTTGAACTCTTTAAAAATAAATAAAATAAGAGTTTAAATATGATTAAGACAAAAACTCACTTTTGTCAAAAACTAAAGGACCAAAATCCAAACCCACTTCGTAATTGAAGACAATGAGTGAAAGACCCACTAGGGCCCTTGACCATCATCGTTTTATCACTTTAATGATCACTGCAAAGTGAAAGTGCAACCCACTAAACTATTACAAATTGTTTCTATAATTCTATTGTTTCATTATTCGAGAGAATCAGAGGAAATGGGTCAAGTGGCCAAGTGGGGAACTTTGAAAAGGAGAAAAATGGTGGTGAGGGACCAACACCGGCACACTCACCAATGACTACTACCTGGTGTGTGTTTTTTTTTTCTTTTTTAATTGCTAATTCTATTTGAATGTCTATAGGATTTGTGAATATTTAATTTTTGAGCTTATATGTGAAGAAGATGGATTTTTTTTTTTTTTATATCAAGTTTAGAGTAAATTTTTGCTACCACTTTTCAAGCTCAAAGAAGAAAATTAGGACCACAAAGTTATATTTTGTCTTATTATGTTAAGGTAAGTTATGAGTTTTAATATTATTTAATTTAAAATTTTAATTTATATTTTTAAAAATAAAATAAAATAAAATTTATATTTTTAGATAATTTTGTGATTTTATAAAATATACTAATATATGCATAACGGGTAAAAATAACAGTGACATGGGATTTAGATTGTGCTATTATGGGGTTTACTTTGGTGCATTTAGATATATTAATATATTCCAAGCTAGGTATGTATTCCATTGAGTCTAGATAGTAGCTTCCAGTAGAATTGGGTGATAATCTATATGTTTGTACGCTTTTTTTTTTTTTGTATTATTACAATTTTTTTGCATCATTTTTAAATTGTGTGTGTGTGTGTGATTTTTATTTTATTTTATTTCTTTTTTGCATTAGTATTTAGATTTATATGGACATTTTAGTTAATTATATCTAAACTATGGATTAAAAATTATAATTTTTTCATTTTAAAATTGTAAATGAAAAGATTAAGTACGATTGATACATTCTTCAAAAGGAAAAATGTTAACATTTCAAAATCTAGTGAAGAGTCATATCTCGTTGATCTTAGTCCTTCAAGTTTTGAAAGTCATCCTACAAAAACTCCACAAGTAATTCAAGTAGGATTTGATATCAATTCTTTAGAATGTGATCTAGGGTTACAAATGCAAATATATGAATATCCTGTAAATAGTCATGATGAAGTTTGTAGAGCTAATATTAAGGTAGGTCTATATCAGTGTTTGCAATCTAATTATCCAAAATCGGGAAGAAAATATTTTTGTAACTTTCAAGTATCATGGTTTAAGTTATTTCCTTCATGGTTAGAATATTCTCCTAGTAAAAATGTTGCATTTTGTCTTCCTTGTTATATATTCTATAAAAAAGATAGACCTTTTGGATAAAATTCATTCACTGTTAATAGGTTTTCATTCAAGCAAGAAGGTGATTGATGATGAAAATTTTGCATTTTTGGCACACGTAGGGAAAAGTCCAAATTCTCTTCATAAAAAGGTTGAGAAAGCATGTGATGATCTTATAAATCAAGTTGGGCATATTGAAAAAAAAAAATGTGAAATTTACTTCCAAGCAAAAGGAAGAAAATCAACTTCATTTGAAAGTTTCCACTGATATTATTAAGTGGCTTGCATTTCAGGGATGTGCTTTTAGAGGTCATGATGAGACGAAATCATCAAAAAATAGAGGAAACTTTCTTGAATTGTTAAGTGTCATATCATCTTATAATGACAAAATAGCAGAAGTTTTGAGTAATGCTCCTCAAAATGTCATGTACACATCACATAAAATGCAAAAGGAAAATTTACAAGTCATAGGAATAAAAGTGAAGAAATTGGTGATGCAAAATTTTTTATAATTGTTGATGAAGCTTGAGATGAATCTAAAAGGGAGTAAATGACTATTGTTTAAGATTTATTAACAAAAGTAGTTGTGTACAAGAGCTTTTTATTATTATTGTTTGCTTATGTAAAAGACGCAGTTGCATTGATATTAAAGCATGCAATCATTTTTGTCATCTCTCGTCACAGTCTTGATGTTCAAAATATTTGAAGGCAAGGTTATGATAGGGCAAGTAATAGGTAAGGAAATAGAATGGGTTACAAACTTTGATTTTAGATGAGTGCCCTTATTCTCACTATATTCATTGTTTGGCACATCATTTACAATTGACTTTAGTTGCTGCATCAAAAGAAGTTATCTCTATTCATCACTTTTTTAACAAATTAAGCAGTATAATTTGCTTCATGTAAGCATAATAATTAACTAAGGCTATCATGCTTTAAATACTACCTATTTACTTGCTAATAATGAGCTTGAGAGTGAAACGGGACTAATCAAGGTGGTAGTTTATAGAAGGCAGGAGATAAATGTTAGGGTTCTCATTTAAAATCTATTGTTAATTTGATAAATAAAGTTAGTGCAACTTGTGAAGTTTTACTTAATATCATTAAGGATGGGTTAGCACCGGCTCAGCATAGAGATGCAAATACAGCTAATAAGCCATTAACTTCACTTGAATTTGTTTTCATCATGCATCCCATACGAACAAACTTGGAGATTTCTAATTTGTTTTGCCAAGATTTGCAGTCTCAATCTCAAGACATTTTAAATGTAATGCATCTTGTTTCATCCACTAAGTTTCTCATTCAAAAATTGAGAGATAAAAAATGGAAGAATTAATCTTGAAGGTGAAATCCTTTTGTAAAGTAGTTAATATCCCTATTTCAAATTTATATGCACATTATATTGTAGAGGAAGAGCCTATCATCAACAAGAAACAGTTACAGTTGAGCATCACTACAGAGTTGACATTTTCAATGTTGTTTTTAACACACAATTGCAAGAGTTTAATAGCAAATTCAATAATCATACAGTAGTGTTAATCCAAAAGGATTTCTCCTAATTTTGATTAATGACAAATATTGATGTGGACTAAAATATGTGATAGGATTTTTAGAATATGGCATTTTTTACCACGGTTATTCAAAGTCTTACAAATAGCATTACAAAGCAACTCATAGATAATGAAGTCCAAGAAGGATTGATCAAGTCAAGATCCTACCTAAAGGAGTTGCACACCATTAAGACTTTTGAAGAATTATAGACTAGAAAATTATGGTGAAGGTATTACTTATATTTCCTATGTCTCTTTACCATAAGTTCAATTTATTTCATAGTGAAGCACTCAAAGTCATTTTAAAAAGAGGGTATTTTTAATCCAATTTTTTATCATAAAAAGAATTTTAGAAAAAAAGCTTTTGATTTTATAAAAACTTGGTTGAGTGGTTTTGAACAGACCTCAGAATCCAAAATTTCCGTCCAAAGTTTGTTTCCAAAGTGCCTAAATCTAAAGTAGTTCAAAATATACTTCTCGTCATAAAGTGTTGGTTTGAACGCACCTTTCAGACGTACAATTTTTCACCTTGTTAGCCCAAAATTCCTCCAAAAACTAACAGCAACAACTAGCCGCTATAATTTTGATTTTTGCCCCTATAAAAGCCATTTAAATTCGAGTTTCAGTAGGGGTTCATGCCAACACCTTTAGAAACATCCTAAAACTCTTGAAATACAAAAATCCCTCATTTACATTGTGCTTCAAAGTGAGATATATTGTTCCAAACGTAAAAAAAGTAAAGGTACTCTAGTTGGTTTGTATCTGCTCAATCTGTGAGCTATTTCTGCATTTTCTCTTTATTCTAAATTATATCAAGGGTTGGGAAGAAAAACCCAGTTGGGGTGAGCCTTGATCGTTGAGTGTGTAGAGGTTGAGAGTAAAACTAAGTGTGGTGACCCTATATTGCAATATTGGTGTTGCCTACCACCATTAATTTGAAAAAAAAAATGTTTTAGTAATTGAGTTGAAATCCTTAAGTGTGTGTTAAGGTAGTGGATGTAGATCATTTGAGGATTGAACCGCTATAAATCATTGTGTCTATTCTCTTGCATTTATTCTAAAGTTTAAGACTACGATTTCACTATTCTTCTGATTTGAAAACATCACAATCTTTCCTCCATTCACTGATTTGATTAAATATATTTATGTAGTAGAGCAAAACGGTTGTTGATACTTTATCTGCCCATCTTTAATATAGCTTCTCCTCTCATCATTTAGTAGAGTGTTGAAAGATTTTCGGTTGCACACTTAAAGCTGCACAGAAAATATGTTGTTCAACACACATTTTCGGTTATTGTTTTGGGTTATCAAAAGACCTTTAAAATTTGCCTTTGTTTTTCATAAACCTTATTCACCCTCCTAAGGTTTATCAATTTGTATCAGAGCCTGGTCTAAATTATTTTCAGCCTAACAGCCTTGTAGGAAAATATCTGGATGGTAAACACTTCATCTCTACCGTCCATTGAACAGTCTTCAACAAACAGACCACCATTGTTCAATGGAAGTAATTATACATTCTGGAAAACCAGAATGAAGATCTATGTATGCTCAATTAATTTTAAGCTATGCAACCTAATTGAAAAGGGACCATTTGTCCCATTCAAAACTGTCAAAGGTAAAAAAATGTCTAAACAGAGTGATGAATATGATAGTGAAAACACTTCAAAAATGACCTTGAATTTTGAGACTATGAATATACTATGTTGTGCCCTTGATGCTAATGAATACAGCTAGGTTAGTGGTTGTCATTCAGCCTATGAAATGTGAAAATTACTTGAAATCACTCATGAGGGGACAAATCAAATAAAGGAATCAAAGTTAGGACTCTTGATCCATGACTGTGAGCTGTTTAACATGAAACCAAATGAGAACATAACTGACATATTTAGTAGATTTACAAACATTATGAATGAATTAAAGGTATATAGGAAAATCTATTCTTTTGGAGAGCAAAATAGAAAAATACTCGATGTCTTGTAAAAAAGCTGGTAGCCTAAGACCTTGGTTGTGGAAGAATCTAAGGACTTAAAAATCTTACCAATTGAAAAAGTGATTTGGTCTCTCTTGACTCATGAAATGAAACTTAAAATGTTTACTATAAAAAAAAGTGACTTTTGGCAATGCCAGAGAAAGTGTGGTAAAATTGACCAAAACTGTGGCAAATACGTTTTTGCAACGGAAATGCCACAGTTTTCGAGGCGTGGGCGTTATGGCCGTTACAAAAAGTTTGGCACAGTTGTGTAGCCGTGGGGAATACCTTTTGTCATGGATTTACCACAATTTTGGAGTCGTTGTAAATAAAGTATAGTATTTGTTCATGGACTTTTGCCACAGTTTTTCGTAACGGTTATTAACTGTTGGCAAATATTTCAATTTTTTTAACATTTTACTACTGTGGAGAATATTATTTGTTACAATTAAATTTCTATTGGAAATAATCCTTTTTGTTACAGTTCTTTTCTAAATTGACATAACCGTGAGTAATGCCTATTTGCTACGATTTCCTTGCTGTTGTAATTAATACTTTTTTCCACGCTTTAAAGCTTTAGAAAAAATAGTATGCAATTTTTGGACAAATTTTCATATTTTTTACATCCGTAGTGAATGAACATTGAATTCAATATGATGATATTGACAACTTTTTTTCCCTTCTACTTTAACAAGATCATCTACTATACATATAAAACTATGAAAACCTCAAATATTAACAATCAACTATCATCCATTGAATGAACATTCAAAATGCCATCTTTCACTAATAATAATTTAATATACACCAAAAAAACTAAATGGAGTCTAATAAGTATCATGAATCTAATCCTTGATATTAGTTCAAAATAGTCCAAAACAAAACTACAATTCTAACCATGGCATCCATCAGAAATCATAAAAATTCATTGAGGACAACAAACAATGCTATAATTAAATGAACCTTCAACCACTTTGATTTTCATTCTTCCTGTCATTAAGAAAAAAAAAAGGACAAGATTACTTCTTAATAAAAATACAAATCTAAATTTCTAAAGTCACTGCAAATCTGGTTTCAGATATATGTAATCATCCACTTTAACATAAAATTCGGAATCATGTTCATTTTCAATCACAGAGTTCCTTGAAGTTAAAAAGGACAGGGAACAAAAATGGTTGGTGTACACTGGCAAACTCACTTTTGTAAATAACTTTGAAACTTCTAAGAGTACCATCCCCCAAGAGGATGAAAAAAATGTCAAAAAAATTCCTGAAAATTCCAAAAGATTATATGTACTCATTTCAATTCCTATTTAATTTCTGTTGGTAGAAATACCATAATGCCTCATCTTTTGGAGAAGAAATTGGAAGAAGAAACAAGAAGAAAATTTTATAAAACAAAAACTACATATCATTACTAGAAAAGCACAAAAGCCAGATATAATTCAACCAACATGTTGCATTAAATGTTGAACAAAATCCAGAAAAGCACAAAAGCAAGATATAAAACAAAAACTACATAACATGTTGCATTTTCTATCTTTGAAATCCATATTTTGTTCAGCTATTTCTATATATAAGTGAGTGGCTTTCAAGAAATTGCCTTGACATGAAAAGGAAAAGAAAAAGGTGGAAATATATTAAAAAACAAAAAAAGCAACTCCATTCTTGATCTAGGACAATAAAATAGAGTGGACACGTGTTTAACATCATAAATTCTAAACTTTTCCAACATCGTTTCAAAAGCAATAGATTGATCTAAATATATTTGTCCTTGAGTTCTTCTCAATCTCATACCTAAAATTGAGCTTCTACCAAATCTTTCATTTCAAATTTGTCTGATAAATAACTTTTCACATTGTGAATAATGTCTAGATTTGTCTCAAAATTTAGAATATCATCCACATATAGACATAATATTATATGTTCTTCGTTATATTCTTTGGTACATATACATTTATCATGATTGTTAACATAAAAAACCATAACTCAAAGATGGATAATGTTCAAATTCATCCTGAATATCATAAGGAAATTTTAATCTAGGTATACAACCCACCAATAATAAGAAATATAACAAAAAAGTCAAAAGAAAATGATAGATAAAAGCTGAGAATTCATATATATCATTGTAGAAATATTTAAGTATTTTATCAAACACTTGATAGGTAAGCAGTTCAAATAAAGGTAATCAAGTAATGTGATGCCATCACAACCTCAAGGGAACAATTTGATGATCAGCATATTCACCCAAGGCAATGACAACACAAGGAATTTAGGATTTAAGAGATAAATTGATATGAGCTAAAGATGCACCAATTGCTTTCATGCTTTAGCATAGAGCACAAATGAAAAAACTTCCTGGTAGCAAACGAAAAGTTTTACCCCACTAAGAATAAGTTAACAAGCAAGGAAACAATGATATTTCAAGGATGAAAGCAATGGAAGACTCGTAAGTGCATTCCGAAGGCATAAGACACTATGTTAAATACTTGG
Organism: Voacanga thouarsii; assembly: GCA_026120185.1. NCBI lineage: Eukaryota > Viridiplantae > Streptophyta > Magnoliopsida > Gentianales > Apocynaceae > Voacanga > Voacanga thouarsii. The sequence continues at coordinate 4,684,194 of JANUWF010003385.1, forward strand.
TGTACACAAATTCGTCACTCAAGACAAGTAAGAAATTTCACCCTTGTAACTATTCGATCCTCAAAGTTCACAAGCAAATTTCATTCCCAATACGATCAACTTAATATCAAGAAATAACTTCACAGTAAGGAAATGGCAAAGATTTGAATTCTATAGCTAACAAAAATAGCAAAATAAGAGTTCCGAGTTTTTGAATTTTGTATGCAATGTTCTTGAAGAAATTTGTACATTTTGCCTGACGAAAAAAGCTTGATTGAAATCAAAACTTTGTAGCTACGATACCACTTTGGCAATGACATTAATGGGCCTCCAAATCAGCCCTTAATCACAAGAAACAAGGCTGCAATTTTGTCACTCAAAAGCATGCCAAAATAGCGGACTTTTGTTCAATAAAGTTCAACAAGAATGCAAGCATAAATTTACCCTCAAAACCTAGGAAAATTAACCCTTCAATGAAGATAGTTTGAAGGTTCAAACAACACAAATGAAGACTCAAATTCGTGATAAAAAACCAGTTAACAAAAATACAGGAATTGATCAATCAATATAGAGAAAAGCAAAGAAAAACAATTCATTCATATAGACATTTGGTTTAGCATTCATCTTTTTCCAAAAAGCAAAGCTATATGATACCCATGGCAAGAAGAAAACATATCACCTCTCGTGTACTAATTCAACCCAATCAATGTAGCCACATCAACTAAAATCTCCCACCAATTCATTCAATAGAGATTAGAATAACTTTCCTTAACTTAAAACGAAATACAAAAAGAAGTACACTTTCTCATATATATATCCCATTTTTCACAAGATCATGAAAACAAAACATGATATTAACTCAATAATCTCATTGCCATGTTGCCAAAAACAAACACATAGTACTTTTAAAATTCAATTACACGTCATCCTTCTCAAAGAATTCATGCTAATCACAAATCTAGGCTCCTTTACAAAATGCAATCCACAAAAACTCATAAAGAGCCAAACTACCATTACAATGAAAACCTCCTATCCTTCTCCAAATCATATGAGGACCTTTAGCTCAAGATATGCATTGGCCTAAAGATTAAATATATAGCAATCTCCTCAAAGTGTTAACTCATTCACATACAAATTCCAAATGAAATTAGTACAAAACAATCTAATAACTATACAAAATCACAAACCCATCAATTAAATTCATTAGATCATACACAAATTTTCAAAACTCAAGCATAGTAAAAAAATTCGTAAAAGCTGAAATCTTGAAAAATAAGGGAAATGAAATTCGACACAAACCCATCATCATCCACCACTGTCTACGGTAGCATATCTACAACCTCTTCATTTCTCACCCCTCTCCGACTCCCCGCCTCTCCCATCATGGCTGTCACAGGAGCTGCCGCAACTGCTTCCTCATTAGCCCAAGAGGAGCCTTCGTCCCTGGTGCCGCTAGAGCTCCACCACCTTCATCAGAATCCCTCATTCGCCCTTCTCCGACTCTCCACCTCTCCCATCGTGGCCGCCGCAAGAGCTGCCGTAGCTGCTTCCCCATTAGCCCCAGGAGGAGCCTTCATCCCTGGTGCCACTAGAGCTCCACCACCTCCATCGGAATCCCTCATTCGCCGCTCTCCGACTCCCCGACTCTCCCATCGTGGCCGCCGCACGAGCCGCTGTAGCTGCTTCCCCATTAGCCCCAGGAGGAGCCTTCATCCCTGGTGCCGCTAGAGCTCCACCACCTCCATCAAAATCCCTCCTTCGCCCCTTTCCGACTCCTCGCCTCTCCCATCGTGACTGTAATACCGAGAGGCGATTGTTGCCATGGCAAGGCAGCGATTCGTTATGATGTGAGTTGGGTTTGAAGTGCCTATGGTTACTAATTTTGGGGACGAGGGATTTCTATTTTGGGGAAGAGGAATTTTGGGTTAAATATTATATAAAATATATATTATATTATATATATTATTATATAATATTATATTTAAGTAAAATATATATATAAATTATATATTATTGTAATTTTATCATATCTAAGCATTATTTGTGTGTGTATATACATACAAACATATATATATATATTAATACAACATATTAATATAAACATACATACATATGTGTGTGTATATATATAAATATATTATTTTAAAATATTAATAAATATATATACTATAATACAAATATAAACCTTTTATATATAGTATAAATATAATATATTATACATTACATATATTATATTAGTATTGAATATGTGTGTGTGTGTGTGTATATATATATATATATATATATATATATATATATATAATCTACATATACATATTAAAACTTGAAATAGTATATTTGCTAATCAATTTATTTATTTACTATTAACATTATTATTGTTATAAATTTATAAAAATTAAGTGAAATAAAATTAATTTATACATTGATGAAAAATAAAATTTTAATCTTTTTTTAAAATTTATTTAGAATAATAGATTTTTTATAAAATTCTAAAAAAACATGTACTTAAAAAAATAAAAATATTAAAAATATTAATGATCTCATCTTATACATGGTTCAATTGAAAATGATATATAAAATTTTTGAAATGATCTATAATTAAAGAAGATATCAATTTTCATTGACCAAATTTCAATAGACCATATTGAACGAAATATTATCAGTCCAAAAATAGTAATATTAAATTTAAATATACTTTTCTCATTTTGTTATACATCTTAATTTTTTTTTCATTAAGCAACAAATTAAAATCGATTATATTATTTCTAATTTTTTATTTATTCAAAAAAATTAGAATTCGTTATCTCTCTCTCTCTCTCTCTCTCTCTCTCTCTATATATATATATATATATATATATAATATACAAATATGTATACACACCATACTTTTTCAATATATTAATAAATACATATATACATATACGGGTGTCTATATATATATATATATATATATATATGTATGTATGTATGTATGTATATGTGTGTCTGTGTGTGTGTATTAATATAGCATATGAATATATATTAATATATATATATATATATATATATATGCACTAAATACATATTGACATATCAAATTAATGATTCAACCATTAGATTTCTTGAAATTATTAAGAAAAGTGTCATAAGGTAATTGGATATATTTTGGCATAAAATCTACCATAATATCTAGAAAAATATTCAAAACCTAAAGTATTTACTAAGATAGGCATATCAAATTAATGATCCAACCATTAGATTTGTTAAAATTACTAAGAAAAGTGTTAAGACAAGATTTACAGGTAATCAGATATATTTTGGCACACAATTTACATAATATCTAGAAAAATATCCAAAACCTAACGCATTTATAAATATAGACATATCAAATTAATAATCTAGCCGTTAGATTTGTTAAAATCACTAAGAAAAGTGTTATGACAAAATTTAAAGGTGATCGGATATAATTTAGTACATAATCTAGAATAACATCAAAAAAAAATATCCAAAACCTAATACATTTACAAGTATAGGCATATTAAATTAAAGATCCAACCGTTAGATTTGTTAAAATTACTAATAAAAATGTTATGACAAAATTTTGAAGGTAATCAAATATATTTTGGCACATAATTTAGCATAATATCTTTTAAAATATCCAAAACTTAACGCATTTACAAAGATAGATATATTAAATTAACAATCTAATTGTTAAATTTGTTAAAATTACTAAGAAAAGTGTTATGACAAAATTTTAAGATAATCTGATAGATTTTGGTATACAATCCAGTATAATATCTAAAACAATACCCAAAACCTAACGTATTTATAAAGATAGGCATATCAAATTAATGATCCAATCGTTAGATTTGTTAAAATCAATAAGAAAAATGTTATGAAAAAAATTGAGCATAATCGGATAAATTTTGGTACATAATTTAGCATAATATCTAAAAAAATATCCAAAACCTAACGCATTTACAAAGATAAGCATATCAAATTAACAATCCAACCATTCAATTTGTTAAAATCACTATAAAAAGTGTTATAGGAAATTTTGAAGTTAATCGAATATATTTTGGAACATAATCAAGCATAATATCTAAAAAAAAAAAATCTAAAACCTAACACATTTATAAAGATAGGCATATGAAATTAACGATCCAATCGTTGAATTTATTAAAATTACTATGAAAAGTGTTATGACAAATTTTGAAAGTAATCGGATATATTTTGGTACACAATCCAGAATAATATCTAAAAAAATATCAAAAACCTAACGTATTTATAAAGACATGAGCATCAAATTAATGATCCAATCGTTAGATTTATTAAAGTCACTAATAAAAGTATTATGACAAAATTATAAGGTTATCGAATATAATTCGGTACATAATCTACCATAACATCTAAAAAAAAATCCAAAACCTAATGCATTTATAAAGATAGGTATATCAAATTAATGATCCAACCATTAGATTTGTTAAAATTATTATGAAAAGTGTTATGACAAAATTTGAAAGTAATCAAATATATTTTGGTATATAATTTAGCATAATATTTAAAAAAATATCCAAAACCTAACGCATTTATAAAGATATGCGTATTAAATTAAGGATCCAACCATTAGATTTATTAAAATCACTAGGAAAAGTGTTATGATAAAATTTAAAGGTAATCGGATATAATTTAGTACATGATCTAGCATAATATCTAAAAAAATATCAAAAACCTAATGCATTTATAAAGATATACGTATTAAATTAATGATCCAATCATTTCATTTGTTAAAATTATTAAGAAAACTATTATGACAAAATTTGAAGGTAAACGGATATTTTTTGGTATATTATCTAGCGTAATATCTAAAAAAATATCCAAAACATAACGCATTTACAAAGATAAGCGTATCAAATTAACGATCCAATTATTAAATTTGTTAAAATTGCTAAGAAAAGTGTTATGATAAAATTCGAAGGTAATCGGATATATTTTGACACATTATCTAGTAGAATATCTAGAAAAATATCCAAAACCTACTGCATTTATAAAAATAGGCGTATCAAATTAATGATCTAACTGTTAGATTTGTTAAAATTATTGAGAAAAATGTTATGACAAAATTTGAAGGTAATCGGATATATTTTGACACATAATCTAACATAATTAGAAAACTATTTGAAAAAAACTTTATAAAAATTAATAAAATAGTAATATCAAGATTTGAACACAACCACTTGAATATATACAATTATCCCAACTATGGTGTCTAATGAAAGCTTCCATTTTATGTTGACATTTTTTAATATTTGATAAAATAAGAAAAAATATACTTTTTCCACAGTTCAGTAAAACTATGGGTAATAAAAAATTTTTACCCACAATGTCAAATCTTTGTGGCAAAAAATTATTTTTACCTATACAATTTTTAAATATGTGGTAAAAAAGAACTTTTACTTACAGAAATGTAACCGTGACAAAATAAAGTGTTACAAAAAAGATTTATATGCCATGGAATTCAAAACTGTGGTAAAAACTAAACTTTCACCACAGATTTTGCTATGTTGCAGATAAAAGCGTTTGCCAAAAGTTACTTTTTTTGTAGTGATTCCAAAAACATGATGATGATGATAGAGGTAAAAGAGGAACTACCTTAAATCTTGCCGATGATGAAGCTAATAGTGAACAATCTGAAAGTGACTATGGCACTAATTTAGACACTGAAGAATTGGCCATGATTATTAGAAAATTTAAGAAGATGTTTAGAAAAAGTAACTTCAAAATAGGCAAGAAATTTATCAAAAAGAATGGACAAACTTCATCCTTTAATCCTCAATGTTATGAGTGTAAGAGTATAGAACATTTTGTTGCTGATTGTCCAATAGCTAAAGAAAGGAAGGCCAAGCTGAACAAAAAGAAAAGAAAGGACAAGAAGGCAAAGAAAGGAAATGGACTGCTCGGGACTTGGGACCAAGATGGATCAGAAACTGAAGGAAATTGTGAATATGAAACTGAAACAGCCAATATATGCTTCATGGCCATGGATGATAAGGTAAATTCTACTCCTTCTAATTATGTATCTGAATTACATGTTTCTCCTTTTGAAAATTCTGATGATTCAAATGAGCTTCTTGTTGACATTTTCCATGAACTCAAAAAGGTGTCCAAAAAAAACAAGGAAATGAAAATGAAGATTAATTCCTTATCAAATGACAATGCTAAGCTATTGAGTGAGAACAAAACTCTACTTGATTCCATTAGTTGTTCAAATGTTAAAAATGATGTTATCTCAACTTCTTTGTATTGTATGTCACTTGAGAATAAATGCTTATATAACAAAGTACTCTCTCTTGAAATTATGCTTAGTGATTTTAATGACACGAAAAAGAAAGTTGATGATCATACCACATTCATTGAGAAGTTCATAAATGTCACATATAATCTAAATAGATTACTTGGAGCGTAATGTGTAGCTGGGGACAGAAATGGTCTTGGCTATAAGCATGTGAACAAATCCGAAAATTACAAATCCTATTTTGTGAAAGTTAGTTGAAGCTTCATATATGACTCCTATTTGTTGCATATATTGTAGCAAACATGGACACAAGAATTTAGGTGTCATGTTAGGAAGAATGTGGAATCTGGTGTGAAAATAGTATGGAGAATTAAAGGAACCATTACTAACCCTCTAGACCCAAGAAAGTGCGAGTACCAAAAATCACTCTTTCATCATATGTATAGGTATATTTGCCGCAAAAGATGAGCTCCACAGAGTGGTTCTTGGATAGTGGATGCTCTAAACATATGACGGAAAATACAGCACTAATAGAAGACATTTAAGTTACAAATGATGGATTTATCACATTTGGAAACAAAAAAAGGGGAAAAATACTCAGTATAGGTAATATTGGTAAAAGATCTTCCACTATTATTAAACAAGTATTGCTAATTGATGGATTGAAGTACAACTTACTTAGTATTAGCCAATTGTGTGACAATGATTATAAGGTAAAATTTGAGAAATATTCATGCACTATTATTGATAATTCTAATAATGAAATCATTTTTTTTTTGCAAATCGTATTGGTAATGTCTATATATTATATCTTGATAATCTTGTTGCTCATGATATAAAATGTTTTTCCATGAATGATGATGATGGCTACCTTTAGCATAGAAGGCTAGGTCATGTGTCTATTAATTTGCTAAATAGATTATCTTTAAAAGAGCTTGTTAGATGACTAACCAAAATGAAATTTGACAAAAACCAATTGTGTTATGCTCGCCAATTTTGAAAAATAAATTAAAACATTCTTTAAATCCAAGAAAATGATTTCAACCTCAAAACCTCTTGAACATATACATATGGATTTGTTTAGACCAATGATGACCACTAGCCTTGATAGTAAGAGGTACACTTATATATTAGTGGATGATTTTTTGAGATTTACTTGGACTTTGTTTCTTACACAAAAAGATGAAGCATTTTTTGAATTTTCAAAGTTACTTAACCATGTTCAAAATTCCCTTGGGTGCAAATTAATTTCAATTAGAAGTGACAATGGTAGAGAATTTTACAACCATGAGTTTACAAAATTTTGTGATGAGAATGGTGTCTCTCAAAACTTTTCAACAACAAAAATCTCTCAACAAAATGGTGTAGTTGAGAGAAAAAATAGAACTTTACAAGAAATGGCAAGATTAATACTTTGTGAAAATTTCCTTTCAAAATATTTTTGAGCTGAAACTGTGAATACAACATGCTACATCATGAATCGTATTATGCTAAGGCCCTTTTTTAGAAAAATACCCTTTGAACTTATATTTATCAAAGTCCCATCCATTTCATATTTCAAAGTTTTTGGATGTAAATGTTTTGTTCTAAACACTCGAGATAATCTTGGCAAATTCAATAGAAAATTAGATAAGGCTATATTTCTTGGATACTCTTCTAAAAAAAGGCATATAGAGTGTAAAATAAAATAACTCTATGTGTGGAAAAATTCATACATATTGTATTCAATGAATCTAACATTTATTCCTCTAGAAAAGATGATGACGATATAAGTAATTCAAAGGAAAATAGCATTGAACATCACAAAGCTCCATCACTTGACAACTATGCCAAAGAAGAAAAATTGAAATAACAGCAAGTTGAAGACAGTAAGCAAAGAATAGAAGATCATGTGTATTAAAACTTGCCAACAGAGTGGAAGTACAAAATCAGACATCCAAAAGAGCAAATTATCGGAGATCCAAACTGTGGTGTCAAAATCAGACAGTACTTTATTGATAACTTTGCCCTACTTTCAAGCATTGAACCTGATTGCATTGATGTAGTTTTATGTGATGATTTTTAGATTATGGCCATACAAGAAGAATTGAATCAATTTGAAAAAAAAAAATCAAGTTTAGAAACTTATTCTTAAACCACTTGATCATCCCATGATTGGTACCAAGTAAGTATTTAAGAATAAACTTGATGAGTATGGTGTTGTTACTAAAAACAAAGTTAGACATGTTGCCCAAGGATTCAATCAAGAGGAGGAAATTGATTATGATGAAACATTCATACATGTTGCTAGATTAGAATCTATTAAAATGTTTCTTGCTTTTGCATCTTTTAAATGTTTCATACTCTATCAAACAGATGTTAAAAGCGCCTTTTTAAATGGTTTCATTGAAGAAGAAGTATATGTGGAGCAACCCCTTGGTTTTATTTGTAAACATTTTTCAAATCATGTTTTTAAGCTTACCAAGGCTTTTTATGGTTTAAAAAAAGCTTTACGTGCTTGGTATGAAAGACTTAGTAGCTTTCTTCTTTCAAAAGGTTTTTCAAGAAGTTTGATTGATACTACAGTGTTTATTAAAGCTAAAAATTCTATGACCTCTTAATTATTCAAGTATATATTGATGACATTATTTTTGGAGCTACTAATGAATCTTTGTATAAGTGTGCAAAGATTATGCAGCAAGAGTTTGAAATGAGTATGATGTGAGCACTCAACTTCTTTCTTGGTTTACAAATTGAGAAACCAAAGATAGGATCTTCATAAATCAAGTTAAGTATGCTAAAGAACTGCTCAGAATGTTTGAAATGAACTAAGCAAAGGAAATCAGTATACCTATGAGCACTTCATTAAAGCTTGACAAAGATGAAAAGGGTAAGAAGGTAGATGAATTAAAGTATCGTGGTATGATTGGAAGTCTTCTTTATCTCACTGCTAGCCATCTTGACACCATGTTCTCGGTTTGTCATTGTGTAAGATTTCAATCTTATCCTAAAGAATCACACTTATGTACTGTAAAACATATCTTTAGATACTTGATTGGGACTTATGATTATGGTCTATGGTATCCTCGAAGTAACTCGTTTGATCTGATAAGATACAAAGATACCAATTATGTAGGTTGTGAAGTTGAAAGAAAGAGTACAACTGGGCATTATCAATTTCTTGAACACTCTTTAGTCTCTTGGTACAACAAGAAGTAAACTTGTATGTCTTTTTCAACAACCGAAGCAGAATATATAGCTACAGGAAGTTGTTATGCTTAAATTTTATGGATAGAACATACTTTACTCAACTTTGGTATTAATTTTAAGTGTGTTTTTATTTTATGTGACAATACTAGTGCTATAAATTTAACCAAAACTCAGTTCAACACTCAAAAACTAAGTACATTGAGATTAAACATCACTTTATTATAGGTCATGTGCTTAATGGTGATGTTTGTGTCGAATACATTTCTACTAATGATCAACTTGTAGATATATTCACAAGCCACTGGCTAAAGATAGATTCAATTATCTGAGGAGAAGATTGGAAATTACCAAATTATGTAACTAATAATTTTGCTAGAGTTAGTTGTTTATTCTTGCAGGCTCCTGAAGATTTCTGGTTTTAGATGGATATTTTAGATGCCGTGTTTGGACGAAGTGAATCAAAAATCCCCTCACTAGAACCATCTCTCAAGTCTAAAATATTCTATGTTAAAATCGGATGAGCATTTTGGACTAAGTTCTAAGTCCAAAATCGCAACAATGGAACATGTGACACATGTTTTGGACAGGCAAATTGGATGGACAATATCTATGTTTCAAATTTTTTAAATTCTAAATATCCACGCCTTTTGTCCATTCCAGTCGCAAACACTCTCTCTTCATCAAAATATCTTTTCAAATCCTGAAAAAATCACCTTTTTAATGTACTTACCTACTCCAATACTCGTAAAGTCCAAAAGATTTCAAATCTATTTGAATTATCTTCTCTTTTCAAAATCTAAAGTTGTCATCTCTCTCTTTCTTCTGGACGTTGTTCCCTCAGCAAAACCAGACAAACTAAAACCCTCCTACTTCATCTGCCATGACTAAACTTCCAAAACCCAGTAAATGGACCGAACCAAAAGTAAAGGAGACCAAGAAAAGCAAAGTAGTGGCAAAGAAATCAGTTGCTGCCACTCAAATGTCTACAAAGAAAAAGGACAAGGAAGTTGTTGTCGATGAACCGACTTCTCAAACCGCCTCATTAGAACAACCACCGGAGAAGGAAGGTATGGATACTCAGGGACCCTAATTTCTTAATTTAAAATGTGAGTCTGAATATATTGATTGGGTGTCTAGGAACAGAACCATTGTTATAGGTTATTGGGTTGATGCTGAAGTATTTTTAAATTATGCAAATATTCTGAATTTGTTTGAATCGTTTGGTTGAGGAGCATTATTGTCTATAAACGAAAAGCTATACATGACTCTGGTCCAGGAATTTTATTTGAATCTGAGAAAAGGAAGATATGAGGAATTATAGGATGGATTTTTAGTGCAATGGTACACATCTCGAGTTGGATGTGTGAATTTTGAGTTTGACCATCGAATGCTAAATAGAATTTTTTATATTAGAAATGGTGGGATACAATTCTTTGAGATGAATAAATTGCCCGAGGGTTCTAATTTGTTTAAATTGGGGAGATTTTAGAGCAAATTCACTGGTGGTAAGAACTTCAAAAATTCAAATGACCGCAATACCAAATGGCTGAATAGAATGGGTAGATTACTTCACAATATAGTTTCAACTATGGTAATATCGAGTTTTGGGCATAAAACTTCTATTAGTAATATGCAGATGGTGTTAATGTCGGCTTTAGCATATGGTAGGCCAATTAATTTTGGGTTTTGGTTTCAAAATTGATGATTCAATCTCGAAATACCTCAAATAAAGTTTTGCCTCTTGGGAATCCTCTGACCAAGCTGTTTAAGCATTTTAATGTTGATCTGAGTTTGGTTGCCCCTGAACACTCTAAGATTAATGTCTATAGCAAAGATTCTTTTTTAAAAATAGGGTTTATCCAAATAGACAACTAATGGATCTTGCTTAGGGATGCCTCGGAAGAAGAAAATGAGAAATTGGTTAAGGTTAAAACCAAAGGAAAGAAATCTGCACCTGCTACCTCACTTGGAATGAAAAGAAAAGCTGAAACTTCAGAAGGATTATCTAGTACAGGAAAGTAGAAGACTAAAGAAATTGGAAAGACACAGAGCATTTTAGATGCTCTAAATCTTTTGTCTGCTAAATTGGATGGTCTAAGTACAGAAGTTAAGGCTGAGCTGCAAAATCTGGGAACTAGATTAACCAATGTGGAAGGGAAGCACTCTGAAATTGCAGTTGTCTAAGAAGAGCAAGCCCCTCTATCGGAGCAAGAACATGAAGCTATCATCTCTTCACCAGAGAAGGATACTGGTGTTGATGCTCTTCCATCTTAGCACACTGAAGAACCAATTCCTGCTACAACCATTGCTGATGAAGCTACTCCTAAGCAGGACAAACCAGCTACACATGGTAGTTCATCAGGCCGCCGACAGAAACATTTAGTAATCAAAAGGAAATCTAGTAGATTTACTGGAAAGCACCAAAAAAGTTATGCAGATAATCAGCCTGAGACCGTGATAATTCAAAGAGATATGACAATCTCCACCAACAAACATGGTGTCAAGCCCATGAAGAAAATCGACTGACACCTTCCCCTGATGCCCCCTTCTATCATTTTTCATTTCCTAAACAATTTTTTTTTTCTGATACTTTGCTGCAAGTACTTACTGTTACTACAGTTGTGTATCTATTTGTGTCTATCTCTTTTATCTGATCTTGTTTCTCTATTTTTGTTTATTTGTTTCTAATTTTTTTTACTGATAACAAAAGGGGGAGAAAAATACTGATTGAGTGAGATTGGGATTGATGATTAGATTGGGTGAGATTTTGTTATGATTGGATTGGTGAGATTTTGTTTGGACCTTCGGAGTAGTTCTGAATCTAAAATCCCAGTCTAAAGTCTGTATAAATGTTGTATCTAGAATTTTTGGATGCACTTTTTGGAAGTCCAAAATCATAAATCCAATTTTATTTTCCAATGCATAATGTTATAGGTATCTTTTTATCTAATGTTCATATGCATATAGAAAGGGAGAGCATTAATAAATATGTTCTATCTTCTATACATACATATATATATGTATGTATATATATATGTATATATATACACACACATATATATATATTTGTGTTGTATCTTTGTGCTAACATATTTTATATTTAGTGACCATTACTTGACTATTTCCTTGTGAAATAGTCCTTACAAGGAAGGAAGGAGGATACGGAGATTGGTAGGGCCATAGGCTCATTGAGCCCAGTTTATGAGATTATACTTAAAATTTTCTAATCTTATCTTATAATCACTCTTTGAGCTTTATGTTAAGAGGTCATGTATCAAATGAATATAAACTCTTATATCTCTCGATTTAACATATTCATACAAGCTTACATTGTTTTCCTTGTCACAATCTATTAAGTTTGTCATCATTCAAAAGGATGGAGATTGTTAGCCCAAAGGGTTTTCTCTTATGTTTCGATTAATGACAAACATTGATGTGGACTAACATGTATGATTTGTATGTGATAGGATTTTTAGAATATGGCATTCTTTATCGCAGTTCTTCAAAGTCTTACAAATATGATTGCAAAGCAACTCATAGATGATGAAATCCAAGAAGGATTGATCAAGTCAAGATCCTACTTAAAGGAGTTGCACACCATGAAGACTTTTGAATAATTATAGATTAGAAAATTATGGTGAAGGTATTACTTGTATTTCCCATGTCTTTTTACCTTAAATTCAATGTATTTCATATTAAAGCACTCAAAGTCATTTTAAAAAGAATGTATTTTTAATCTAGTTTTTTTTTATCATAAAAAGAATTTTAGAAGAAAATCTTTTGATTTTATAACAATTTGGTTGAGTGGTTTTGAACAAACCTCGGAATCCAAAACGCCAATCTAAAGTCTATTTTTAAAGTGCCTAAATCTAAAGTTATTCAAAATATCCTTCTCAATATAAAGTGTTGTTTTGGACGCACCTTTCAGGTGCACAATTTTTCACCTTGTAGTCCAAAATTCCTACAAAAACTGACAGTAACAACTAGTCATTACTAGCCATTGCAATTTTGATTTTTGCCCATATAAAAGCCATTTAAATGTAATTTTTAGTAGGGGTTCATGCAACACCTTTAGAAACATCCTAAGACTCTTGAAAAATAAAAATTCCTCATCTATATTGTGCTTCAAAGTGAGATATATTATTCCAAAGGTAAAAAGGCAAAGGTACTCTAGTTGGCTTGTATCTACTCAATCTGTGAGTTATTTCTACATTTTCTCCTTGTTTTGAATTATATCAAGGTTTGGGAAGTAAAAAATAGTTGGGATGAGCCTTGATCATTGAGTGTATAGAGGTTAGGAGTAAAACTAAGTATGGTGACCCTCTATTGTAATATTGGTGTCGCCTACTACCATTAATTTGAGAAAGAGGTTTTAGTGGTTGAGTTAAAATCTTTAAGTGTGTACTTAAGGTAGTGGATGTAGATCATTTGAGGATTGAACCACTATAAATCATTAGGTCTTTCTCTTGCATTTTTTCTGAAGTTTAAGACTCCAATTTCACTGTTCTTCTTATTTGAAACCATCGCAATCTTCCTTCCACTCACTGATTTGATTAAAGATATTTATGTAGTAGAGCGACACAGTTGTTGATACTTTATTTGCCCATCTTAATATAGTTTCTTCTCTCATCATTTAGTAAAGTGTTAAAAGATCTTTGGATGTACACTTAAAGTTGCACAGAAAATCTATTTTTCAGGACACACATTTTCGGTTATTGTTTTGGGTTTTCAAAAAACTTTTAAAATTTGTCTTTGTTTGCCATAAACCTTATTTACTCCCCCCTCCCAAGGTTTATCAAGTAGAAGGATGCGTACATCATTTAGGATTGATGATATTTGCAAATTGGTTGAAAAAATCTATATGACAAAAACTTTATTCAATGTAAGATGACACAATTAAGATTGCAATTTGAGCGTTTTCATCATATAGTACAAATTCCTAATTTTAAAAAAGTTGTCTACTATGTATGAATTATGTCAATGGATAGTCAAGATAAGAAAATTTGAAAATTTTCTACTTGTGTATTTTGTGTTAACTCTTATTCTTATTCTTTCAGTTTCTACAGCTACTACGGAGTGATATTTTTTAGTTATGAATACAATAAAGACCAAGCTTCGAAGTAAGAGAAAAGATGATTTTTTTTTTATCAGATTGTTTGGTAATATATATTCAAAAGGAAATTGTAAAAAAGTTTAGTATAGATTCATTTATAGGAGAAAAATTCCGATATAGCCGCTACACTATGTCATCACATTAATATGGTGCAGCAGACCAATCATTAACTTACACCTGATAGCACTAACTGCATCACAAGTTTGACCTAGAGAGCATTGTTAGTTACTCGGTCATGCAATCTATATTACACTACGGAAATAAAACCAAGAAACCATTCCCAAAATCACTTATATGAGAAATAACAGATCAAAGAAAAGGTAAAAATATACCTTTAGTGCCTTGTTGTCATCACTAATGTGCAAAATTTTCCTTCATGCTGATGGTGCGATCTAGCAAGCTTTCAATTGTGAATGATCATTGTTTGATCACAACTACTGCAAACCAAGAACAGGCATGCCTACAATAGTAACCACATGAGATAAGAATCTCGAGAGTCATCTTATTCCAATGCTAGCAAGATGTGTGCGACGGCTAGGGTTTTTTGGAGAAGGAAAATCATAGACAAGCTGTTTCTATGTTTTTGTGTGTAGTGTGCAATCGGTTTCCAGAGAAACTTCTAATACACGCACCCAAAAAAATGCAGCATGTATATCTATCTATATACATCTCACGTGGTTCTCAAATTCCTAAAGAAATAGGAATTCCTTTAATTATAATTAGAACTCATAAGTTCTCATAATTATAATTTGACCTATAAATGATAACTAATTGTAATTTGATTGCAGAAACTTCTTCTTCTCACAATTAACCCTATAATGTTATCAAATAACATTTTGAATTCTTAATCCTCTATTTTGTATGACCTATTAGGTTTTCTAATCTATTGGCAACAAAATATAAATTAATCCAAAATTCTTCAGGATTAATAATCCTTAATAGTTAAAATTAACTTATTAATTATAATTAAGATTAATTTATTAATTCTCTAATTAATAAATTCATATTTAGTAGATCATGAACGGTATCTAGCAATATATCATGACCACTCAAAAGTCCAAAAAGTTAAGTGACTTGACATGAACTTTTAATAGCAAACATCAGTGCAATAAACTTCTATTACCATACAATATCTTATTCAGTTATAATATGGAATTAGTGTCAACTCCCTCGTGAATATTAATTAATTCTAACCCGAATATTTTAGTACTTATTCCCAAAATTTATTACTCATCATGTGTATCAATTAGAACTATTTTTAATACACAATCACATTGACCAAGGACTTCTCGAGTGATGATTCCCACAAGTGGCCGTGAGATATTTGCTCCTACTATTAGGAGTGGTGAATTTTTTATTGATCCTTTCAATTACTTTCATTTACTTCACGTTATACCCAATATTCATCCCACAGGTGGTCTTATTAAGACTCTAGAGGTTAGAATCAAAGAACAACTCTTAGTAAAAAAAGTACCTTAGAAACATTAAGTCTAAGGATAATTACACATTTACTATGATGAGAATCCATGTGATTATCTCATAACTAGGTCATCCAATGTACTTGTTCTAATAACAAGCATCCACATGTTAATTTTGAGTATCGCAATACTCACATATGTGAGAACCACTGCCTAATCAAATTAGGAAGTATAACACATGCTAATCTTAACGCATTAATAATGTCCTATCTCATTAATACTATAATTATGGATAATTTAAATACAGACACTATCTAGTGCAGTAGGAACCTCACATCATGATTTTCTTGACACAGTGTTGTAGTTGGGACTTTATCTAATAGTTATATTCACACGAAAGTATAAATAAAACAAATTAAAAGATAAAGAATGCCTTATATTATTAAATAAATAAATATATATATATATATATATAATATACAAAATACATGTGATTGCTTCTAGGACATAACACTAACAGGCATCATCTTCGCTCTCACTAACCTCCCTTCCCATGTACCTCCATTGGCTTACAATGATTAATTTTCATCTCTATTTTTCTTTTTTTTTTTTGTTCAAAAAAGAACCATTGTAGGCTTCGGCTGAATTAGAAAGGGCTTACTAGCTGAATGTTCTGGATATATACCTATCTATGAAACCCTAATAGCTCTCAATAATCACCCTTAAAACCTTGGCCACCATCCCTTTTCAGCAACACACGATCCATCTCTTCTTCTGTGATGGGGTTACCTCACTTATTCCTTCCCTGTCCAACCTAAGTAGGTTAGCTCACTCTCTTTTATTTCTCTATTATGGCCTTGTAATTTCCTCTGGATAAACCAGAAGCAAGGAGAACTTTGGAACACCAGCGCACACGCCCTCTGGTTCAAATGGAAGCACAAATCAATGGAGATATTTGATTTGATTTTTTTTGCATTGATTCCTTATCGGAGTTTGATCGATCAAATTGAATGAATAATCTCTTATTAAATCAATTTTATTCCCTATCGGATTTTGATTTCATTGATCCAACACATTCCTCATTTCTCTTCTCTTTTCTTAATCTAATCTTTCTCTCTCAAAAGGGTTCGGTTTGGAGGCATATGATGATAAACTCATATTTTTGGGCTAATTAAACAGTGAAGATCCAAAGTTTGAGCTTTTTAAAACTAATGCCTATTTTGAGCAAAAGAAGAAAAACAAAGATGAGAATCGATCTCCTAAGCCAATAGACATGTGCGGTAGGAAGGGAGGTTAGTGAAGATAGTGCTTTCCAAGTCAGACTTGTGATGTGGCTAGTGCTACCAAGTGTAAGTTAATGATTGGCCTGCTGCACCACATAAATATGATGGCGTGGTGCAACAGCTACACTGAAATTTCTTTCTACTTATAGATGATTGTCGTTATTTGAAAGTGTGACAATCTGTATTTTGATACATTACATTTTTTATATTATATTTTGAAATTATTTTGATATAGTTTAATATTACTATTTTCATAAATTATTGAACATATCAAACTTAATTTAATTTGTTATTGGCCCTTCCAATAATCCAATCCTACATCCACCCCTGCATGTAACCGTATTAAGATTGTGCTAAGATCACACCTAAACATTTGTCTGTTTGTTTAGAGTTTGTTCGTACTGATCACACCTAAACATTTATTTGTTTGTTTAGAGTTTGTTCGTACTAGTCACAACTGGGTATAGCAACAAACGGAACATAAATGATAAAAATGATAATAAACAAAATGTAAACAGCACAATCATTTGAATAAATATCAATTTTCATTTAAATGAATGTTTGCACAAAGTATTTACAAGTCTAGTGAGGAAGAATACAGACATTGACTGACAACTTTGGTTTCTACCAAATATTGTTTTTTTTTTCTTTACCATTTATAATAATTATAGTAAAAAAAAATTCAAATATTAGTGGTGGATACTATTTTTTTGAGTAGGTCTAAAAATTTTATCCATTTTCTCTATACTTATCTACAAGGATTTAGTCTATAAATATTTACATAAATGGTCCTAGAGGGCTTAGGAAATATATAAAAATACAAGGAACCCATCTACAAATGTACAATTGAAAATGGAATAAGCCAATGTTCAGTATCAGGTTGGCAGTCGATTGTCTTGGCTGAGTGCTTGGCACGGCGTCGAGCATGGGTACCCTAGATGATGGATGCTGGCACAGACTTGTCTCGGGCGTTCTGGACTGATACCCATTTTATCATATATTCCTTCAATCTTAAAATGAATATTAAAAATTTTATTTTTATTGTATTAAAATACTTATCAATTTTACAAATTAAGAATATATTTATTAACACGTACGTTTCTAATTTATCCCTCATTCACCTACTCAATGAATATTTGACTCATTAAATATATGTATATTCCTAATCTAATTAATAAAAGTTTAGTTTTATTCAATGATATAATAATTATTTTCTATTATAATTATATAAATTTTAATAATTTTTTAATCTGTGTGTCATTTGTTAGATTGATATCTTTTTTAAAACGGAAGGATTATCTAAGAGAGATTCGGGCATCCTTAAAACTTGACTAAGACAATCCTCGTTATGGGCATGAATATTTTTAGACATATTTGGTTAGGCCATGTAAGGTGGCCAAGTATATGCTTCGAATTGTTTGGTCAATCAGATTTCTTAGACTAACTCAGATGCATAAAAGTATTCCGTTAATTTCCTATGCCCGAATGTTGATTGAAGTGGATGTAGCCAAGCCTCTCCCCCGATTGATAAATGTCCACATGCCGTCGGGAAAGAATGAATAAGAGGCAAAGGGTTACCTACGAATTTGAACCTAAGTATTGCTCTAAGTGCTGCAAATTTGGCCATAACTTGGATGAATGCATGGGGGATAAAATGCAGAACCAGACGGATATACAGGGTAAGGCTGCTGCATTGAAGGACAACAAGGCTAGGCCGGTGGTTGCTAAACCAAATCGGTGGCGCAGCCAGTCGGCCGCTAGGGGTACAAGTCGCGAAAATGCCTCCCACCCGACTGTACCCGGTGGGCAAATGGTGCCCGACAATGGCAAGGAACCCATGGAGCATAACGATTCGAGTCAACAGGTGGATAAATACTGGACGGTAGTTCGTAGGAAGAAATCGAGGAGCAGATCTGCTAACAGGATGACTGCAGATACGAAGGTCCAATTGGCCCAGTCCAAGCATACATCTGCAACCGACATGGAACCTAGCCCAACCCGGGCTAGCCCATCCAATGTAATGGCCAAATCCTCTCCAGCAAGATTGGCTCAACAGAATCCAATGGAGCCTAACAGCAATGCTAGGACCTCTGACAAAGATGACAAGGAAATCCGGGCAACTAAGGCACATCCTAAGCCTGCTCTGCAAGCCCAGCAACCTGGTCAATGGACCTAAAGCCAACCTCCTTGCCTAATGCTCCCCAGCTGGACCAAACGGATTTGGCCTATACTTCTAATCATGAGGTTGCTGCTGAGGGAATTGATATGTGGCCCAAGAAAATTATGAAGAGGAGCAAATCGGCTAGCAAGGTCGTTGCTGTCGAGCCGGCCACTCCCAAGGTAGCAATTGTTGCATGGAAAGCAGACATTGCGGCTATACAGATGGCAAAGGAGGCGGATGGAGCCAACCAAATTCGTGATGATGAAATACTTGGCACATCTGATGTGCCATGTGATAAAATATGAAGATCGCCTGTTGGAATGTGAGAAGCTTCATAAAGCCCTCAAGCACCATGCTGCGAAGGAATTTATACATAGAAATTGTATTGATATTTTTGCTATCTTAGAAACCAAACTGAAAGCAGAGACTCTCAATAAAGTCTTGCGATACCAGTTTCCGAGCTGGTCTTCTGTGGATAACTTCATGAAGCATGACGGAGGGAGAATCTTGATAATCTGGAATGCAACTACAATGGACGTGGATGCACAATCGGCTGATGCCCAGGTGGTTACTTGTAGAATCAAATACAAAGCTACTAACACCACCCTCTGGTTCTCTTTTGTTTATGCTTTCAACACTTTGGTTGCTTGAAGAGCACTGTGGTCACGCCTACTCTACCTTTCCTCTGCTTTTGACATGCTTTGGATTCTTATGGGAGATTTCAATACCTACAAACAACTTGGGGAGAAGAAGTATGGTAACCCTTTGACTAATTATGAGATGAAGGATTTTTCTGCTTTTTGCCTGCAGGTGGATATTGCGGATTTGCCCTTCTCAGGGTCTTTCTTTACTTGGACCAATATTAAGGTGTGGTCAAAACTGGACAGAATTATGGGTAACTCTCAGTGGTTCTCTTCCTCTCTACGAGCTATGGCTGAGTTCCTCCCCCTTGGCTGTGTCTCGGATCATTCTATAGGCCTATGGAACCTATTGCAATCCACCCCCAGTAAGAATAGTAGCTTCAAGTTTTTCAACATGTTGGCTAATCATAAGGATTTCGTGGAGACGGTTAATGCCTCCTGGGATAGAGATGGATGGGCTATAGGCAGTTTGCCCTCTATTGGAATCTCAAGGCACTTAAGAGTAAATTGCGGCAGCTTCACACTCGTGAATTTTCTCATCTATCCTCTAGAGTGATCGCGGCTAACGACAAGGTGGAGGAATACCAGAAACTCTTATTGAACGACCCTACTGGTGAGCAGTCCAGACTTTTACTCAAAGAAACGAGGAAGGAAGCATGGCGACTCGGTGAGGCTGAGTTGAATCTATATAGATAGCTTGCGAAGAATAATTATGTGGTTAATGCTAACAGGGGAACCAAGTTTTTCCATAATGTAGTGAAGTGAAATAGGAAGAAAATCTTCATTGCGTCGGTACGCAAAAGAGATGGAACCCTGACCACAAGCCATAGGGAGGTAATTGATGAATTTGTTGGTTATTTTGCTGAATTACTTGGCACAAAGTCAGACTGCCAGAAACTCGATCCAAATATTGTCCGGGCAGGTCCCTTGCTACAGCCAGAATCGATGCATGATCTTACTAAGGCGGTCACTGCGATGGAAATTAAAACCGCATTGTGGGATATTAGGGACTGCAAAGCACCGAGCCCTGATGGCTACGGTGCCTATTTTTATAAGAAAGCTTGGGGAATTATGGGTCAGGATTTCGTTGCAGCATGCATGGAGTTCTTCTCTTCGAGAAAGCTCCTCAAGCAACTTAACCATTCCATCATTGCACTTATCCCAAAATTGGATCATGTAAGTGGGGTTTGTGACTATAGACCCATATCTTGTTGCAATGTTATCTACAAGGTGATCTCAAAGGTACTTGCAATTAGATTAAAAGGTGTGCTTAAGGGTATTGTTAATGAAGCACAAGCAGCTTTTGTGGAGGATAGACTCTTGGCAGATAATGTTTTCCTTATTCAGGAGCTTGTGCGATCGTATGGCAGGAAGAGATGTGCCCCTAGATGTATGATCAAAGTCGATTTGAGGAAGGCCTATGACTCTGTTGACTGGGGTTTTCTTGAAGATCTACTAGTTGAATTGGGCTTCCCACCACTCTTTGTTTCATGGATTATGCAGTGTGTGACTACCACCTCCTTCTCAGTAGCCATCAATGGTAGTATGCATGGCTTTTTCGCTGGGAGGAAAGGTCTCCGTTAGGGTGACCCCATCTCACCTCTGCTATTTGTTTTGTGTATAGAATATCTTTCCAGGTTAGTCAAGGTGGCTACTACAGGGACGGATTTCAACTATCATCCCAAATGTGAGGCCTTGGCTATTACATACCTGATTTTTGCCGATGATTTGATGTTATTCTCTAGGGGAGATGAGCCCTCCATTACTGCCCTTCTTAACTGCCTAGATGAGTTTGACAAGGTGGCGGGTCTGGAAATTAACTGAAACAAATCAAATCTCTACTTTACTGGTCTCCCTACCCCGGAGATGGAACGTATCACACTGGATGTTGGGATTCCTGTGGGCACTTTTCCTTTTAGATACTTAGGTATCCCAATTTTTGCAGACAGAGTTAGAACGGCATTCTACCAACCATTGATTGACAAACTTTCTGGTCATATCGCTCGGTGGACTGCTAATGCTTTATCCTATGCGGAGTGTCTGGAACTCATTCATTCGGTTCTCCAAGGTGTGGAGGGTTTTTGGCTCAGCATTATGCCCACCCCAACTGCTGTAATCTCTAAGATTAATCGGATTGCGAGAGAATTTTTATATAACTCAAAGAACAGCATGGTGGCCTGGACAGATGTCTGTCTACCGAAGAATGAGGGGGCCCTGGGCCTGAGAGACCCTACGACTTGGAACTGGGCGCTACTAGCAAGAGTAATCTGGGACATTCAAAGTGACAAGCAGACCTTATGGATCAAATGGGTCCAACATTATTACATTGGCACTCGTTCGTTTTGGGAAATGCAGCCGGCAAAGCAGCACTCTCCTCTGTTCAAGCGGCTGCTCTCCATCAGAGAATCTTTGATCACTCAAGAAGGGACAACAGAGGCAGCAGTGGATCGTATGCAGTCTTGGGCAATTTGCACGCGACCACTTTCTGCGTGTGCTTACGACTATCTTAAACAGTAGCGGAGTAGGGTCCTGTGGAATAGAATGCTTTGGCAGCAAAGCTTAACTCCAAAGCACTCATTCACCTTTTGGCTAGGCATCCATGGGAAGCTGCGCACTAAAGATAGGCTACCCTTTCGGACGGACGACCCTATGTGTGTTTTTTGTCGAAATGAACCAGAAACAAATGAGCATCTATTCTTTGGGTGTGCAGTTACATTTGCTATTTGGACAGAAATTAAGGCCTGAGTTGGGATCCGAAGACACTTATCATCTATTCCATCATGTGTCAAGTGGTTCCGTGCTAATTACTGAGGGACTGGATGGCAGCCGAAGTCTAAAGCAACGGCACTAGCAGCGACTGTCTACTATATTTGGGCAGCTAGGAATAGAAAGATCTTTGAAGGGACCGATGTCAAACCAGCCGATATTGCTAAAAAGATTAAACCACATGTGTACAGGGTCATTTTTACTTTGTACCCTAATGTTTTGAGCATTTTTGAGTTGTATGCTTCCAATACTAGTTAGACGACTGACTTATGTATATGTCGCTCTAACTAGTTTTTTTGCGTTGTACATTCTTTGATTATATATATATACCTTTACATTTTGATCAAAAAGTATTCCGTTAGTCCTATTAGCTTTCAGATTGGGTATGACTAATGTTATGCTTACACACCGTCATGAGTCAACCCGTCACTAAAGCTGTACTTAAGTACCAATGAATTAAGGAATTGAGTATTATATTTTTTAAATTTGAGTTCAATTAAAATTGAATAGTATTTAAGTTTGTTTTGTTTTTTAATCAAATTTAAGTTCGTATTTAAATTCATTCAATTATTATTCGATAATATTTAAGTTATTTGAGTTTGAATTCAAAAAACTTTATTAATGTTCAAATTTAAATTATTCAAATTTGATTATTTTATATTTTTAATTTAAAATTAATAAAAATAATAATTAAAAATGATTGAATATTATAATATTAATTAGATATATTATAATATTAATTATATTAATAATATAATTAATATTATAATATAATATTTATTAAAAATAATTTATAATATTATAAAATATAAATAAATATAATATAATTAATTTTTTAAAATATATAATATATTCGCAAATATTTAAATATATTTACGAACATATTCGAGCTTATTTGTTTACTAATTGAGCTTAATATTTTATTCGAATTCGAATTGAATATTAATCAAATAAGTCTTATTTGAATAAGAATAAGTTCGAACTAACTCACAAATGTATTTAATTTTTAATGTTATACCTGTGACACCTTCTATTTCCCAAAGTTGTGTTCCCTTGAGTATTGATTATGGGTAAATTAATTATGCACAATTGATAACTTGATAATATAGTTAATTAAAAATATATTTTATTATGTGACGAGATTTGAATTTATTACTTTCCCGTTCTTTTTATGTATAAAAAGACAATCAATTACTTTATTAATATTTAAGGATGGAGATAAAGAGGTTTGGAAGAAGATTTTTGTGTTTGTTTTATTTTCTATAATCACCTTAGGTTTGAGAGAGTGATATTTTGTTTCTATTACAATGGATCTCATCTCGTGATCCCTGTGTGTAATTCATTTTTATATGAATGAAAGCATTTACTGTGTTAAAAAAAAAAACAAAACGACAATCAATTATATGATGTAAAAGACGACAAACAGGCAAACCAAATTATAGCATATCCATGGACGCTCAGTGAAGAGCATCTGATTTCACGATCGAGATCGAAAACGGTTAGAAAAGTGGTTGTGAGTAAAAAAATTTTTAATAAAATAATATTGTTTTAATGTTCATGTAATTGTGTGAAATATTTATATAATCGTGTAAAATATTCATATTATTATGTGAATGTGTTCAAATATCCTAAGCCATTAGAAACTAAGTAATATAGTTCTTCAATTGGGTTTTGCTCTACTCTTGTCCATTCCATGGGCTGTTTCAGTTTCAGCTTATTGCCGTTTCAGTTTTATTCACTGTCGTCTTCTTCATTTTGATAACTCCGCCGCAATTTCAGAGATTATTTACACTCCCCAAAACTCTTCTTACTCATCAATCTTGGACTTCTATGTTCAAAACCTTCGTTTCACAGCAACGGATACACCTAAACCTCAACTCATAAATCATAATCACCCCGGTTCGCGAATCACAAATTCAAATGGCAATGTACTGCTCTAGAAAGTATGGAATGCAGGTGAGAATGCAAAAGGGAGGGCATGATTTTTACGGTAGTTCCTACATTTCTGGAGTCCCTTTTTTGGTTATTGATATGTTCAACTTTAGATCAATACAGATTGATCTTAAAAGCCAAACTGCTTGGGTTGGAGCTGGTGCAACAATGGGTGAAACATAATATAGCATTTACCAGAAAAACAAGCCACTTGGTTTTCCAGCTGGTGTCTGGCCTACTGTGGCTGCTGGTGGGCACATCAGTGGAGGAGGGTATGGTCCATTGGTGAGGAAATAAGGTCTTTCAGCTGACAATGTCATCGATGCTCGTATTATCGATGTAAATGGAAGAATTCTTGACTGAAAAGCTATGGGTGAGGATCTCTTTTGGGCCATTAGAGGTGTTATTGGTTCAAGTTTTGGGGTCATTCTCGGATACAAACTGAAACAGTTGAGGTTGCGGAGAAAGTTACTGTCTTCATCGTGAGGAGGAATTTGGAACAGAATGCAACGAAACTTGTTCACAAATGGCAAAACGTTGCTCCCAAATTGCCAGTAGAACTGTTCCTATCACTTCATCTTGCAAGGATCAGTTCAAATCAAACTGCACAGGGAAGTACCATAAAAGCAAGATTTGTCTGTGTGTTCCGTGGAGCAGCCGATAAACTGCTTCTATTGATGGACAAACACTTTCCAGAGTTTGGTTCGGTAAAAGAGGACTGGGTTCAATTGGATTGGCTACTGTTCTATGCCTTCCACCTTGGCCAACCTATAGAAAATACAGTTCACCTCCTGACCAGCAGGGTATCTATCTCCACTGAAATCTTACTTCAAGGGCAAAGGTGATTTTGTCCAGAAACCTATTCCCGAAGAAGGGCTTGAAAAGATACGGGATCTGTTTTTCAAAGTAGAGCCTAGTGCAGCAGAAATGGAATGGACTCCTTTTGGAGGAATCATGGATAAGATTCCAAAATCCGAAATCCCCTTTCCACACAGAGCTGGGAATTCATTCATAGTAGTCGAAGCTGTCCATTGGAACGGAACAGACACAACATTGATGAACAAGCGTTTAGCCTGGATGAAAGAGCTTCGCAACCTTCTTGCTAAGTGTGTGGCTACCAATCCCAGAGGAGCTTATGCTGATTATGGGGATCTTGACTTAGGTACAAATAACCTAGTTGGCAAAACAAGCACAGCAAAAGCAAGGGTATGGGGTGCTCCATATTTCAAGAAGAATTTTGATAGATTGGTTAAAGTGAAAACAATGATTGATCCTTCTGATTTCTTTAAGAATGAACAGAGCATCCCACCATTGACATCTGATTGCTCAGGGTTCAGAAGAAGTGCAGAGAATAGAAGGATTTTTTCTTTTATTAATGAACCGGAGCATGAAAATCTGTAATTGCACTAGGTAAAGCTAGCTCGAAAAATCATCAGCTATATCTAGAACCTTTTCAATAAAAATTATTATTTTATAGTTACTATCGGGGTGATGGATTTTCAAGTACAATGTCATTAGAGCCCTACTATTAGTGTGGAAAAGTTTGCTGTTGGAATGTTGTTATTACAAAATCTTGTGATTAGACCATCTGCCCTAGATAAACCAAATGGAACTTCACCACCTCTCTTCCTCTGTTCCTTCATGCACTAGAACAATAGACGCTAGAATCACCTTTCAGAATCGAAATTCATGTTTAACACTACTTTCTTCATTCAACTTGATGTTGTCCTTCATGTTAGATTTGATCTGTAAATTTTCCAATGGCATTCTTAAGGAACTGGTCGTGTTTCACAGATCAGGAATGCTACAGGGAAGGAAAGGGTCCTGAGGTATCCCCCGGCCCACCCACCCCCCCCCCCCAAAAAAAAAAAAAAGGATTATCATATTTGCCAAAAATAAATTAATTAATAAATCATCACAAATTATGCACTACGGATTAAGTGAAAAAAATAGAACACATTCAGTTTAGAGCTAAAAGAGTGATAATTAGATGATAATAAAATCATCATATGTCAAAATTGAACTAAATTTCAATAGCAAATTGATTTATATTTTACTCAGACACATTGCATTTCCTCCTCTCCCAAAAATGAGAGTATTGCACTTTTAGAAGAGCATGTAATCACCAGCATAGGATTCTTTAGGTAGAAAAGGGATGGTATCACACAACCAACTTCTTAGGCTACTGGCTTTTTAAACTTTCCTTTGTTATCCTCACCCCCAGTATAAGTTTAGTAAAGGAGCTGTCTTAGCACCTAGTGCTAGTTGAAGGAGATGCTGCAGAGAAGGACAAATCCAGCCCACCCTTTAGCTCAGGATGCCATGAGTCATATTGATTCTAAGCGATGGATTCAGGAATCCTCTCAAAGTCATTATCTCAGCTATAATTATATTCATTAATGAAGTCTTACATTTTTTTTCCTTCAAAGAAAGCTAGCCTTGTCACTATTTTACCTCTTCTACCACTAGTTGAATCGAAGATGAAGCCTGGATTTTCAAAGGACATCAAGGAAAAAACAGAAATAGAAAAGGGAAAACTTGAGCAAGCACTGAAGTTCTCCAGAGGAACTCCAAATTAAAGTCATATTTAGCTAATAATAAAATCTAATGTGCGTGTGTGTGTGTGTTCTTTTTGCAAAATTTCAAAAGCAAACAGTTTTAAAAAATTCAAGATTTAAGATCCTTACAATTTAGTGAACAATACTAGTAAAAGAATGGCATAATGTGTAAGTTCTACATTACAAATTAGCAGTAGAACTGAGGACTTGGGACCATTGGCTGCTCACGGAAGCCTTTTTGAGGATTTAAAAGCTCAATAAACGATACTAGGGCTCACAGAGATGATTTCATTATCGGACCATAAGTCACCTCTTAGAGAGGATCATCCAGAAAGTTATTTGAAATGCATAACTAATGAGGATCAAATCTAACCATGATCTCGTGAAGATAAAACTGAGGCTTTTGTTGTCATGCGGATGCTGTTCATGCTTGCTTAACAATAAGTACATTATAATCAAGCAACATATATAGGTATTAAGGGCGCATGTACATTTGGTAGACTGCTTGCCAGGAAAAGCAACCAAAGCCTACTAGAAGAAACCTAAGCAAGAAGCACAAAGCTTAGTATCCTTTGCAGCTAGCTTAAAGATAATCCATTGATACCCCTCAAGAAAATGGGGCCAAGCATGGCACCATGAGATGCAATAATCTTTACAGCCTCCACAAGCATGCATATGTTTGAATTTTTAAATTCTTATTCAACACAATCACCAAATTTTCCTATCCTCTCCGTTCACAATTCTGACAAACTGTGGATCCATTTCTATTTCTCCTGCATCTCTTAATGTACAATTGGACATGTATAACTTTTCTCAACAACTTCATGATATCCGGAATACAAACATATGCAGAAATTTCTCCATTTCACAAGAATTAAACTAACAACAATTCTTAGCAGTAAATTTCATCAGCCACAAAACATTTATAGAGGGACAAGAAAACCACCAAGTTCCATGTTCTAGCATACTATTTAGATACCCATACTGGCAAGTTATGGGACAAATCCATAGAAGACTATAGTCTTGCAATTACCAATGTTTTATACATATATATGTATGTATGTATGTATGTATCTAGTAACACAGGATATACACTAGCTTAGAACTTGAACAAAAATTTTAGCAAAGCCTGAGTCCATCAATTCCTCGCAAAAGGACATCCACAATCTTCCACCTGCCCATGAGGCTAAACAGCACAAAACCATACCAAATTTACTTTGTTAATCAATGCAATAAATCAATGCGGCAATTAAAACATGGAGAGAAACTTCTTCACAGATTTCCATTAACTTTAAGGACTAAGAGCAGAATGCCGCAAGGCAATAGCAGTAAAAGGACTCCAAAAACAATTGCTGGGGGGTGACTGTCAATTGAAATGTATGACGGCCTTGCCTGAGGCTCTAGGAAAACTAAATAGCTTCTGTGAATATTCTAGAAGTCCTTCTGAAGTAAAATGATCTTTCTTAATAGGGCCAAAGTAGATGTACCATTCATCAGGCAGAGATTTCTTGGTAGAAATTACCATGTCCTCCAAGACTATTGCATTCTTAAGCAGAAATTTTGCCATGTCAATCACATAGGGCTCAGTTACGTAGCCATATATCATAACAGTCTTAAGGCGATGAAATGTTGCATCCTGTGAGTTCCAGAAGTTCTCACCCTTGAAATCATATGCTTTTAACCACTTTTGTTCATCATCCTAATTGTTCAAACATGGCAGACTTCAGTCAATTTTATTGTTCATGAAAGCATAACAAAAAATATACAAACTTATAAAAAGATAGGGGCAAAAAAATTAAGAAGCATACCTCAGATTTAGTGCGCTGCCCAGGTGGATAGATATACATTATAAGCTTTTGAAGATTTGAAGAATTTCTCAACAATAAGGAAATCCCGGGGTGGTGCCATTTGGACAGAAGAACTTTGAGCACAAGGGTCTTCCACTTGAAGGATGGGCAAGGTACATTTGTCAATTTCCATACACTGAATACCTTTTATACGAAGCAAAAACCAGCAGTTAGGTTGGTTCTCAAACAATTCATGCCTCAAATCACAGAAATATGATACTCCAGCTTTAAGTTCCACTTATGGATGAAGCACCAGGAGACCTCTCCAGCAAGGAATGCTAAGAATTGTATACAAATTTTTTTCAGCAAAATACTGTTACTTGACAAATTATACGACGCAGAATCTAGACTTAAAACCCAAATTATTTCTAATAAACACCTAAAAGTAGGAAATACGCCATTTAAAGGCATTTGAACTGCATAAGGACTATGACGGAGGTAAAGTTGTTGATCAGAAACAGGATAAATTTCAAGTCAAATGGAAAGGGAAGGTGTGCCCATTTGGTCTTTTTAAAGCAGCTAGTTTTGTGTGTTAAGTCCACAATTAGCAATATAAACACAACCAATCTGAAACTTTGCCTAATGTGGATCCTTATCCACTGGAAAAGATGTGGTAAGGCTTGCAAATTTATTTCCTTGATATAACCAAGATCTTACTTATTATTTATGTGGATAACGGAATTAGAGTATCCTTTTTACAAAAGATCATTTATCTGTATGCCTTTGGAGAACATCTCCTACAAAAGTTTTCATAGTTGGCACCATAACTAAATTTAATTGGTCAAGGGTGAAGGAACCAGAGAAAGAGACAGAGAGAGAGAGAACAGAAAGTTTCTCTTTTTCCATTTTTCTTTCTCTAAAAATATTTTAAGAGAAGAAGCAGGAGAGTGAGAAATCAATTCTTTATATGGATTTACTGATTTTGGCCCTTTTAGTGAGTTCTTGAAAAAGGCAGTTTTAATGTATAAGTTGATGAAAAAAATGAATTTCTCATATTCCTTCTACATGGGAAGACCCTGTGCCCACCTGATTTATGATAAAGCAATTTTGCTGATAGAAAAAGCTCATGAACAGCAATCGCATATTATACCACATAATCATCAGTCGATGCCAGAAATTTCAATATCATTTCAATTTAATAACAACCTTGATCACTTCAATATGCCTACCAGATGTTAACTAACACGCAACTAGCCACTCAATCTCGGTACTTTAGACAGTTTAGCAATGAAGCATATCCAACCACGTTTTAAAGAAAGGTAGCACCTTTTGGGAAGGGTTAAAAACAATCATATAGTAAAGAGGCAGCACTAAATAGAAAATGAGAAGTTCAAGGAACTAAATGCCTCTGAAATAGCACAAGTATCGCTCCACTTCTGGCTTTTCCATTAAACTGGAAATGTTTTATTTTCATCTTTTAATCTTTTTGTTGCTCTAGGGTGAAGGAAGTAGAGAACTTCTAGCTAAAGCATTTCATTCCAACCTTTTCTGCAGCAAGAACCTATATATAATGGGATACTAACGCTGCAGATCCAAAGTGAGGCTAAACAAATTCAAAGGTATAGAAGTGAACAAAAGATCATTTGCATCATAAGACAAACTTACAGAGCTCTTTTTGCATGTGTCAACAAAATTTACCAATTCATATCTGGCAAACAAGAAAAGCATTCAGCTTCCAATAAATAGTAGTAAGTGTATGAAAAATTTTCCACTGGACTTATTTTTAGGAGGGTTGGTGGGCAAAGATTTGATTGTTTGTTAGAATTAGAAGTGGAAACCTGAGGACTAGAAGCCATTTTCTAAATCAAAAACCTGTTGTGGATAGACATCTTATAACAAGCAGGTCACTCTGAGAAATGATGCAACTGAGTAAACTTACCAAAATACACCAGGTGCAGGGTATGAAAATCTTGCAGTTACTCAACTGCTGAAAGATCCTTTTAACCTCAGCATACTTGTTCTGTTCAAACCTGAATCCAACCGTGAAAAAGAGGCAGCTTTGTAGAACAGATGACACGTTCATCAACTTAATTTGGTCAATACACCCGTCGATCTCCAGGGATAGCAAGTTAGGAAATGAGACAGTCAGTATCTCATTTGGTTCATAAAGGCAAAGTATCAATCTATCCAGTCTGAGGTTAGTGCAATTCAAGTTCTTCAACCTAGTGCAATTGGTCAAGGATAAAGTTTCAAGCATCGGGCAGCCCTGTAGAATAATTGTCATTGTTTTGTCACTCACTACAACTTCCCTTAGTGACATGAACTTGAGTACACTTAAGTTAACTTGTCCACAGGATCCAATTTCACAACTGAACAACCATAACTCGGTTAAAAAATTACCCTTGAAGACAATATCGGGCAGAACGTAGCATTCTAAAGGGCCAACATCACTACAGCCCCGGAAATGGTAATGACAGAATGTAGCAATGTCTCAATATCATTAGCAATAACCCCCTCTTGAAATCTAAGCTTATCATATACTGGATCTTCAGCAAGATAATCAATTCTAGAAAATGTAGTATCAAAATTAATCCGGAGACTGAATTTATCTAGAGTTTTGCTCTCTTGAAGACCTAATGTATGGTGGATTATACTCATCAACTTCTCTTTACAACGACAGTCTTCTTCAAAATCAGGATTGTGGTTTTGCTCATGAAACAAGCATTCATCAAAATCAAGAACACGCAAACAACGCCAAAGATTTCCAAATCTTCGAACCTGAACTGTCCTAATGGCATCCATTGTGGGCAAAAAGGAAAGAATGTGCTCAAGAATTGCGTCCGGTAACAGAGAAGTTACATCTTTTTCTTCTTCTTCAGGAATCCTTAACCTCTCGCAAGGAGTCTGCATGTCTAACCCCTTAGGAGGAGTCTGTATGTCATCAGCTTTGCTCATCTCCATTTTGTCAAGACAAACTTTTTACTCAGTGCATGGCACTAGACCTAAAACATAATAAATGTATAAATGTAAGAATCATTTACTGATGAAACAATTTAATGACTGATTAAGTGTCAACAAGACAAAGTTTCCCTTTTCTTGATTTTTTTTTTTTTTTTTTCTGTGCTGTTTGAGAATATGCCTGACTAAATCAAAATCTATTTACCGAGAAAATAGAAACATAAGAGTAATCTTTTTATTTGGGAAATGGTTTCTACTCTTTCCTCTTTCAAGAGATATGGGGAATGGAACAGATTTATCTCCACGATTTTACAAGCCACAAATGGTAATTCTTTCAATCATCATTCCTTATCATTTTACATCAGCAAGTTGAAACATTTAAGGTAGTCGTATACCAGAAAATCATCAACCACCACAGGCAGAGGAAAGATATCAATTATCAAATCAAGCATATAACTGGAACAGATTAAAGAAGGTGAAAGACGAAAACTGATATTAAACAGTATAGAGAATCGTTAGGGATTGAGAAAATTGTACCTGTTTTTTTCTACACTCGGAATTTTCTGGAACTATCAAATACTGTGAGCAGAAGCTAGAGGTATATAAAGTTGATAAACCCACTCTAATTGCTGCCAAATCTGTTGGCTTTGGTTCCCCTTACAGCTATAGCATCGGGGAAACCTGTTTTAGATTAATGATGTCTTTCTTTTTCTTTTTTTTTTTTTTAAATAAATAGCTTTTTGTCCATAAGATTTGTTGGCTTCTCAATTTAAAAATAAATGCATAACAATTCCCACTTTACAAAAATGATTTTCAATATTTCCCAACATACGCAAATGTCTCATAAAAAATTTACAATCAGTATTAATGAAAATCATCTTATGTTATTAGATTTGGATAAGTCATTTGTGCTCGCCTAAAATGATTGCACAGTTAAACTTCTTCAAATATGCGATTTGTAGTTTAAAATCGCATCATTTGAGAACTTTAATTGTCAGTATAAGAAGAAAAATGCTTTCATAGACCACCATATTGAAAGCGTGTACCACATGCATTGTATTTTGTATCTTTGACAAGAGCACAAGTTTCTCATTCCATGTAACATTCACATATATATATGCTTCATTTTAAATAGATTATTTTTAATCCAAAAGTGGTACAATCTCCCCCCCACCTTCTCTCTCTCTCTTAAAGAATGAAACTTTTAGAGAGTAAAGGGCAAAAAGATTAATCAACAACTAGATTTGCTGTTTTGTTACTCAAGTATCACATGTCAAACCTTAGGGGGTCCAAATAAACTTCAAGGCAGGTTTGTGATATAAATGCCCCATCCCTCCAGGCCATTTTTTCCCTTTTAAGCCTGCTCATATGGAAATACCTCCATAAGCCCAATGAAAAGTGAGCAGAACTACATCAATAAGATTGAGCCTTAGATCTAGTGATATTAAGGTCCAAGACAATGCATAAATTAGTCCTACCCAGAAAGTTAGCCATTTAAGAGAATTATTCAAAGGAAAAATAGTTTAGTAAACAAAGTTAGCCATAGATAGATACCCACACACGCACACATAGTAAAATGGCATATTCCCACAAATCAAGCAGAAATAGTTTTTGCTATAAAAATAATAAAGTAAAAAATGATTGATGTCTGCAAGTTCAAGTCATCGTATAAGTTCAAGCAATGCATCAGATAAAGGACAAAAATTTAGGAAGCTATGCAGAGTTCTTTGCTTTATAAAAATATCCCATCAAAAGGTAAAAGGAAGGAATATTCACATGTAAACACCCAAGACATGGAATGAAAATAGTGAGAAAAGCACTCTTTAGCAAAAGCTAATGACCTCCCAAAAACAACAGGGAAGTCATCCAAAAACTGGGGGAAAAAAATTAAGTAATGTCATTTCAACTACTAAAATAAATGTAAAACAAGAAAGAAATGCATATTTACTAAAGTTTTTAATCTTAAATCTGCTTGTTTTGTTGAATGACAGACAATAAATGGTAATAGAGCTCTCAGACATATTAGAGCTCTCAGACAGCTAGAATTCAAGAAACTCAATGAAGAGACAAACAAAATCTTCAAGTTCGATGATCAAAGGAAGCTGCCGATTTCCCAATTTTGAACTGACATCCCATCCTGTCAAAGGTATTGTTAACATAGCAAGCCACTAAAGGAATCTTTTGAGTTGGAGAAGCCATTGTCTTTGTTCCTTTGAATACACATTATACCTGATTTTAATTTATGGCAAAAAGAGCAGCTGGTATCATCATTAACTCTTATTCCTTAATTTGTAGAATCATATGCAATTGACAAGGCACTAAAACAAAACAACAATGAGCATTAGCTAAAAGGCAACTTATAGATCTATGTAAACAACTGTAATAGAAGAGCCTTTTTCTTAGGAAACACATCATATGTGACATCTCCACTCCACAAGTATACCTACCAAAATGAACCTCGATACTTCATTTGTTTCCAGTAAACGTTTTCACTTGAAATTTTTAACAGGTATTATTGAAAATGTATGCCAGGAAGACAATCTAAATTCTAACATTGCTCTTAGGATGAGCAAAATATAGGTTCAAATAAACTCCAAAAGCTAATTGGCAATTGATTTATTAAAGCTATGTGCAAGACTTAATAAAAAGGAAAAATGCATACAATAGCAAATATCTAGGAGAGTGAGATGGGATAAGACCAAAGAGAAATCCTCAACCACCTTAAGAATGCATCATTTATAGAGGATGCACTTCTTCATAAACTGCATCAGAGGAACAGCAGAAATTCAACCTCATGAAATTTTTCTAACCTCTTGTTTATGGTCAGATTTGGGAACATACAGGAAATATTGAAGACTTATCCTTCTCCAGTGCAGTCAGTTCCTTCACCCGGGATTACAAAATCATATGAGAAACAGTAAATCTAAACACATAACTCCACATTATACCAACAAAATGTTGGAACAAAAGAGGATGATCAAAGAAGAGAAGGAAGATTGAGTTCAATTAGATTCATGGCCAAAAATTAATCAAGCAGAAATCTTTTCATCTCAAAAGACAGGTTTCATATTCATCAAAATCCAAGAGATCTCCTAAGGATTAAATAGAAGCACTAAAACCTCCAATTAGGATCAATGTAAACAAAAGTTAGCATCAAATGATAAATCCCTCCTCACATTATGACATATCCATTCAAAGGACGGAAATAGCAACTTAAGTGGGCTGTCTCATAAAAAATGGTGTACTCAACAGAAGCAAGTTTAAGTCTAGCAGAGTACTTTTAGCGAACACATGATAAACCATTGTGCACGGTCATGTAATCTAATCTTGGAAAAGAAATAAAGAATGGGGAAAAAAACTAATAATTTCTATATAAACTAGACGTTAAGATTTACCTGATGAAGAAGTAGAAGCCGGACAAAGAAATTGCTTGAAACTCCATCTCCACTCTCCCTCAACAGTCTACATTACTGTGAATTAACTTGACAGAATCAACTGGAAAAAGTCTGTTTTTATGTAGGTTCAGTGGAGAAGAGAACACCTCCGATATGTAGTGCATAGCCATTACACAAATGCAGGTAATAAAGAGCAATGAGTTGCATGGCTCTGAAGACGCTTTTGAGCAACCAGCACCAGGAGTTTGTTATTGGTTTTTGGCCGACCGGCGAGAAACGACACGATCGGGGATGGTAGTAGGGGGGACCCGGTTTGATTGTAGTCCGGTTCAACCGTAATCTCACCAGGCCAACGGTTGAAGGGTTTGATTGTTGTCCGATTCTATTGACCAACCGAATCATAGTCAACAGTCGAATTATTGACCACAACTTATTGTTAAAACCGTAAATCGAAACCGGTCTAATGGGTCCAGCTGAGGTTAGAGATTTTGTTCTATTGTCAACAGTTGGTCGACCCATTTTAAAAAATAAAATTATTATAAATATTTATTTTTTTATTTTTTTCATACAAATCTCTCGATCATTTCTCAAATCTTATCATTCTCGCTTGAATTCTTTAAAAGGAATCTTATACAAATCTCTCTTTCCCAAATCTTTATCATTCTCGCTTGAAGGGGACATTAATAGCTAAGAGTTTAACGTATTCTATACTTTTCAAATAACATTATCTCAATATATCTGAATTTAATAGATTTAGAGATATCTGAAAAAAAAAAAAAACATGATGTCAATTGTTATCTATATGAATTTATTGAATTTAAATAATCATAACATTTTTTTAAAAAAAATCTTTCAATTTTTTTTTTAAAATAATATTTAAATTCCATATTGCCAAGTGTCAATAGCTAACATTATTTTAATCTATCTGAATTCAATAGATTTAGAGATATCTAGAGAAAAAAAAATCATAATGTTGGCTCTTATCTATATGAATTTATTGAATTTAAATAATTATAATATTTTTTTAAAAAAACCTTTTAATTTTTTTTAAAAAAAGAATATTTAAATTTTATATTATCAAATATTAATAACTAACGTTGTCACGTGTCGCTGTATGGTACTTCTGCAGTAATTTTTATATATAATGATAATAATTTAAAAAGAAAATTCTTTAAATTTTTTTTTAAAAAAGAATATTTAAATTTTATATTGTTAAGTGTTAGAAAGTGTTTCTATATATATATATATATATATATATATATATATATATATATATATATATATATATTAACATATTAAACAATGAATGGACAGTTAGAAAACTAGCAACTACAGGTTTTCAAACCGTAATCGTTGCTAGACGATACAACTTAACTATAACATATGCCACGAGTTTTTATTTTTATTTTTAAAAAAACAATTTTTTTTTTTAAAGGAATCTTATACTATTAAGGGTCTATTTAAATTAAGAACAAGAAAAGAAGAGCAAAGAAGTGTAGAATAATAAAGAAATGAAAGAAAATGAGTGGAAATAACTAATTATTTATACTCTTTAGTTAAACATGAAGAGAAAAGAAATGAAAAAAAAAAAGAAATAAAGTATATGATTTGGTTTTAAATTTTTGTTCCTATTTATATTTATTAAGGATGTTTTAGATTATTTAATAAAAATTTGTTAGATGAAGTTCATTTCCACCGAATCTAAGACAAAAAAAAAAAACTTTTAAACTATTAAACCATGCATCATCTCTCCATCCCTCTGTTCTTTCCTTTCTTTTCTTCCTAAAAACAAATTTCTATCTTATAGGGTTTTAAAATTAAATTTATTTGGACTTTATTATTATTTTTTTGGGAAAAATTTGGACTTCGAATATTATGTTTATAAAATTTCAATAAAAATAAAATAAATTTTCAATAAATGAACTCTACTTCGAGTTATTCAAACAACTCAAACATGTTTGTCAAACACAAAAGGATTTCAAACTTCACAAAATAATAATTGAATAAAACTACTTGAGTAACAATTAAGTTCAAATTTAAACTTAAAACTATTGATACTTATTTTATTTGAGTTTGATTACACCTTGGGGGAAGGAAAATGAATGCGCATGTCTTCAATGGCAGCTAACTTAAAATTTAGTACTTTAATAAAAATTATTTTATTAATTGAGCAATCGCTTTGACTCAAAAAATAATTGCCGAGCTACATGTATGTAGTAGGGGTACAGCACCCCATTAGAATAGGGAAAATTTCTATCATACTATATATATATATATATATATATATGATTCGATTTAAATTTTTTAATTTAATTTAATTTTTAATTTTTTTTAAAAATTTGAATTAAACCGAATTTGTAAAAAATTTAATAAATTGGACCGAATTTAATTCAATTTATTTCGATTCAAAACCAAAATTTTAAGTTTTTTTTTTTCCTTTTTTACTCGTGGCCTATTTAACATATTTTAAATATATAAAAAATAAAAATATATTTCATATATCGGTTGAGCTATCTAATTAAAATCAATTCTAACCTATACCATTTTAAATGTATGTTACTAAAATGATATATAATAATTTTTTATTTAACAATTTAAGACTTTATTCTAATTTAGACATATGGGAAAAGTGTACATAATATTTAATACATAAAAATATATAATATTAATTCATTTAATTCAAATAATAAAATAGATATTGTAGAAAAATGAAATAGAATATAATTTTATATTTAAAAAATTTGCATCTAGCACAAATATTTAATACTCTTATAAATATATATATATATATATATATATATATAATGAATATTATATGTTATTCATATTATATATTATGAATATTATACGAGACACGTATACATGAACAAAGCAAAAAATAAGAAAAAATTTATACACATAAACTTACAAGTCTTTAAAGAATGAAAAAAATAAATTCGGTTTTTTTTTTTTTTGGTTGAAAATTAAACCAGTTTGTTTTTCTGAAAATTTGAAAATCAAACCAAATTGAATTTTATAAAAACCAAATTAAAAATTAACACTCAAATAATCAAATTATGACTATACAAGAGTAATATATATATATATATATATATATATATATATGTGTGTGTGTGTGTGTGTGTGTGTGTGTGTTAAGGAAGCAATTAAAAAAAATTTTAAAAAAAACTTAACCGTAAGACAAAAGGAAATATTATCCATTTTGAAAATTGAAAAACTAATTAATATAATGATTTCGTAGAGCACTATAATAAATAGAATAAGGATATCATTGGAAGAAAAAAATAATAAATACATTTTTGAAATTTTAAAATGATAAATATTTGAACAGATTTTTTTTTTTTTTTAATTTAAGTGACTGCTATTCAGACCAACGGAAGTATTACTTTAGGGCTCCTTAAAAAAAAATTGATATCTTCTTCTGTCAAAATTTAAATGTCATATTTTAATTTAACACAATGATTTAAGAGAACATTTAAGCAATATGTAAGTTATACCATCTTATCTCTATTAATTAAAGGTTAGTAGTAGGACTCATGATTAAATAGATGTTAATTGTGTAAGTTAAAATAGAAAATATGTTTATTTTAGAGAGAAGTAAACATTTATTTTTAGTATATTAAAAGAAAAATATAGACATTTAATTATATATGGATAGTGTTATAAAATTAGAGTAGTGTTAGAATAAAATCTACACACTACACACTAAAAAAATTCTAACTATTCTTTGCACAAAAATTTCTCTTCAAACTTCTCTCTTTCTTTCTCTCACAATTCTTTCTCTAATCTTTTTTTCACTAATCTTTCTTTCACAAAATGATGGTGTATTACAAGCTTAGAGCATAGCTCTATTTATAGAGCTCTAATTAGTGGAATACATCATGGCATACATCATCTTCAACTAATCTCAATTAGTGGTGTCTCCACTAAATAGTGGACATCCATAAAAATCTTCTAATAATTCACATAAATCCATAAATTAGTGGAGCCTCCACTAATTAATGGAGATTCTAATAATTCATAACACTCCCCCTTGGATGTCCATCCATACATAAAGAATATGTCTCGTTAAAACCTTACTAGATAAAAACTCAGTGGAAAAAAAAATCTAGTGAAGGAAAAAGAGTACACTATTCTATATGTTTGTTTATTACTTCCCCTGATGAGATGATTCCTTTAAATCTTTAAACCGACGCATACCGATTTTATATCTCAACTTCTCAAATGTTGCAGTCGGTAAAGTCTTCGTAAAAATATCTGCGAGGTTGTCACATGACCGAATTTGTAGCACATCAATTTCACCTTTCTTCTGGAGTTCATGAGTAAAGAAGAATTTAGGTGAAATATGTTTTGTCCGATCTCATTTAATATATCCTCCTCGTAATTGAGCTATGCAAGCTGCATTGTCTTCATAAAAAGGAGTTGGAATATATTTGATTGATGATAATCCACAACTTTCTCGGATATAATGAATCATGGATCTTAGCCATACACATTCTCGACTTGCTTCATGAATGGCTATAATTTCAGTATGATTTGAAGAAGTAGCTGCTATAGATTGTTTCGTAGAACGCCATGATATAGCAGTATTTCCACATGTAAATAGATAGCCCATTTGAGAATGTGCTTTATGTGGATAAGATAAATAACCAGCATCTGCATAACCTATCAATGTTGAACTAATTTTATTTGAATAAAATAATCCGAGATCAATTGTACCTTGGAGATATCGAATGACTTGTTTAATTCTATTCCAATGTCGTCGTGTTGGTGAAGAACTAAATTTTGCTAATAAATTAACAGCAAAAGCAATATCAGGTATGTATTATTAGCAAGATACATCAATGCACCAATTGCACTGAGATATGGTACTTCAGGACCAAGGAGTTCTTCATCATTTTCTTGAGGTCGGAAAGGATCTTTATCCACATTTAATGATCGGACGATCATTGGAATACTCAATGGATGTGCTTTGTCCATGTAAAATCTTTTTAGCACTTTTGCTGTATATGTTGATTGATGAATAAATGTTCCACTCTCCAAATGTTCAATTTGTAAACTAAGGCAAAATTTGGTTTTACCAAAATCCTTGATTTCGAATTATCTTTTTAAATAATCAATTGTTTCTTGGAGCTTTTCAGGAGTTCCAATAAGATTAATATCATCAACATATATAGCTAATATCACAAATTTAGAACCAGATTTTTTAATAAAAGCACATGGACATACCTGGTTATTTTTAAATCCCGCTTTCAATAAATATTCACTAAGACGTGTGAACCACATGCGCCCAGATTGCTTCAGGCCATATAATGATTTCTGCAACTTGATGGAGTAATTTTCACGAGGATAATGTTTATATGCTTCAGGCATATGAAATCCTTCGGGGATTTTCATGTAAACATCATTTTCTAAATTTCCATACAAGTAAGCAATGACAACATCTAATAGGCGCATATCTATCTTTTCATGTACTGCTAAACTGATAAGATATCGGAGTGTAATAGCATCAACAACAGGAGAATAAGTTTCATCATAATCAATACCTGGTCTTTGTGAAAAACCTTGGGCTACTAATCGCGCTTTATATCGAATGATTTCACTCTTTTCATTGCGCTTTCGCACAAATATCCATTTGTAGCCAACAGGTTTTACACCTTCTGGTGTTCGGACTGCAGGTCCAAAGACTTCACGTTTTGTCAGTGCATTTAACTCTGATTGAATCGCATCTTTCCATTGCAGCCAATCTTTTCTATGCCGACATTCATCAACTGATATTGGTTCAGGATCATCATTATCCTGTGCAATATCAAGAGATATATTGTATGCAAATATATTATCAATAACAGTTTCTATCCGATTCCAACTTTTACCGGAAGTGGTATAATTGATAGAAATTTCAGTGTTACTTTCATCAACTTCTGGTTCTTTGTCATCAGTTTTCTCTTGGTCTTTATCATTCTTTTCTTCAATATGATCTTCTGGATCAGTTAATCCTCTTTTCTTTCGAGGATTTTTATCTTTAGAACCAAGAGGTCGGCCACGCTTCTGGCGTGTTTTTGACTCACAGACTATAGGTATAATATTTTGTTCTGCTGGAACTTCAATTCGAATAGGAGCATTTATAGCTGGAATATGCGATTTTGTAATTCTTCTGAAGTCAACAAAAGCGTCTGGCATTTGATTTGCAATGCTTTGCAAATGAATTATCTTTTGAACTTCAAGTTCACATGCGCTTGTGCGCGGATCAAAATAATTTAATGATGTTGTCCAAGCAAGATCCTTTTTATGCTATTTTGGTTCTCCCCCTAATTTAAGGAATAATGATTCATCAAAATGACAATCAGCAAATCTTGCTGTGAATACATCTACTGTTAGGGGTTCAACATACCTGATAATAGAGGGAGAATCATATCCAACGTATATCCCCTTT
Organism: Voacanga thouarsii; assembly: GCA_026120185.1. NCBI lineage: Eukaryota > Viridiplantae > Streptophyta > Magnoliopsida > Gentianales > Apocynaceae > Voacanga > Voacanga thouarsii. Next base: position 4,726,081 of record JANUWF010003385.1, read on the forward strand.
CTTCTTTGAGGACCCATCTTTGTACGTTGGTTTGGTGCAATTGGAACATATACAGCACACCCAAAAATTCTTAAATGAACTATATTTGGCTCGGAACCAAAAGCCAATTGTAAGGGAGAAAATTTGTGATAACTTGTTGGCCTTAGGCGTACAAGTGTCTGCAAGCATGCAAAATAGCATGTCCCTAAGCAGCTTGTCGGGAGATTTGTTCTCATTAATAACGGTCTAGCAATTAATTGTAACCGTTTAATGAATGATTCAGCTAGACCATTCTGAGTATGAACATGAGCTACTGGATGTTCAATAGTAATGCCAATTGACAGGCAATAAGCATCAAAAGCTTGGGAGGAATATTCTCCAACATTATCTAGACGGATCATTTTGATCGGATAATCTGGAAATTGCGCTCTTAAGCGAATTATTTGGGCAAGCAATCTCGCGAACACCAGGTTGCGAGTTGATAATAAACTAACATGCGACCATCGGGTCGATGCATCAATTAAAATCATAAAGTATCTGAATTACCCACATGGTGGATTAATTGGTCTACATATATCACCATGAATTCTTTCTAAAAATATTGGAGACTCAAACTCCACTTTTGTTGGAGATGGTTTAATAATCAATTTCCCTCGAGAACATGCAACACATGAAAATTTATCAGATGTCAAAATCCTTTGACTTTTCAAAGGATGACCATGCGTATTTTCAATTATTCTTCGCATCATAATAGCTCCTGGATGACCCAAACGGTCATGCCAAATGATAAATGTAACAGGATCAGTAAATTTCTGATTTACTGAATGATGCATTTCAATTGCATGGATTTTTATGCTATATAGGCCAGAAGAAAGAGATGGTAGCTTTTCTAATAAAGATTTCTTACCCGACATTATTTGAGTAGTACAGAGATACTCAAAACTATTTTCTTCCATTGTTTTAATGTGATATCCATTTCGGCGAATATCTTTAAAGCTTAATAAATTTCTTCGAGATTTTGAAGAAAATAACGCTTTAGAAATAACAACATTTGTTCCTCCGGGTAATACAATATTAGCTCTTCCAGAGTCTTCAATCAACTTTACACTACCACCTATAGTATTAACATTTGTTTCTCCCATCTGCAGATAAGAGAAATATTTTTTATCTTTCAATATGGTGTGTGTTGTACCACTATCAATTAGGCATATATCTTCAATGCCATTTGTGTATCCTAGTAAGTTGGAATAATAGCCATCTCGGGCATAACAAAACATTTATAAATGTAAATACTCAAACAATAAAAACCTTAAACGATAAGTATTATTACAATGCCAAAAATATAAAATATAAAAGAAACATATTAAAAGTAAACTTTTAATTATTTTGAACACTTCCATCACCAATCAAATGCTCAATTACAAAAGAGCAACTATAAGCATGTATCCTCAAGTTCATATGAACATTAGTGATATGAATAAAAGATATGATGCTTATTATTAATAGAAATATCTTTTTCCCTTATTATCTTTTCTGTTCCATTTCAGGTGGCCAGTATTTCTCTGTGATAAGGGAAATATCGAGTGTGTCCATGACCATAACCACGGCCACTGCCACAACTATGACTATAACGATGGCTTCTGCTGGAGCCAACAACATTCACTTCTGGGAGTGCTGTTGAGCCAGTTCATCTGGCTTCATAATTTCTCAATAATAATTCATGTTAAAGCTGTCAATTTTGGATACCATTTTTCTCGATATTGTTACTGCATGACAATATTCGAGGTATGAAAAGTGGAGAATTTCTTCTCCAATATAACTTCATCAGTAACTTTTTCTCCGCAAAATTTTTAACTAAGATGTAGTTTTATACATCACGGAGTTCACGATTTTACAATCTTGCAACTTTAAGTGCAACCATTCATACCATGCAGTGGGTAGTACGACCATCTTCAGGTGGTCAAATCTTTATTTTTATCCACATAACATATGGATCTCCTTTTTTTAGCATTTAGATGCATTTTTGTATGACATATAAATTTTTTTTTTCAGAAATATCAAGGGCTACAAATTCGAATTTAGCGAGATCAATAAATGCATATCTGTCTTCTGGCTTTAATAACGGCAGAGACTCGTGCTGATAACGTGTTATAAAATTAGGGTAGTGTTAAAATAAAATCTACACACTACACACTAAGAAAATTCTAACTATTCTTTGCACAAAAATTTCTCTTCAAACTTCTCTCTTTCTTTCTCTAATCTTTCTTTCACTAATCTTTCTTTCACAAAATGATGGTGTATTACAAGCTTAGAGCATAGCTCTATTTATAGAGCTCTAATTAGTGGAATACATCATGGCATACATCATCTTCAACTAATCTCAATTAGTGGTGTCTCCACTAAATGGTGGACATCCATAAAAATCTTCTAATAATTCACATAAATCCATAATTAGTGGAGCCTCCACTAATTAATGGAGATTTTAATAATTCATAACAGATAGAGAATATTACTTTATCAACAATTGAGATCCTACTTGGGACATTACAAATTCACAAAGATTATTATTATTATTATTTGGAAATAAATTAGTACTAAAATTTTAGTGTCAAAAAACTTTTAACTAAATCTCATCAAAGTACTTCAACCAAAAGAATCACCAGCGAAGCAGAGCAAATGTAAAGCTCCATGGTTAAACTAGCTTACACACTCATGCTATGCACGAATGTGGGTGAAATTCACTTTGACATTAATCACCCTCTTCATTTCAAATTTTTTTTTTTTTGGGTCCTCCTCGAAACCTTCCCCCCCCCCCCCCCCCCCCTTCTTTGAGAAAGTCCTATCTGAATAGTTTCTTGTAATATTTCAGAAATTATATTTGGAGCTTAATATTTTTCCTTTTGTTCCTTCATGAATTAATTCAATCAATTATATACTAGTCAATCGCAATAAGAGACCAAAATTTTTTAAACACATTTGGTTAGTGTTAATTAAATTATGGGCATACAAATTTTTTATTTTTTATTTTTTAATTTATTTTCTTTTTTCCCTCCTTAGTCCTTCCCTTCTTCTTTTTGTTTTTTGTTTCCCCTTGATTCCCTTTTGGAACTGTAATTAATTGCTTCCACTTACTATCGCCATAATACCTTCCCTTACTGACAGCACCACCATTTTGCGTGAATTGTTACAACCATATAATATTACATTTTCACCATCACCATAAACCACCGAATAGAGAACACGAAGCCAGAGAACGCCAGTGAATGGAGAAGGGCCAAAAGTTCTAAGACAGGGGAAGAGCCGAAGAGGGCAAAAATAGCGAGAGAAATAGTCACGACAGCGGCGGCTTGTAAGATAAGACGGAGAAAATTAAACATCCCAAATATACATTGTTAATCATCAATACAGTCATTCAATGCAGCAATTGAAACATTGAGAGAAACTTCTTCAGAGAAAAGGAATCCAAAAACCATTGCTGGGTAGAGACTGTCAATTGAAATTTATAACGGCCATGCTTGAGGCTCTAGGAAAACTAAACAGCTCCTGTGAATATTCCAGCAGTCCTTCTGAGGTTAAATGATCATTCTTAACAGGGCCAAAGTAAATGTACCATTCATCAGGCGGGGGTTTCTTTGTAGAAATTACCATCTCTTCCAGGACAATTGCATTCTTAAGCAGAAATTTTGCCATGTCAATCACATAGGGCTCTGTTATGTAGCCATATATCATAACAGTCTTAAGGTGATGAAATGTTGCCTCCTGTGAGTTCCAGAAGTTCTCACCATCGAAATCATAAGCTTCTAACCACTCTTCTTCATCATCCTATGTTCAAACATGGCATACTTCGTCTGTCAATTTTATTGTTCATGAAAGCGTAACAAACAATATACAAACTTATAAAAAGAAGGGGGAAAGCATTAAGAAACACATACCTCAAAATCAGTGCCCTGCCCAGGTGGATAGATATACATTGTAAGCGTTTCAAGATAAGGAGAATTTCTCAACAATAAGGAAATCCCAGGGTGGTGCCATTTGGACAGAAAAAGTTTGAGCTCAAGGGTCTCCCACTTGAAGGATGGGCAAGGTACATTTGTCAATTGCCACAAACTGAATACCTGTTGTACAAAGCAAAAACCAAAAGTTAGGTTAGTTCTGAAACAAATCATGCCTCAAATCACAGAAATATGACACTCCAGCTTTAGGTTCCACTTACGAAGGAAGCACCTAGCCACATCTCTAGCAAGGAACACTAAGAATTGTACGCAAAACTTTTTCAGCAAATACTATTATATTACAACGCATTTGATGTAGAATCTGGACTCAAAGAAACCAAATTATTTCTACTCAACACATAAAAGTAGGAAATGTGCCATTTAAAGGCATTTATAATGTATAAGGACTGTGGTGGAGGTAAAGTGGTTTATCATAAACAGGATAAATTTCAAGTCAAATGGAAAGGGGGGGAGGTGTCAATTTATCTCCTTGATATAAGCAAGATCTTATTATTTACTTGGAGTACAAAATTAGTGTATCCTTTTTACAAAAAATCTAGAATTTAGCTGTATGCTTTTGGCAAACATCTCCTACAATAGTTTTCATTGCTGGCACAAAATTCATAACTAGATTTAATTGGTCTAGGGTTAAAACCAGAGAGAGAGAGAGAGAGAGAGAGAGAACAAAAAGTTTCTTTTTTTTTTTTTTTCAATTTTTCTTTCTTTAAAAACATTTTAAGGAAAGGGGAGGGAGAGTGAGAAATCAATTCATTACATGGATTTACTGATTTTGGCCCTTTTAGTGAGTTCTTGGAAAAGGCAGTTTTAATGTATAAGTTGACAAACGAGACTGATTTAGGATGTATGATAAAGCAATATTGCTAAAAGAAATAGCTCACCTGGTGTATGATAAAGCAATAGTGCTGAGGGAAAATGCTCATGAACGGCACTCACATATTAGACCACATCATGATTAGTCCAATGGGATTCGAGAAATTGTTTCATCGCAGTCAGAAGTCCTTTGATATTATTTCAATTTAATGACAACCATCACTACAACTCCTACCAGATATTAACTGAAACATAACTAGCCATTTAATCTCGCTACTTTAGACCATTTAGCAATAAAGATTGAAGCATATCCAACCACCTTCTAAGGTAGCACCTCTTGGGAAGTGTTAAAAATAATCATATAATGAAGAGGCAGCACTACATAGAAAACGAGATGTTCAAGCATTTGTTAAATTTCCCATAAAACTGGAAATGTTAAATTTTTGTCATTTAAGCATTTGCTATACTAGGGTGAAGGAGGTAGAGAACTTCTAGCTAAAGTATTTCATTCCAATAAGAACCAATATATACTGAGATACTTAAACTGCAGCTCCAAAGTGAGGCAAAATAAATTCAAAGCTAGAAGTGAGCAAAAGATCATTTGCATTATAAAACATATTTTACGAGGGTTAACATAATTTACCTATTCATATGTGCAAAATTCAAGAAAAACATTCAACTTCAGATGAGTAGTACTAAGTGTATGAAAATTTATCTATTTGACTTTTTTTTAGGAGGGTTGGAAGGTGTGTAAAATATTTGTTAGAATTAGAAGTGGAAACTTGAGGACTGGAAGCCTGTTTTTCATAAAAAAACTACTGTGGAATTGGTCTCCAAGAAAACTTATAACAAGCAGGTCACTGTGAGAAATGATGCGACTAAGTAAACTTACCAAAATACACCAGGTGCAGGGTATGAAGATCTTGCAGTTACTTAACTGCTGAAAGATCCTTTTAACCCCAACATACTCGTTCTGTTCCAACCTGAATCCAACAGTGAACAGGAGGCAGCATTCTAGAACAGATGTCACGTTCACCAACCTAACTTGGTCAATACACCCATCTATCTCCAGGTACAGCAAGTTAGGAAATGAGACAGTCAGTATCTCATTTGGTTCATATAGGCAAAGTATCAAGCTCTCCAATCTGAGGTTAGAGCAATTCAAGTTCTTCAACCTAATGCAATCGGTCAAGGATAAAGTTTCAAGCATTGGGCAGCCCTGTAAAATAATTGCCATTGTCTTGTCACTCACCACAACTTCCCTCAGTGACATGAACTTGAGTACTCCTAAGTTAACTTCTTCACAGGATCCAATTTCACAACTGAACAACCATAGCTCGGTTAAAAAACCACCCTTCAAGACAATATCAGGCAGCACATAACATTCTAAAGGGCCAACATCGCTACAACCCCGGAAATCAAGATCAAGAACTTTAACTTTCTTGCTAATGACAGAATGTAGCATTGTCTCAATACGATTAGCCATAATCTCCTCTTGAAATCTATACTTATCATATTCGGGATCTTCAGCAAGATCTTCAATTCTAGAAAATGTAGAATTGAAATTAATCCGGAGACTGAATTTATCTAGAGTGTTGCTCTCTTGAAGACCCAATGCATGGTGGATTATACTCATTAACTTCTCTTTAAAATGACAGTCTTCTTCAAAATCAGGGTTGTGGTTTAGCTCATGAAACAAGCATTCATCAAAATCAAGAACACGCAACCAACGCCAAAGATTCCCAAACCTTCGAACCTGAACTGTCCTAATGGCTTCCACTGTGGGCAAAAAGGAAAGAATATGCACAAGAATTGAGTCTGGTAACAGAGAAGTTACATCTTTTTCTTCTTCTTCAGGAATCCTCATGGAAGGAGTCTGTATGTCTAACCCCTTGGAAGAAGTCTGTATGTCATCATCCTTGCTCAACTCCATTTTGCCAAGACAAAATTTTCACTCAGTGATTGATCCTGGAGCTGCAACATAATAAATCTATGATTGTAAGAATCATTTACTGATGAAACAATTTAACAATTGACTGATTAAATGTCAACAAGACAAATTTCCCTTTTATTGATTTGTTCTTCCCTGTTTGTGAATATGAATGTCTAATTTAAAATCCATTTACCAAGAAAATAGAAACATAGGACTACTCTTTTTATTTGGACAATGGTGTCTACTTTTTTCTCTTTCAAGAGATATGGGGAACTTCTCAGTTCTATCTCCACGAATTCTGCAAGCCCACAAATGGTAATTCTTTCGATCATCATTCCTTATCATTTTATATCAGAAAGTTAAAACATTTAAGGTGGTCGTAAACTAGACAATCATCAACAACCACATGCAGAAGAAAGGCATCAATTATCAAATCAAGCATATAACGGGAACAGATTAAATAAGGCGAAAGACGAAAACTGATATCAATCAGAATAGAGAATTGTTAGGGATTGAGAAAATTGTACCTTTTCTTCAACATGCAGAATTTTCCAGAACTTGCAAATACTGTGAACAGAAGCTAGAGGTATATGAAGTTGGTAAACCGTCTCCGATTCCTGCCAAATCTGTTGGCTTTGGTTCCCCTTACAGCTATAGCATCAGGGAAACCTGTTTTAGATTAATGATGTCATTCTTTTTCTTTTTATTTTTTTTAATAAATAGACTTTTGTCTTTAAGATTCGTTGTCTACGCAGTTTTAAAATAAATGCATCACAAGTCTCACTCTTACATAAATGATTTTCAACATATCCAAATATATGCAAAAATCTCGTAAAAATTTTAAAATCAGTATTAAAAATCATTTGATGTGCTTAGATTTGGATAGGTCATTTGTGCTTGCCTAAAATGATTGTCCACTCAAACTTCTTCAAATATGTGATTTGTAGTTTAAAATCATATCATTTGAGAACTTCAAGTGCGAATATAAGAAGAAAAATGCTGTCATAGACCACCATATTGAAAACTTGTACTACATGCATTGTATTTTGTATCTTTGAGGATAGCACAAGTTTCTCATTCCATGTAATTTTTACGTATATATGCCTCATTTTAAATAGATTATTTTGATCTAAAAGTGGTACAATTTCTTTTTTCTTTTTTTTTTTTAGAATGAAACTTTAGATAGTAAAGGGAAAAATGATTAATCAATAACTAGATTTGATGTTTTGGTACTCCAGTATCACATGTTTCCAAACATTAGGGGGTCCAGCTAAACTTCAAGGGAGGTTTGTGATATAAATTCCTCACCCCTCTAGGCCAATTTTTTTTTTTCCTTTTAAGCCTTCTCATATAGATAATAACTACATAAGTCCGATAAAAAGCAAACACAACTACGTCACTAAGGTGAGCCTTTAGATCTAGTGATATTAAGGACATTGCATGAATTAGTTCTACCCAAAAAGTTAGCCATATAAGAGAATTATTCAGAGAAAAAATAGTTAGTAAACAAAGATAGATAGATAGATAACCATATACCCACACACGCAAACATAGTACAATGGCATATTCCCACAAATAAAGCAGAAATAGTTTTTGCTTTAAAAATAATAAAAAATGATTAATTTCTGCAAGTACCATCTTATAAGTTCAAGCAACGCATCAGATGAAGGACAAAGATTTAGCCAGCTACATAAAACTCTTCGCTTTATAAAAAGATCCTCTCAAAAGGTAAAAGGAAGGAATATTAACATGTGAACACCCCAAGATATGGAATGAAAAATAGCAAGAAAAGCACTCTTCAAAGAAAGTTAATGACCTCCCAAAAACAACAGGGAAGTTATCCGAAAACAGAAACAAACAATCAAGTAATGTCATTTCAACTTCTAAGATAAATGTAAAACAGGAAAGAAACATATATTAACTAGAGTTCCTTCAAATTTCTAATCTTAAGTCTGCTTAGACAATAAATGGTAATAAAAGATTTTTGACATATTTAGATCTCTAGGATTCAAGAAACTCAATGAAGAAACAAACAAAATATTCAAGTGCAGTGATCAAAGGAAGAAGCCGATTTCCTGATTTGGAACCCACAGTACAGCTCTGTTAAAGGTACTGTTCACATAGCAAGCCACTAAAGGAAATTTGTGATTTGGAGAAGCCATTCTCTTTGTTTCTTTGAATCCATGAAATACCTGGGTAAAATTCATGGCAAAGAGAGCAATTGGTATCATCATTACCGCCTATTCCTTAATTTGAAGAATCATATGCAATTGATCAAATGAGCACCAAAACAAAACAACAATGTGCATTAGCTAAAAGGCAACTTATAGATATGTAAACAACTGTAATGGAAGAGCCTTTTCCTTATAAAACACATCATATGTGACATCTCCACTCCACAAGTATACCTACCTAAATGAACTTCACTACTTCATTTGTTTCCAGTAAAAGTTTTCACTTGAATTTCTAAACATGTATGCCAGAAATCTAAATTCTACCCTTACTCTTAGGATGAGCAAAATAAAGGTCCAAATAACTCCTATAGCTAATTGGTAATTGATTTGTTAAAGCTATGTGCAAGACTAAATAAAAGGGGAAAATGCATACTGTAGCAAATATCTAGGAGAGTGAGATGGGATAAGACCAAAGAGAAATCCTCAACCACCTTAAGCATGCATATGCATAACTGCTTTTCTTCGTAAGCTGTATCAGAAGAACAGCAGAAATTCAACCTCTTGAAATGTGGTGGGGTCAGAATTGGGAACATTCAGGAAATATTGAAGATTTATCCTTCTCCAATTCATTCAGTTCCTTCACCCAGGATTACAAAATCATATGAGAAACGGTAAATCTAAATACATAACCCCACATTACACCAACAATATTTTGGAACAGAAAGAAGAGGATCAAAGAAGAGCTGGAAGATTGAGTTCAATTGGATTCATGACCAAATATTAATCAAGTAGATTATGTTCTCAAAAGACAGGTTTCATATTCATCAAATCCAAGAGATCTCCTAAGAATTAAATAGAAGCAGCACAACCTCCAATCAGGATCATTGTAAGCAAAAGTTAGCTCCAAATGATAAATCCCTCTTCACATTATGACATATTCATTCATATGAGGGACATAGCAACGTAAGTGGGTTTTCTCAGTCAAAATGGTAAACTCAACAGATGCAAGTTTAAGTCCGGCAGAGTACTTTTAGCGAACACATGATAGACCACCGTGCATGGTTTTATAATCTTGAAAAAGAAATAAAGAATGGAAAAAGAAACTAGATACTAAGATTTACAGTAGAAGACCGACAAGGAAACTGCTCGGAACTCCATCTCCACTCTCCCTCTCCATCATCTTGCAGAAGAGAACACCACTGATACGTAGTGCATAGCCATTACGAAAATGCAGATAATAGGGAGCAACAAATTGCATGGCTCTGAAGATGCTTTTGAGCAACCACCACCGGGAGTTTGTTGTTGGTGGCCAACCGGCGAGGACCGAACCCATAGGGTTGGCTAGGAATGAATGCCTGTGAACAAAGTTGAGGCTGGTTTAAATAGAATTTTCGAATTGGATGGAATTGAATTGAATTTTAATTTTAATTTTTAATTCAGTTCTATTTTAATAAAATTTAGTTTGATTTGATTCAATTTTAAAATTTATATAAAAATTTAGTTTGATTTTTAATTTTTCAAAATAAAAATTGAAAGATTGAAATTATATTTTTAATTAAAATATATATATAATTAATATTAAAATATTACTAATTAATTAAATTATTATAAGTTTTTAATATTTTTATTTGATTTAATTATTTTAATTCGACTAAATTTCTTTTGATTTTATTTAATTTTATAAAAATTTTGATTCGATTTAATTTTATTCAAATTTTATAAAATAGAACCGATAATCGAATTTTGATATCCAAATGAATCAAAAAATCGAATCAATACCCTATTTCATATCAGAGTTTGTGGATATGCAATTAAATTGAACTTAGAATAATAGTATAATTCATCCAACTCGGTCGTGTTTGCAAACATCAAATGCTGGTCAATATATATTATATTTTAAATTGTTTTAATATTTATTTATTATTGTTGTTATTTTTTCCCTCTTTTTTCTCCAAACAAACAAATTTCTATTGATAGGATTTTTTTTTAAAAAATTAAGTTTATTTGGACTTTAGATCATCATCATCATCATCATCATCATCATCATCATCTTTTCTTTTCTCTCCAAACAAAGAAATTTCTATTGATTAGGGTTTTAAATTAATTTTATTTGCATGGTTTTTTTTTAATAGAAAATTTTGGACTTCAATTATTATTTTTATAAAATTTCAAAATAAAATATAAAATAAATGAACTCGAGTTCAAACTATTCAAGCAACTCAAAATTTAACACCAAGTTGTTTGTCAAACTTGAACGAGTTCTGAACTTTACAAAATAATAATCAAATAAAATTATAACTCAAACAATTTTCAAATTTCATAAAATAACAATCATATGAAATTATTTTAGTCATAGTCAAATTTATGCTCCAATGGCTGGTATTCATTTAATTTGAATTTGATTATGTATATTTGCAATTAACATCATACTTAAGACTTAATAATCCAATAAATACTGATTTACTATATTTGATTATGTATTTTTTTTCTCGCCAACCCTCTTCTCTCTCATCTTTTCTTGCTCTTCTCGTCATGTTTCATTTCTTTGTCATTATTCTCTTTCTCTCTCTATTATCATGCGTTTTACTCTCTTTCCTTTCTCCTTTTTCTTTACTTTTCCCTTCATCTTCGTTTCCTTCCCCACTCACGTTCTTTCTCCACCCATTATAGTTTTCCTTCTCTCTCCTCTTTTCTCACTATTCCTATTATCTACCTCTTCCTCATTGTTCTCTTTCTTTCTCCACTCTCACTCCTCTCTTCTCTATTCTGTTTTCTCACTCTTTGCGTCATCTTCCTCTCCATCATCAGTTTGTTCTCTCTCTCTCTCTCTTCATCCATTAATCTTCTTTAGTTGAAACATGCTTCCCTATTTAAACAAGAGCTATTTTTATCTAGGGAAAATTTAAAAAAAAAAAAATCTAAGAATGGAATAAGGGATTAGGACTTGATATCAAGAAATAGGATATGTATCTGCACAAGAAAAAAGATTTGTTTTTCCTTTACGTTGTTTATGATTGTGTAGATAGGATTGGAAGGAGGAAAAAGGTTGGTAAGAGTTGTAAACTATTGATATGAGCAAGAGGCCGACAACAAAGAAGGGTGGACAATAGAGGTATGGTTGATGGGCGGTGAATGGATTAGTAATCAGCCAGAGAGATTTGGATTTCCTTTGATCGACAGAAATTGTTCAAGTGCCAAAATTTAAGATCTGTTTAGTAATTTAATTAAGCATTTAAAATTAAATAATTCAAAATTTATTTTATTAAGTGTATTTAATATTAAATAATATTAAATACTTAATTAATTAAGTGTATTTAAATATATTTTTGTTATCACTTAATTGATTAAGATGTGTTGAAATCTATTTATAAATTTTAAGTGAAATAAAAGTTATTTACGTTTAATGTCTAAATGCTCATATAATTATTAATATTTTTTATATTTAATTTACATTATAATAAAATATAATATAAAAATAAATTATAATTAATTCAAACCTTATTCAAAATTCAGTTTTTAAAATTTAATTTTTAAAATTCAATACGTAAATATTTAAATTTCAGTTTTCAATCTTCAATTTTATCAAACAAGCACTTAGAGTTATATTTATGAGATGGGATCCATAAAACGAAAGAGATAATAATGATTGAAATTTAGAAAATTGACCAAAGGGATATTATACTCATTTATATAAAATTTTCTCTAGGAGGATAATTCTTCTGGCAATATTGCCAACTTTAACCAATAGGCAAGTTATATTACCTTACTTCTAGTAATTAAACAATTAAACATGTTAATAGTAGAATTTATGATTAGTGGAACTTGTATTCCTTAGATAAAGTTGTGTAAATTTAAATAGAAAATATGTTTATTTTAGAGAGAAATGGACATCTATTTTTTAATATTTCAAAATAAAATATAAATATTTAACTTTGTATGAAGAGAATAGTAACATTAGATATCCTACATGGGACATTGTAAATTTAGAAAGATTTAAAAAATAATAAAGTAGTACAACAATTTTACTGTCTAAAAAATTTAATTACACCTCATCAAAGTAATTTAACCCAAAAAAAAGATATTTCTCCTCTTTCTCCCTCTTCTTTTTCTCTCTACAACAGCTTTCTCCTCTGCAGTGACCTGCAAGGCTTGGCCAGATCGGAGCTTTGGCTTCCACCCGATCTTCGATCTTGGTCAAAGTTCTCATCTTTTTTGGTATTTTTTGCTGTGTTTTCCACCACTTATTTTACAAACTATAAATATATATCTTCTTCTTTGGTTTTATTTATCGAGATTCAAGACTCTGTAGTATATTTTCCTCGCCAATCTTCTCAGATCGACATTGTTTACTCATTTCTTTGTTACCCGAACTTGATTTGGGTCCCTTCTCCATTTCTCTTCTTTTTTCCAGGCTACTTTCAAGGCCACATACGTCTAGAGTCTTTCAAATTGCTACTGTAGGAACTAGAAGAGTATGGACTTCTCATACCACTGTTGTTTGCGGATGGAGACAAGAAAGCTTGGGAAAAGATTGTTGTGTGTTTGTTTTCTTTTCTATTTATTGTACTTTATCCATATAGTATTTGGGATGTGGTTTCTCTCTATTATCATAGATCTAGTCATCCATTATTTGTTTAACTTGTTTTTATTAAAAATAAAATGATCTTATTTGGGAAAAAAAAATGCAAAAGTACTTTAACCAAAAGAATGTGAAGCAAAATGTAAAGCTCTATGGTTAAACTGGCCTAAACATTCATGCTATGCAAGAATGTAAGGTGAAACTCACTTTGACATAACTCTAACTTGTTTTGACATTTAAAATGGCATCCAAAATAGTAAATTATCTAAATCAAACAAATAATAGCTAAAATAATTTTGGCGTTCACATTTCAATCTACTTTGTCTAGCCATTACTCCTTTTTAGATATTTTCACAAAATCACCCTCTTCATTTTTCATTTTTTTTGGGTCCTCTTTGAACCCCCCCCTCCCTTTCCCTTTCTTTGAGAATGTCCATTCTAAATTATATATTTAATAGTTGAGAAATTATATTTGGAGCTTAAAAACACCCTTGCTATTTTTTTTTCCCTCTATGATTTTTTTTTTTATTTATGAGAGATTAGGTGGTGTTTTGTTCATTTTGAAATTAGGAGGACAATAAGAAGTATACAAATCAATCGCGAAGGAATACCGAGTCTTTTTTTGTTTTTTTTCAAATATGTTTGGTTTAATATTAATTAGACTATGGATATCAAAAATTATTTTTTAAATTTTTTCTTTATTTTATTTTCTCTTTTCCTCATTTCCTTCTTTTTTATATTTCCTTTCGAATCCTAATCAATTGCTTGCAGTCACTAGTACTACCATCCTTTCCATTACTGTCATTTCCACAACTGCATGCAGATGGTGACCACCAGATCATTTTAAATCTTTACCCACAAAACCACTGACCATTGAATAACGAATACAAAGATAGAGAATATGTGTAGATGGGGGAGAAGCAGAAGCTCAAATATAGGGGGAGCGTAGAAGTAGCGAGAGGAGTTCTGAATGAGCAGGCAACGATAGATATGATATGTAACACTCCACAATCATAGGGCTCAATAACTGCAGATGTCGCCCCATTGAGTAAACATAAAGGGATCGTTATAACAAACTAAGTAAATAAATAACTAGAACTTGTAGGCATATTGAATAAAACCTTATAAGGCTTCGAATAATACATCAATCCTAAATAACGAAATAACATCTTAAAGTACTTCAACTGCGTCATTCTTTAAGACAATAATCGTATAAGAAAATAATATATATATCAAGATCAAATGTGACCACTACTGACTTCTCCATCTTGTTTCTAAACATAATTCCTTGTAAAACATGAATTAAAATGTGTGAGATATAATCTCAGTAAATCCTGTGTGTGCTTCGCCAGATATTTCTGAGGAAAAATATTTTCATAACGTATGAGTTATTGTTCCAAAAACATATATGATTTTACAATATGTTATATTCTCAACACACTGAATAATACATGGGAGGTCTATAACATTTCAATATCTTCAGAAAAGAAATTATTTCTTGTTAATAACATTTGATTGTATTAAACACATTATCCGTATTGAGCTTACCATCATGACCGTTTCTTATGATCACATATAACGATGCATATTTTTTAAATCGTATTCAAATATCACACATCAAAATTCAAATTTACTCATTTGCAATCTCAAATCAAATACTGACAAAATCTCGTCCTATCAACAAAATTGGCTACAATTACCCGAATAGGATGTACAATCCTTCCACCATAATAAATTGCTGTCTAACTTGAATAGGATATATATAATCCATTTGTCATAAAAAAATGGCTCTCCAGCCCAAATCGGATATGCAATCCATTCGTCATAATAAATGGCTATCCAGTCTGAATGGGATGATCAATCCTACCGTCATAGTGCTATCAAGCCCGGATGTCTCCGTTTTTCCCATGAAAAACATATTGCCGGTTAAGGACGACTAAATTATAAGTACTGTCGTCCTGCTTAGAAAAGTCGACTATCCGAAGGTTGCCTCTTACCAGATAGCATCCTTAGCTTCACAAAAGCCAGTATAAAAATAAAGTACCTTTGAATATTCAAGAACAACAACACAGAACCATACGTTTCACAGCAAACACAGCACAATGCCGACATGAAAAGATTAGCACAATGCTTTTTCGAAAATAGCTCAATACTATTTTAAAAAGATTTGACAAACATTTCTGAAAATATTTATTTCACAAAAATTACTCACAATTTTGATTTCAAAACTCAACTCAAAAGTCTTTATCCATCTCATAATCTCAAAATCATTTCAAAAGAATTTATCGAATGCAATATTCTATAAACATCCCCAAGATTTCATAAATGTTTTGAAACTCCATAAATAAGTAGCTTCCAAATACATTAGGTATAGATCATGTTATATGAAACTAGTTGTGCAAAAAACATGCTATGTATTTTACAATTTATTTATGCATGATCATTTACAATTCTATATGCTCAATAACTTTTAATGCAAACTTTCATATCTAACATATCATGAATATGCAAATTTTCCAAAATAGTGTATAATTAATTATTGCGTAAATTATAATTCATATTTTCTTCACAACAGAACAACATATTCACAATATATAATTTCTCAAACGAGATGTGTGTGTGTGTGTATATATATATATATATATATATATATATATATATATATATATATATATGATCAAATATCACTTGTATACATAAAGTATTTCATGACAGAATATTTCTTAAATAAATAAATATTTTATTCTACAAATAATAAATTTAAAGATAAATATTTATGCAGTTGAAGTATTTAGCAAAATTGAAATATTTCATATGTATTCCTATATTTAAGAAATCATAAAATGTGGGGATTTACAAGTTTATAAAAACAGGAAGTGCAGGGACTTACCTTAAGTCCTAGCAAAAGCAAATTTAAGAACAACTTCTAAATTGCAAGGTCCTCCTTCTCCTATTTCCTCAAAATCTAAATATAAATAAAGTATATGAATTAATTTCTGTCATAAATTAAATCACAGTATTGAGTCCTCCAAATCAATCTTAGTTATCCTAATCAAAGTCCTTAATCATCCTAGAATCATAATCCTATCTCACACCAAATCCCAACAACAAGTTCCCAAGGCATACATCAAGTTTCAATCACAATATATATAAAATTAACATGTAATTTGATTTAGTACTTTAGGAAATTAAATAATTAATTAAGGTATCAAGCTGATTTTCATGCTACCTAGTCACTTATATAACTAGTAGGTATATAACAACTAGTACTTAAGGTTTATTAATCACATAACTACAACATCACATCAATTCTCACTTAGCCTTCTTACAATAATATAAGGTCATTTCATATTAATATGATGTAGCAAATATTGCAAATAATAAGGTTTTGGAAATAAGATATGTGATTATCATAATAGTTTACA
Source organism: Voacanga thouarsii (assembly GCA_026120185.1). NCBI lineage: Eukaryota > Viridiplantae > Streptophyta > Magnoliopsida > Gentianales > Apocynaceae > Voacanga > Voacanga thouarsii. Next base: position 4,742,994 of record JANUWF010003385.1, read on the forward strand.
TCATGTAATATTTCAATCATTTAATGGTTTCATGTTTTTAGCAAACATAAACGAACATCAAAGTGCATGATCAAGAATTATATATCACCCCTATATTAGTATAGAATCATTTTATGTTGATAAAATTAAGAATTCAAAGTGAAATCACAGCTTTCCTAACACATGTTCAAATTAGTAAATTAGGCTAAACATGACAAAATAGGGCACAGTTCAAGTCAAATATATCACCAATAAAATCTATTCCAAATTCAATGAAAATTTACATAATATCACTTTCATATGTAAGGAATATACGGTTAAATTTTCATCCCAAAAGAACATCTCTAAGTGGTTCAAACATTCACACAAATTAAGTCTACCGTTACAGTAACTTTGAAAACTTGATCGAGCAGTATTTTTGAGGAAATCATTAAAAATAAAATACGAATCCAAATCCCTTGATTCCAAGTTCTAATGACTTATTAAAATATATGTATGTTTTTATTAAAAATTAAAATTAATTCGAAGGGGAAAGCCTTTGTTTGAAGATTAAAAATTAGAGAGAAATTAGGTTGTGGAAGTTCGAGAACAGGGTATATTAAAAAAAATCATATAAAATCAACCATAAGTCCAATTTGCATGATTCCAATGGGGATTTACTCCTAAGACCAAAATAATATGATGGAATTAAGTTTGATCAAAATTCTTGAAATATATTTCCAGTATTGATTTCACAAAATTACGGGATTACTAAATTCTACACATAAATCAACTTCCAAACACAATTTTCACTATCAAATCTCCTTCCAAACACATCAAACCACCCAAATTCAGTCACCCAACACCATTATTACATGTTAACATCAATATTTCAACACTAGTTCATCATTGCAATCATCAAAAGCAAGTTCTATACAAAAACCTCAAATTTGTCCAATATGGACTTTACCTCTAAATCATGAAATACAAATAAAATAAGATGAGATATGTTACTTTCTTACAAAATCAGCTTGAATACTTGAAATTACTGAGTTCAATGGCCTTCAAATGAGTGTTCTATAGCTAGTGTTCTAAGTGTTCTTGAGAGAAAATAAGGAGATGAAGAGAGAGGAGAGAAATAGAAAGAACACCTTGTAGAGAGAGAGAGTGTGTGTGTGTGTGTGTGATCTAATATTTGGTATTTTATTTGTTGAACAAGTGTTTTGTTTAATAAAAGAAAGAGTTAGATTAATCAAATGGTATTTAGAAGTTGTTTTAATGATAAAACTTCATTAAAATCAATTGTTAAGATTGAGTTGCTATAAAGAGAGATATGATAGTCTTCTAACGTATTTAGGGTTTCTAAGATTCATTGGAATAAAATAAATCAAAAAGAAATTAATTTGGTGTAAAAATAAATACAATATAAAAATTAGTCTTGCATTAATAAAAGAAATAATAAAATAAAATAAATCTTGGTTAATTAATAAATAAGTTCAAAATTTAATATATATATATATATATATATATATATATATATATATATAAAATAGTAGCTGCAGAAGCTCCTGAGAGAATCACCTGGCATTGTCCTGTGCGGCCAACTAGCAATTTGAAACCTAATGAATCTCCTAATCTCTGTAAACCTTCCCAAATCCATAAAACGTCCCTTCAATAATTCTATACGCCTAATCGCTTCAAACCTCTTCAAATTCACCCCCTTCATTGTTCTTTAATTATGTTCGGTACATCTAAATGCCTTCAATGAATCCATACGCCTAATCCCTTCAAACCTCCTCAAATTCACTCCCTTCATTTTTCTTTGCATTATGTTCGGTACATCTAAACAAAGGAGGATTCATAGGATCATTCATCTTCAATCACATAATAAATAGTCTCCTGTGAATACTACACAAAACACAACCTACAGGCATTCTACAATAGAACAATGGGGCTTTGTTATGTTAAATCAATTGTCCGAAGGTAAACAATCCCATTTGAAGGACGTCGTGTTGCGAGGGTCCATGATTTGCAGATAGATGCTGATGTAGCTGGGCAATGCTGATTTGCAGATAAATGTCGTCTTTTTAGTAGTCTGACTGTAAGTTGCTCATGGGAGGGTTCACCAATGAAGATGTTATCATAAACTAGAGCTACAATTGCTGCATCGATGAGAGGGCCAACCCAGTACACCCATTGGTGTGTCCATGTCCAGCTGACAACGGCAGGGCCAAAGGAGACGGCCGGATTCATCGATGCACCGTCAAAGGCACCGCCAACTAGGATGTTAGCACCCACGATGAAGCCAATTGCAATGGGTGCAATGATGCCGATGTTTCCCATTTTGGGATCCACTGCAATAGCATACAATGTATAGACTAAGCCAAAGGTCATCACAATCTCAAAGACCAGTGTATTCCCCACTGATACACTAGATGACAAAGCAAATGCTGATGTTTCCTACAATAGTAACAAAATCCATTCAAAATTATTGATCAGTTCATGTGCGTGCGCCTTGATTTTCGGCTTTGGCCCATTTACAAATGGCAGCATACTCACCTCGCATTTGCTCCATTTTTTGAGGTACATGGTTGGGGTTTGAGTACGAGGAGAAACACATTGAGGTTGGGTTTCTTACTTCTTCAGTTTATTTTGTTTTCCGGCGCTAAATTTCTTCAGTGATTTTTTTTTTTTTTTGGGAAGGGGAGCTAATTTTGTTTTCTGTTTTGCTTGGTTTCTGTGGCATATGAGATTGCTTTTGTAAGAAATTTGCCCTTTTATGTTTCGAACTTCTGAGAAGAAAATGTCCACTTGAATGCTGCAAAAATGAGAGAGTAATCTTATGAAGTGATTGGCTTGATTTTGTAAAGAAAAATGGGTGCAACAAACTCGAAAGGTAGGGAGAGAACTGAAGCTTTAGGACTCTGCAAAGAAAGGAAAAAATTTATCAAAGAAGCAATAGATTGAAGGTATGCTTTAGCAGTTGCTCATGTCGCTTATGTTGAATCTTTGAAAAATATTGGTGTTGCTCTTAGGAGATATACTGAGACTGAAGTCCTGATAGAGTCCTATACTATAGAAAAAAAGTCTATTGATTGTTGTGTTTTGGAATTAAGGGAAACGGAGTTTCAACATATTCATATGCCTGGCAAAGCTTCAAACAAAGAGGTTGGGCTGTTCACTTCATTGAATTGACTTCACTTTACTTAAAGATTAAAGATAGGGGTTGGGCAGGTAGTGAAACGTTCATTTAGTAGACAGCGAGTGACCAGCAAGCACCTACTCCTATCAAAATGAAAAGCAGCAAACGGAACTTGAAGATTCTACAAAATACTTTTGATGGATTATGCTAATCCCACAATCCCTTAAATGTGCAAGTTCAATCCCTCTTATTGGCATTTCATCTCTTTTCTTTATATATATTTCGTTCTCTTATTGGCAGGAATTTTTCAGTTCAAGAAGTTGAAAGGGATATGCAAGTGAAAACGGAAAAAGTGAGAATTTAAGACAGAAAAATATGAATAGAATCTTGAAGAAAATTAATGTAAAAGTCTTGAAAAATGGGATTTAGCTAAATTTCAATTAATTTTAGTATTATTCAAAAAGGCAAATGTAGGTTGGTTTTTTCATTTACCCTCCGCACCTTGACATAAGGATCAAAAGTTTTCTTTTGTCGACCCTTCAATTTCTTTTTTTTTTTCTTTCATAATTTTTGTTCTTGGGCAGAGGGGAAATGTTTTTTTTTTTTTTTTACTTTTCCTTAAACTTTGATGTTTTTCATTTTCATTTGATGATCAAATTCCTCATCTACGCTATTTTTGTTTTTTATTTTCTTTATTTCTGTAGTTAGTAGAAAAGAAAACGCCAAATATAAAATATGATGAATATAGATGTCAAAATTTGAAAAAAATAGGTGACGAGTTAAAAATTAATGGCATTTTTATGTGGTATTTTGGATATACTTGGATTTCAACTCTTTTGAGAAGAGGTTGTTTAAATTGAATTAAAAAAAAATATATAAAGTTAATGTGGAGTTAAAAAAAGAGAATATTGATATACTGTGAATAGATAATTTTTTCATAAAATAAAAATTATTTAAATTGAAATTTTTATTTAGATTTTACTACTTATAATAAAAAAAAATATTATAGTAAGTTAAATTGGTAAAATTATTACCATTATCTAAAAGGTAAAATATGTTACCTACTCCTGAACTTTCTTACATTTTAAAATGTGAATTTAATTTTGTAGAATGTTCATTCATTTATGTATTTTGGCAAGTTAACATTATTTTTTGAAAATATATCTTTAAAAAAAAATCAAATACATATGTAACTATTAAAGCCCTTCTATCAAATACATAAAAAAATTAAATTTCATAATGTATTTATAATTTTAAAAAAATAAATATCTTCATTCTGTGCATCGCACGGGCAACAACCTAATAATTAAAATAGCAAAATAGGACTTTTATTTAATAAAAATCAATATTGGGTCCTCAATAAAATCGATTTTCAACATTAGTCCCAAAAACAATGATTTTCAATAAATAAGTGTAATAAACACTTATTAATTATTAATTTCCATTCAAAACATGAAGTTGATAAAAAAATAAGTATCAAATAATATTCCCAAAACTATATCCAAATTTTCTATACAAATATTTTACCCATAAATAATTGTTACAAAAAGTTGTCATAGAATTTATTTACATAAATACTTAATAAATATTTCCTAAATGTCATGCACTTAAATGCTATCTCACTTGTATATTTATGCATGGAAATGATCTATGAAAAAGATGTATGAAAATGTTTTAGGTTACATTCTTCCCCATTTAAAATAATTTCATCCTCAAAATCGTCTATTGCCATGCTTTATAACAAATTGGATATCTCTCCTTTACCCACTCTCCGTTTCTCCATATCGCATCTTGGATTCCTTAATACTCCATGACACTTTGACCGTAAGATTCTTCTTATTTCTCAAGTTCGTAGTACTACGTTCTAAAATCTTCACTTTCCTCCTTGCATATCTTAGATTCAGATATAACTACAGTGGTTCATCATTTCACACATGTTTCCGGGTCCGAATTATGCTTATTCAATTGAGATATATGAAGCACATCATGAATTCCGGTCAAACCATTAGAAAGCTCCAATCTATCTACTATGGGTGCAATCCTCTCAATACAAAATGTTTGATATAGTGTAAACTTAACTTTCTATTCTTTGGTTATCTATTTATTTCCTTATTTGGAGTCAGCTTCAGATATACCAAATCACCTACTTGAAAATCCAATCCTCCTCTCCCGTTATAGGTGTAGCTATTTTTGTCGACTTTGGGCAACTTTCAATTGATCTTGCACTAATCTTACTTTCTCTTCTATTGAAGGATAAGTAAATATTGCAGTAATCTAATAGGTTTCCTATGTTTAGCTCTAGGTATCCGGTCAATTGTGAATACTACATCTCACAGTGGAGGTAAAGTTGCCAAAAACATCCGAATATTCTTTCCCCACAATCTTGTTCTCCATCAAACATTAATCTTTTGGTTTGTTAACAAAATATATTAAATATCCTTGACATTCTTTTTTGAGAAGCTTACGAGCTTTAATTCCCAAATATAAAATACTTCAACTCCTTTATCCGGCTTCTTTTAAATGCTAATACATCTCTTCTAGGTTTCACAATTTGTACCACTTTTTTCTTACAATCAACTCGAGTGTGATGCTCGGATAACTAATCCATGTCTAAAATAAGATTGTAACCTTCAAAAGACATGATTATCAAGTCTCCCAATAATTTCTCCCTTCCTACTTTAGTTGTACATCCGAGTACATACTTTCTAGCTTCAACCGATTTTTCCAGAGGAGTATTTACCAATAAAGTATAAGGTAATTCTAACCCATCCATTCTTGAATGGTACATGTACAATCTTTATTTATAAAGAAGTGAGTAGAATCAAGATAAATCAATATATTTACTTTACAGTCTTAGATAATACGCGTACCTTTAACGTTAGCAGGAACTGCTCCCTAATTATTTTGGTTTAGTGCGAACACCTTTGCCCTCACTTGTGGCTTTGGACGGTTTCCTTTATTAATTCTACCATTTCCTTTATTCACTTTGTTCACCAATGGATTGAGACTTCTTTAAACAATTTGTTGTAGTTTCGGACACATATATGGGTCAGATCTCCACAATTGAAGCATCTTTGATAGTTATGCTTATACAAACAATCCTTCTCTATATGTTCTTTCTTCTTACATTTAAAATAAATTATTTCTCCCGCGGTAGTCCTAGTCGGAGTAAATTGAGCTTTCTTTCCTTTATTGTTCCCTTGTTGCTCAGATGACCTCTTAGCAGGAAATTGCTAGTCAGAATGTACAACGTTATTTGTGAACTGATTCTTATCTTCATTCTCTATTCTGGTCGCTGGGTCTACCACAGTGGAGTAGTTAGTCGATGGAAAAGGAGCTAGAGCTCTCCTCAACTTTGGTCTTAAATCTCTCACAAATTATCGGGTGTGATTCTACTCCGTGTCAACCAAATGACAACAATACTTTGATAGGCGGTTAAACTGTATAGCATACTGAGCCACTATCATATCTCTTTGTTTCAAGTTTTGAAACTCATCATCGTGTTTCTCAACTACCTACTGTGGTATATATTCCACTGGAAAGACCATCACAAAAGTATCCAACTCCATTCCATTCCGCTCCATTTCCATGCCTCTTGGACTATTATCCACCAATCTTGAGCTGAACCTCGCAAGCGAAAGGTTGCGAATTTAACCATTCTCTCATCAGAGTATTGGAAAGTGATGCGTAAATTTTGGGTGTATAAAAATCATCAAATTTAAATCTATCCCTTAGTCAAGTTTTAATTAAAAAATTAATCCCAAAATACATATACGAGCAAATATACTCATCACAAGCATAGCATAGGGAATTAACATAAGTATCGATCCTCAAAGGAATAAGTACACACTAGTCACTTTTCATTCATTATTTAACCGAAAAAATAAAGTAATAAGATAATAAAAAGAAAAAAAGAAATATATATAAATCAAGAATGTGAAAATATGCAATTTAGACAAAGGCTTTTGAAAATATGATAATGAATCAATTAGCACATATCATAATCAATTATTATCTTGGTCTCATAAAGGATTTAATATAGACCCACTTCGTTTGCAATACATAGAATTACTATATTCTAATTAAATTAGTGAACATATTCTATCTCAACCAATTTACCCAAAAGATGCATTAAAATCAATCCTCATATGAACCCCTATATTCTAGGTGATTAAAATATGAAATTAGTCAATGAATCCATATTCTAGCAATCATCAACCAACTTTTGATTACCTAAATTCTTAACAATTAACCCATTTTTCAAGCAAGTCAAGAGATAAAAAATATAAAATTAATTAATTGAAATTATTACCAACCCCTTTTTTCAAATTAGTTAATAACAAAAATCAATCAACCAACTTCGTAATAAAACAAATAATCAAATACTAAGAACAATAATCAATCAATCCAAAGACTAAATTAACTCAGTATATCATGAATCCTAAAAACAATGTCGAATTACAATGAAAACATCGAATACATCATTGTTTAAGAAAAAAGAAAAAAAAGGTAAAAGATACACTCATAGACAAGTCTCCTTCTTCTCATTTGCAGATTCTTTTAAATAACCCTTCTTGATTTGATGAATTCCTCCTTCAATGAGTGACTAGAACTTTTACTCCTTAAATTCTCTCTCATTTCTCTTGTGTTTTCTCTTAGGTTTATAGGCTTCTTTGATGCTAAATTCATTATTTGAGAAATCTTAGCCGAGTAGGATTCAGAAAATACCAAAATTTTTAGAAAATTACTAAATTCGTGCACAGGATTTTCGCCATTTCAGAGCAGACCTGGTGCCGGGTCCAATGGACCCACTTGGTGCTAGGTGTGTTTTGTTTTCTTCCTAAAACTACTTTGTTTTTCACTGTTCGGGAAAATTGGACTTGGCGCCTTGTCCCTTTGCCAGGCCTGGCGTCAAGTATGTTATGAAAATTCTCTAATTTTGCTCAAAATTAACTCAAATCTACAAAAATTTGTCAAATTATACTTTCTACAAGTAAAATGTCAAATAAGAAGGAATATGCCTAGTTATTACCACAAAAATATATCAAATTGATCTCAAATAATTAGAAAAATAGTGATAAATTTAGCCCCTATCATAGAGTTCGAAAGATATCTTCTAGATTTTCAAGCCATAACTTAGCCTTTTGGTTTTGTTTAGCTTCTCCCAAGAAAATTAAAGGTTGAAATTTTAAAAATCTTTCTAATATTTCGTCCTCACCCCATGGTCCTCTCTTTTCAGCCAAACTTTGTAAAATTTTCGTTATCTTTCCAAAGGCTTGAGTCACAATAACTCCCTCAGTTCTCTCAAATTCAACTGTTTCATCTTCAGTATATCCACTTGGCGGATTTGTCATAGGGTTAGCTCCACGTGTTAATTGCTCCACTATTGAAGCTCTATTGTTGCGAGTAGTAAAACGGGTCTTTGGAGGCATCTTCGTATTACAGAATAGGAGAACCCCATCAACTAGGATGCCCTATGTGTACATACTATATGTGCTCCTCATATAATCATCACAAGATGAACATATGTGCAAGTATTTATAAGAAACATCTCAAGTATATCATCAAACACAAATTTTATTTATATATCATCACTGTTGTTGGAATATATGCTCTCTAGATTAATTTTATCTGATGTAATTATTAAATTTATTAATTAAAGAATTTATTCCCAAATTTTATTTGTAAATTTATATTTTATTTGTGCACGATTTTCATTTGGAAATGACCCATTGTGTTTAAGTAAGTGATCCATGTGAATGGTGGTCTTTCACAGTAAGGTATGGATCACGGGTTACTTAACACATAAATGTTTGTTCTTAACCGATTGATAAGAATGAGAATCTCATCATGTTAGGTTATTGTGTTATGAATTCTAAATGAGGAATGGCTTACCTTTAGCCAGTGAGTAATCCACTCACTTCATAGCATGAACGTATTTTGAATACGTAAAACAGGACCTGTAATAGTGGTTTCTAAAAGTATTATTTAGAAGAAACTCATACTATTACTTCTACAACGTTAACTAATACTCTACCGTTTGAGTATAAGTTGGTGGTCTAACGAAGCTAGAAACATATACTTTGATATGCTGTAGTTGAGGTTCTTTCGTAGAGCCGATATACTTGTATGTAGGGTATATGTGACTAGTTAGTTAAGATAGATTTGTACAAGATAACTTCTGTGCTTTATCGCCCATTGTAATTGTTTAAATGATCTAATTATTCAGGGTCTTGGGGAACATGACTTGAATGTTTATTTTAGGGTAACTCCCTTGGAAAGTGAAAATATTCCAAAAGTCGTGAATCATTGGACTAAAGGTATAAGGATGGTAGATGTCTATTAGAGAGGTGTTAGTACAATTCTCCTCTCTAAATGCATGGCGATGCGTAGAGGGGTATTCTAGTCATTACACTTGTAGGTCGAAGACTTTGCTAACGCAGTTTTATCCTTGGGGTCAATATTTTCTCATGGTGATATTAGAGAATATTTAAAACGCAAAAATAGCTATTTATATAGCATGGGTATTTTGGTCATTTTAGTAGCAAATGCGATGTGTCTTTTGGTCTCCGGAATAGCCCTTAAGTCCTGACAGATTTGAGTTAAGGAATTGGTCTTGATAATTGTGGATTTTATTTTATTTATTTAAGTAATCTAATTTATTATTAGATTAGAATAAAATAAAAGGCCTGAGAGAGAGTATATATTTTTCTTAGTTTAATTGGTTAATTAATTATTCAGGGCCCAATGCCCAGATTGAATAATTAGAAAATTAATTTAGATATAAACTAGATAAAAGGCTTGATATTTTATATTAGTCTATTTGGGCTTGTTAATTATTTATTAGACTGTTTAATAAATCTCAAAAAATAAATAATTGAGACTTATTATTTATGGGTGTTCAAATCCAAAAGTAAATAATTTTATCTAGCCCAATAAATAAGACCAATGGTAAAATAAAATTTTTAAAAAAATTATTAATTATTAAAATAAATAAATAAAAACAACACGGGATGGATCCCGTGTTATTTTTGCGTGATAGATAACAGAAAGCATGGAGCTTTCTATTTTCATGCTGTTGGTCTCTCTCTCTTGGGGGATTGATGAAAATATATGAAGGCCATGTTTTTGTTGAGCAAGTGAGAGCTTCACAAAAGCTAAGTTTGTGAAAAAAAATCACAGAAGCTAAAACATCACAAACCCACTTCTTTGAGCTTTTACCGGTAGAGGAAAGGACACCATTTCGAAAGTTCAAAAGCTTCACGTGAATGAAACGAAGTTGATGTTTACAAGGATGTGATTCAATAACTTCAAGCATCCTTATACAGACATCTTCTTCGGTGCCAAAAAGGTCTTTCAAACATAGAGGTAAATTTTTTCGTTCTGTAAGCATGCTTTCGGTTTGATAATTTTTGCCATTTTTGTCCCTTAATTGGTATCAGAGATATGGTTTGGCAAATGTAGGAAGCATGCTAAGCTTAACTAAAATAAAAAAAATATTTGTTTTGGATTTTTTTGTGATCCTTCGCGTTTCTGGTATGGGTAGTTCATACTCTGTATGTCTCATGGTTGAGGCATAGGAACCTCTGTAATTAATTTTTGTGGCTTTTATAGTATTCGTGTAAGCCTATAATTAATGGCATAGGCATTTGTGGATTGTTTTGGATGATTTCTTGTGAAATCTATGTAAAAAACGAAGCACAGTAGCGTCTAAAAAGCAGAGGAAACATTGGAGAAGATGAACACTGTAGCAGCCAAGCCGAGCCGAGCCGAGCCGAGCCTTAGACTATGAGAGGAGCCGTCGAGCCACGGCTTGGAACCGCAGCTCAGCAAGGCTCGTGAGGAAAGCTTCCTCGTGGAAGCCTATTGCTTTCTCGCACCGCGCGAGGAAGCATTTCTTCAATTTGCAAATTGAAGTTTGCTGCGGTCTTCAATTTTGACCGCGGCAGTGGGTGGCTCGTGGGCTGGGTCATGGGTACCTGCCTGGATCGTGGCCCATGGGTTTTCCTATGGGTTATGATCCAGTGTGGCGCATGCATTGGACCCGATATATATATAGTTTTTTGTCCTATATTAGACGAAGTTATTTTTATTACCACAGTTAATATTTTTTGAATATTTAGCATGAAAAATAATAGTAAAGGAGATTTAGGATTAAACAAGACCATTAAATAATGTGTTTAATTCTATTAACTAGATATTTAGGTTAAAAGAATAGAAAAGAATGAAAATATTTACAATTTTCTAGCATGCTTATTTCTTTTTGTATCCTATGTACGCATTTTCTCAAAGACCAAAGTCTTTGGGAATTTTTGACAAAGAAAATATTTTTCTTAAATTAAATGGTTAATTTTAATTCGAACAAAAATTAATTCTTAGTTTCTCAAATGATTTTATCCTTGACATAGAAAATATTTTGAATTTAGATATTTTTGTGAATTAAAATAGAAAACCATTTTGATTGAATTTTAATAAGAAAAATTATTTTTTTCAAATTAAACTTAAGATTAAAATCTCTCGAAAGTTTTATTGAAAATTTTTAAAATTATTAAGTTTATTAACTTAAATAAAATTAATCTATGAAAAATTTTCTCAAGTGGTATAAACATTGACATAGAAATATTTATGGGTTTAAATATTTTATTTTTGAGTTAAAAGAAAACTTAATTGAAAATTTCAAAAGATATTTTCCAAGAAAATTCTTATTTTAAAATACTAAGTGGGAGAGGAGTTCCAATGGCCCCACGGCTTCCATCACGATCCTCATTAGAGATCGTGGATCCCCTCGCGTCACCCTGGAAGTGAACCCGTATAGGATAGGGATACCACAAGGATCTAGAACTAATTAATGGATATAATTAATAACCCAGGACACGTGCTATGATCGGCTAGCCCACGTTGGAGTTTATAGTGCGAGGAATGTTCATAGGAAATGAGAAGAAACGATCATCTCACGATGAAGTTATCTTCTAGATTATTACCTAGAAGGGAAATTAATTTGTAGTGATTAATACACTTAGTTTAGGAAACTGTTAATCTTCCCAAGAAGCTATGCCAGCTTTTCTAAGAGCCAAATTAATCATATTAAAGATAATAATGATAGAGTTAATTATTATCGGATTTAATATGATGATAAAGTCACAAATTATTTTATTTTTCACAAACTGAGTTTTCTTTTTCAATTTTTCAGAAATGGTTGGTGGAGGTTCTTTTAGTTCTTTAGCCGTTATTCTCCATGAGAATAAGCTAACGGGTCCAAATTATATGGACAAAAAAGAAACTTGGATAAAATACTCACTGCTGAAGAGTATAAGTATATCCTCTTTGACACTTGCCCTATTATCGGGTAGGGTTCCACCGCTGAGGAGTGAGAGGCTGAGAAAGTATGGAAGAAGGCCAACGAGATGGCTTGATGCTACTTGTTGGCCTCCATATCTAATGTACTCTAGTCTAAACACGAGCACATAGCCACTATGTACGACATTAGCCAATCACTAGCTATGATGTTCGCAGATAAGAGCCGACCAGCAAGGCAGGAGGCTCTTAGGACGATCATCAACACTAAGATGACTGAGGGAGCATCAGTCAGAGAAAATATGCTCAAGATGATTGCTGCTTTCGAAGAAGTAGAAGTCTTAAGGGCTCTAATTGACTCTGAGAGTCAAGTGGACATGGTTCTCGAATCTCTTTTGGACACTTTTACTCAGTTCAAGTTAAATTATAACATGAACAAATTAGACATAATTTTAACCGAGTTAATGACAGAGCTCCAGGTAGTAGAGAAGGTCATGAAGTCACAGTCCAAGGCTATAATTGCTAGGATTTTTTCTTCTAGAAATGGGCCCAAGTCCAGAAAGTTCAAGAAAAAGAAGAGAAACGTACCAACCCAACCCAAGAATCAGCCCAACAAGCCCAAAAGGCAAATGCTTCAAGTGCGAGCAAAAGGGACACTGGAAAAAGGAGTGTTCAGAACTTCAGGCCAAGAAAAATTCTACAGGTATTGTTCTCTATCTAGAGTCAATTTCAATGGTTGGATCAACTTTCACTTAGATTGTTAATTTTGGAGTCACTGATCATATCTATAACTCTTTGCAGGGGTTTAGGAAGATAAGAAGACTCTAGAAGGGCAAACATGGACTACAAGTAGGAAATGGAGCACAAGTATGGGCCCTTACAGTGGGAGAACTGGATCTTATTTTTTATTGTAATAAAGTAGTTATTTTGAAGGATATTTTATATGTACTCGATTTTAGACAAAATTTGATTTCAGTTGCAAAGCTAATAAATATAGATATTCTGTTTTTTTTCCATTCTGGTGTTACTATTAGTAGAAATAGAGAAAGAAGAGAAAGAAATCCTACAAACAATCAAATAACTAAAGCTCAATCTGAACCTTTAAGTAAGAAGAGAAAGACCAATATCAATGACTCATATCTTTAGCATCTAAGGTTGGATCATATTAACTCAACCAGGATTCAGAGGTTAATCCATGATGGGTCCTTGGGCTCATTAAGATTGGAATGTTGGCTACAGTGTGAATCCTGCCTTATGGTAAAAATGACCAAAATGTCATTCACCCAAAAGGTTGAAAAAGCCAAAGAAATATTAGGTCTTGTTCATACTGATGTGTATGGTCCTTTGTCTACACAAGTTAGAAGGGGGTTTTGAGTACTTCATCACTTTCACAGATAGTTGTATAAGGTTTGGTTATGTTTACCTAATGAAGCGCAAATTTGACTATTTTGACAAGTTCAAAGAGTTTAAGGTTAAAGTGGAGCGTTGGACAGGTTAACTGATCAAAACCTTATGATCGGATCGTGGTCGAGAATACCTCTTCGATGAGTTCAAGGATTACATGGTACATCATGAGATAGCATCCCAACTCTTTGCGCTAGGAACATCCTAGCAGAATGGAGTAGCTGAGAGAAGGAATAAGACATTAATGGAAATGGTCCGAAGCATGATGTCTCATGCTACTCTTCCGGTCTCTTTTTGGGGATATACCTTGAAAACAACGATATACATTCTGAACTTAGTGCCTTCCAAATCAGTACCTAAGACCCCCTATGAGATGTGGATTTAGCGTAAGCCAAATTTAAATCATCTCAAGATATGGGGCTGTCCAACTTATGTACTGATCAAGGGAGACAAATTAGAATCAAGATTAGAATTATGCTACTTTGTAGGGTATCCAAATGGGATAGAAGGAGGTTACTTTCATCATCCCAAGGAGCAGAAAGTATTGGTAAGTACTAATGCTAGATACTTGGAGGATGATCAAAGTACTTCCACTAAAGGTTCAACAAGGTTGGAACTCAAAGAGAAGTTATATTCGAAATCAACTTCTTCAAACCCGATTATGGAACAAGAAGAAGTACAGCCTCAAGAACCTGTATAAACGGAGCTTCGTCGTAGTGGGAGGGTATCTAGAGTTCTAGAAAGATGGACAGGAAATGCTTTCAAGCTATTTTCTGACTATCAGGAATAAGATCCCACTAGATACAACGAGGCTATTGTTAATGCCAATGCAAATCTATGGCATGAAGTAATGAAAGCCGAGATTGAGTCTATGTACTTCATTCAGATTTGGGATCTTGTAGCTTCACTTGAAGGGATAAAGCCCATTAGGTGTAAGTGGCTATACAAGAGGAAGAGAGGAGAGGATGGAAAGGTAGAAACCTTCAAAGCTAGGCTTGTGGTGAAATGGTATACTAAAAAAGAAGGAATCGATTATAATGAAACCTTTTCCTCGGTAGCCATGCTTAAGTCCATCTGTATCTTCCTTACTATTGCATATCATTTTGATTATGAGATGTGACAAATAGATGTCAAGACGACGTTTCTTAATGGCCATCTTACTGAAGACATTTATATGTCCTAACTGGAAGGTTTTATTGCTAAAGGCCAGGAACATATAATTTGCAAGCTTAAGAAGTATATATGTGGACTTAAGCAGGCATCTATAATATGGAATATTCGTTTTGACGAGATTGTAAAGTCTTACGGTTTCATTCAAAACGAGGATGAATCATGCGTGTACGGGAAATTGGAAGGTATAAATGTGATTTTTCTTGTCATATATATGGATGACATTCTGCTCATTGGGAATGATGTAGGAATATTGTCATATACTAAGGTTTAGCTGTTTAGTCAATTTAATATGAAGAACTTAGAACAAGTCAGTTACATTCTCGGGATTAAACTTCTTAGAAATAGGAAATAGAGAATGTTAGGATTATTCCAAATGACATACATTGACAAGATGCTGGCCAAATTTAGTATGAACTCATATAAGAGAGCTCTAATCCCTTGCATATATGGATTATCTTTTTGTTCTAAGGACTGTCCTAAGTCGTGAGAAAAAAGACAGGATGAGTAGAATTCCCTACGCTTTGGCTGTGGGAAGTCTTATGTACGTCATGCTGTGCACTAGGCCAAATATTTTCTTTGTCGTAGGCTTAGTTAGCAGATATCAGTCAAACTATAGAAAGGTTCATTGGCAAGTTATAAAGCATATTCTTAAGTACCTAATGGCACGAAAGATTATATACTGGTTTACATGGCTGATGACTTGGTTCCTACTGAACACACAGACTCAGATTTCCAAGCAGATCAGGATGAGAGAAAATCCACAAGTGGATATGTCTTCACCTTGTCTGACGGAGCTGTTTCATAGAGGAGTATCAAGCAATCTTGTATTGCTGATTCAACCATGGAAGTTGAGTATGTGACAGCTTCAGAAGCATCCAAGGAAGTAGTCTAACTCCGAAAGTTCCTTTTAGAACTTGGAGTTGTGCCACATATGGACAGACTGATTGTGGTGTATTGTGACAACTCTGGAGCTGTCTTGTAATCCAAAGAACCCAAGAACTACAAGAAAATGAAACACATCCAAAGGAAGTACCACTTGATCTGGGATTTTATTCAGAGATGAAAAATTGTAGTGGAACAGACAGCCTCGAAGAACAACCTAGCAGATCCCTTCACTAAGCCTTTGGATGAGAGATTTTTCAAGAGACACTTAAATGCCATAGGGGTAGGCACCTACGAGCTTTATTAGTCTTAGAGTGCAAATGGGAGATTATTGGAATATATGCCCTCTAGACTAATTTTCTCTGATGTAATTTTCGAATTTATTAATAAAAAAATTTATTTCCAAAATTTATTTGTACATTTACATTTTATTTGTGCACGATTTTCATTTGGAAAGGACCTATTGTGTTTAAGTAAGTGATCCATGTGAATGGTGGTATTCCACATAATGTATGGATCACGGGTTACATAACACATAAATATTTGTTCTTAACCGATTAATGAGAATGGAAATCTCATCATGTTTTGGTTATTATGTTATGAATTCTAAATGGAGAATGGCTTATCTTTAGCCAGTGAGTAGTCCACTCACTTCAAAGTATGAATATATTTTGAATACGTAGAACATGATCTATAATAGTGATTTCTAAAAGTACTATTTAGAAGAAACCCAAACTATTACTGCTACAACATTGATTAATACTCCACCGTTTGAGTATGAGTTGGTGGTCAAACTAAGCTAGAAGCAAATACTTTGATATGCTTTAATTGAGGTTCTTTCGTAAAGTTGATATACTTGTATGTTAGGTTTATGTGACTAGTTAGTTAAGACAGATTTGTATAAGATAGTTTTTGCACTATGTCGGCCGTTTGTGACTATTCAAATAATCTAATTATCCAGAGCCCTGAGGAACATGACTTGGATATTTACTTTAGGGTAGTTCCCTTGGAAAGTGAAAATATTCCAAGAGTAGTGGATCATTGGACTAGAGGTCTAAGGATAGTAGATATCTATTAAAGATGTGTTAGTACACTCATTCTCTCTAAATACACGACGATGGGTAGAGGGGTATTTTAGTAATTACACCTGTAGGTCGAAAACTTTGCTAACGTAGCATTATTCTTGGGGTCAATATTTTCTTATGGTGATATTATAAAATATTTAAAATGCAAAATATAATTATTTATATAACAAGAGTATTTTGATCATTTTAATACCTAAGGTGATGTGCCTTTTGGTCCTCGGAATAACCCTTAAGTCCTGACAGATTTGGGTTAAGGAATTAGTCTTGATAATTATGAGTTTTATTTTGTTTTATTTAAGTAGTCTAATTTATTATTGGACTAGAATAAAATAAAAGGCCCAAGAGAGAGTATATATTTTATCTAATTTAATTGGTTAATTAATTATTCAGGACCCAAGGCCCAGATTGAATAATTAGAAAATTAATCTAGATATAAACTAGATAAAAGGCCTGCTATTTTATATTGGTCTATTTGGACTTGTTAATTATTTATTGGACTGTTTAATGAAGCCCAAAAAATAAATAATTGAGACTTATTATTTATGGGTGTTCAAATTTAAGAATAAATAATTTTATTTGGCCTAATGAATAAGACCAAGAGTAAAATAAAATTTAAAAAATTATTAATTGTTAAATTAATTAATTAATTAAATTAAAAAAACAATACGGGATGCGTGATAGATAACAAAAAGTATGGAACTTTCTGTTTTCATGCTGTTGGTCTCTCTCTCTCGGGGGATTGATGAAAAGATATGAAGGCCATGTTTTGTTGAGCAAGTGAGTGCTTCACAGAATCTAAGTCTGTGAAAAAAATCACAGAAGCTAAAACATCACAAACCCACTTCTTTGAGCTTTCATTGGCAGAGAAAAGGGCACCATGTTGGAAGCTCAAAAGTTTTGCGTGAATGAGACAAAGTGGATGTTTACATAGATGTGATCCAATAACTTCAAACATCCTTATACAAACATATTCTTTGGTGCCAAAAAGGCCTTTCAAACACAGAGATAAATTTTTTCGTTCTATAAGCATGCTTTCGGTTTGATGATTTTTGCCATTTTTGTCCTTCAACTATAGCTTATAACATATAATCACAAAAGTTGTTCATATTTATTAAATCAAAATAAACACATAAACATGAATACCGTACGTAGCATCTTCATTCCATAAATATTCTGTCACTCAATACCCATTCTCAAGCGACATTGAAGTATTTCTCAATCCCAAAAATGAAAATGCAGGTATGCTATATACCAAGAACAAACAAATGCATATATAATGTACTAAGTCAAATGTAAGACATATAGAGATATTTCACCACTTGCATTTATAAGACATTCCAATTGATGTCCTCTACCATCACATATCTCCAAAGTACAAGTGTTAAGATCAAGGATCCCAACAAAGATCATTATCTGAACTCTTACTCCCAATATCACTACTCTATATGCCAAATGGTATCTAAAGTAATCAAAATCAGAAGACTAGAAAACGTATCAAAGTCTTATATCTTATCATCACATCTAGTCCCCTTATCCCTAGGGAATCTTGCATAAGCATACTTATTAGATTCTCCAAAAAATACCGGAATAGATTACATACTTAAATTCATTGACGACTCCACCAAAGCTATCATCATACTAAGCATCCTATCACGAATTAAAAATCAAACTTAGTAATGATCTAAAACTAATCCATCAAATCCAGAAATGTCTATTCCTAGACTCTGATACTAATTGTAACACCCCACAATCATAGGGCCCAAATGACTGCAGATGTTGCCCCATCAGTAGACATAAGGGGTTTTTTTAACGAACTAAATAAATAAATAACTAGGACATAGGCAAACTGAATAAAACCTTAAATGGCTTCAAATAATACATCAATCCTAAATAATGAAATAACATCTTAAAGTACTTCAACTACATTATTCTTCAACACAATAATCACATATGAAAATAATATCCGATACATTGAGATCCAATGTGACAACTAATGACTTCTTCATCATGTTTCTAAACATAATTCCATGTAAAATGTGAATTAAAAGGTGTGAGATATAATCTCAGTAAGTCCCGTGCGTGTTTCGTCAGATATTTCTGAGGAAAAATAGTTTCATGATGTATGAGTTTTTGTTCTAAAAATTGATATAATTTTACAACATGTTATATTCTCAACACACCGAATAATACATGGTTCAGAAAATAAATTATTTCTTGTTAACAACATTTGATTATATTAAACACATTATCGATATTGACTTACCATCATGACTGTTTCTTATGATCACATATATGATGCATATTTTTGAAATCATGTTTCAAATATCACATATCAAAATTCAAATTTACTCATTTATAATCTTAAATCAAATACAAACAAAATCTCATCCTATAAACAAAATTGGCCACAATTGCTCGGATAGGATTTACAACCCTTCCACCATAATAAATTGCTATTTAGCTCGAATAGGATATGTAATATATTCGTCATAATAAATTGCTATCTAGCCCGAAATGGATATGTATTCCATACATCATAATAAATGGCTATCTAGCCCGAATAGGATGATCAATCCTACCGTTATAGTGCTATCTAGCTCGGATGTCCCATGTCCGTCCTCCATTTTCCCATAAAAAATGTGTTGCTAACTAAGGATGACTAAATTACAAGTATTGCTGCCCTACTCAGAAAAGTTGACTATCCAGAGGTGGCCTCCTACTGGATAGCAACCTTAACTTTACAAAAGCCAGTACAAAAATAAAGTCTCTTTAAGTACTCAAGAACAATAACACAGAACCACATGTTTCGCAACAAACACAGCACAATGCCAATAAGAAAAGATTAGCAGAATGCTTTTTAAAAAACAGCTCAATACTTTTTTAAAAAGATTTCGCAAACATTTTTGAAAATATTTATTTCACAAAAATTACTCACAATTTTGATTTCAAAGCTTAACTCAAAAGTCTTTATCTATCTCAAAATCATTTCAAAAGAGTTTATCGAATGCAACATTCTATAAACATCCCCAAGATTTCATAAATGTTTTGAAACTTCATAAATAAGTAGCTTCCAAATACATTAGCTATAGATCATGCTGTATGAAACTAGTTGTGCAAAAAATGCTATGTATTTTACAATTTATTTATGCATGATCATTTTGCAATTCTATATGCTCAATAACTTATGCAAGCTTTCATACCTTACATATTATGAATGTGCAATTTTTCTCAAAATAATGCATAATTAATTATTGTGTAAACCATAATTCATATTTGCTTCACAATAGAACAATATATTCACAATATATAATTTCTCAAACGAGATGCAAATATGTATGTATGTATGTATGCATGTATGTATGTATGTGTGTGTGTGTGTGTGCATGTGTGTGTGTGTGTGTGTGTGTGTGTGTGTGTGTGTGTGTGTGTGTGTGTGTGTACACACATTTGATCAAATATCACTTGTATAAATAAAGTATTTCATCACGTAATATTCCTTAAATAAATAAACATTTTATTCTACAAATAATAAATTTGAAGATAAATATTTAAGCAGTTGAAGTATTTAGCAAAATTGAATTATTTCATATGCATTCCTCTATTTAGGAAATCATAAAATGTGGGAACTTACAAGTTTATGAAAACATGAAGTGCAAGAACTTACCTTGTGTCCCAGCAAAAACAAATTCATGAACAACTTCTAAATTGTAAGGTCCTCCTTCTCCTATTTCCTCAAAATCTAAATATAAATAAAGTATATGAATTAATTTCTATCATAAATTAAATCACAATATAGAGTCCTCCAAATCAATCTTAGTCATCCTAATCAAAGTCCTTAGTCATCCTAGAATCATAATCATATCTCACACTAAACCCTAACAACAAGTTCCCAAGGCATACATCAAGTTTCAATCACAATATATATAAATTTAACATGTAATTAGACTCAAAAATTTAGGAAATTAAACAATTAATTAAGGTATCAAGTTGATTTTTGTGTTACCTCGTCACTTATATAACTAGTAGGTATATAACAACTAGTAGTTAAGGTTCATTAAGCATACAACTACAACATCATATCAATTCACACTTAACCTTCTTACATCAATATAAGGTCATTTCATATTAATATGATGTAGCAAATATAGCAAAATAATAAGGTTTTAGAAATAGGATATGTGATTATCATGATAGTCTACATCAAGTAATATTTCAAGCATTTAGTGGTTTCATATTTTTAGCAAACATAAAGGAACATCAAATTGTATAATCAAGCATTATATATCACCACCATATCAATATAGAATCATGTTATATTGATAAAATTAAGAATTCAAAGTGAAATCATAGATTTCCTAATACATGTTCAAATTAGTAAATTAGGCAAAACATAAGAAAATAGGGCACAATTTGAGTTAAATGTATCGCCAATAAAATCTATTCCAAATTTAATGAAACTTTACGTAATATCACTTTCATATGTAAGGAATATACAGTTAAATTTACATCCAAAAAGAACATCTCTAAGTAGTTCAAAAAATTACACAAAATATGTCTACCATTACAATAGCTCTGAAAACCTGATTGAGAAGTATTTTTGCAGAAATCATTAAAAATAAAATACAAATCTAAATCCCATAATTCTAAGTTCTAATAACTTATTATATATATATATATTGTGTTTAAACTTTGGATTCAAATTCATAAGGGAAAGCCTTTGTCTGAAGACTCAAATTTAGAGAGAAATCAGGTTTTGGAAGTCCGAGAATATGGTATATTCAAAAAATCATATAAAATCAACCACAAGTCTAATTTGCATGATTCAATGGGGTTTTACTCCTAAGACGCAAAAGTATATGATGGAATTAAGTTCGATAAAAATTTCCAAAGTATATTTCCTGTACTGATTTCACAAAATTATGGGATTATTAAATTCTGCATATAAATCAACTTCCAAACAGAATTTTCACCTTCAAATCTCATTCCAAACACATCAAACCACCCAAATTCAATCACCCAACACCATTAATACATGTTAACATCAATATTTCAGCAATCTTTCATTATTGCAATCATCAAAAGCAAGTTCTATACAAAATTCCAAATCTGTCCAACATGGACTTCACCTCTAAATCATGAAATACAAAGAAAATAAGATGAGATATGTTACCTTCTTGCAAAATCAACTTGAATACTTGAAATTACTGAGTTCAAGGCCTTCAAATGAGTGTTCTATGGCTAGGGTTCTAAATGTTCTTGAGAGAAAATAAGGAGATGAAGAAAGAGGAGAGAAATAGAAAGAACACCTTGTATTGTGTGTGTGTGTGTGTGAAATAAGGTAGAGAGATATGATGTTTGGCATTTTATTTGTTGAATAAGTATTTTGTTTAATAAAAAAAAAGAGGAATAGATTAATTAAATGGTATTTAGAAGTTGTTTTAATGATAAAACTTCATTAAAATCAATGACTAAGATTAAAATACATCAATGGTTAAGATTGAGCTCCTATAAAGAGGGATATGATAGTCTTCTAACATATTTAGGGCTTCTAGGATTTATTGGAATAAAATAAATCAAAAAAGAAATTAATTTGGTGTAAAAATAAATAAAATATAAAAATTAGTGTTGCATCAAATAAAATAAAATAAAATAAAATAAATCTTGGTTAATTAATAAATAAGGTCAAAATAAAATAATTAAAATAGCGAAATAGGACTTTTATTTAATAAAAATTAATATTGGGTCTTCAACAAAATCGATTTTCCACATTAGTCCCAAAAACAATGATTTTCGATAAATAAGTGCAATAAACACTTATTAATAATTAATTTTCCATTAAAAACATGAATTTGATCATAAATAAGTATCAAATAATATTCCCACAAGTATATACAAATTTCCTATATAAATATTTTATCCATAAATAATTGTTACAAAAAGTAGTCATAGAATTTAGTTACATAAATACTTAATATATATTCCCTAAATGTCATGCACTCAAATACTATCTCACTTGTATATTTATGCATAAAAATGATGTATGAAAATTAGTGTATGAAAAAGATGTATGAAAATGTTGGACGTTACACAATAGTAATTTGTAAGATAAATAGAGAGAACAAAGGGAAAAAAAAAAAGAAAGATAACAATAGCCTGATGGCTTTACATGGGAGGTAGAGGAGTAGAAGAGATGGGGAGGGAAGTGGGATGGTGGAGGTGGCTTGGGAGGTGACTTTGAGTGAGAAAAATAGATAGGAGGGAAAGAGGGAGAATAGATAAGGGGTAGAGGCAATGGCAACAATGGCCTAAGCCAAAGGACAAAGTGGATGTAGAAGTAATATGGTGGTGGTAATCCAATAGTTGAGAAACATAACACTGTTTTGTTTTGTTTTTGTCCTTTTTTTTTTTTCAAATTCACTTTATTAGAGGATGGAAGAAAAATAAACCCACTAATTTACTCAAATATTAACATTAAAAGGTTAGAAATTTAGCATTCTCATAAACTTAAACCTATAAGGTCATACCAAACTATTAAAGTGATTGTCAAGGTAGACAATTAACAAGAATAATCTTTGATAACGTTAATTAACAATGACATGTATTTAGAGATTGTTTAAAATTAATTTTGGCAATATTTTGAACTGGAATGCATTCTAGTTAGAATATGAGAAGGATTCCAAAAAATCTAAGAAGGACCTTAGTAAAGATATTCTGAAGATTATATTGAGAAGACAAAGAATACAAATAGAATTGAAGCTGTAATATTTTTAGGAAATTTTGAGGAAATTTTTAGCAATCTTCTAATTTGGTTAGGAAACAACTAACACTCTATTGCAACACACACACACACACACACACACACACACACACACACACACACACACACACACACACACAAGGAGCTTCAGTTTGGAAGTACGAGATTAAGAAAGAATTAATTAGATAGTGGCTCGAGGCAATAGAGAAGGAATTCATAAAAATACGTGAGTGTTCTTGAAGCATACACTTTTAATAGGTTTGTCAGTTCTCATTGTTAAAGCATAATTCACGGTTCACGTTAATTGTTGTAACAAAATTGTATCTTTAAAAAGGACTTGAATCACTTTTATTCAGATTAATCATTTTTTTTTTGTGGAAAGGTTTTTTGGTCTAAACAAAGTATTACTATGTATAAAAGATTAGAGGGAGTTTAATCAGCAGAGTTGGGTCAAGCAAATGTCTTTACGAGTTTGACACAAAAAATATTAGGAGAATATTCTATTAGAATCTAGTAGAGATCATTTGGTGAATGGGATAAGTGCATTCTTTGTAACTTTGTTAAAGTTTTAGTGATTTTTTTTTTTTTTTTACTGATTTGAGACCCGTAGACGTATGCTTATTAATAGCCAAATTGCATTAATAATTTGCCGTATGTTGAACTTTTTATTTCTGTCTATAACATTGATATTACTATAATAGAGAAAATTTAACAATAACACAGGATATTGATAAACTAAATCACACAATTGGCATCAGAGCGGTTCACCTTATTGAAGTTGCTATTAATTTAGTAGGTGCGATCTTGGAAGTTATTTTGGAACACCATGTCTTGATCTGTGGAAGAAGAAGAATGTGTTACTCGACCCCCATTTACTGAAAGGTGCAAATTATACATATTGAGAAACTATAATAAGAATCTTCATAAACAAATCTTGATACTGCTTCTTGACAAGCTATTGAATAAGGATGGAAAGCCCCAACAATGGCAAATACTAGTACTAGAGCAGAAGAATTGGAGCCAAATAGATTTATAGATAGAGGCTCAATGTTATCTTGACAATACGAATGCTAAACCATTGAATACAATCTTTGTTGTTGTTAATCCTGATTAGTTCAAATTGATTTTAGCATGTGATTCTGCTAAAGATACATGGAAAGTACTACAAACAGTATATGAAGGTACAAGTAATGTCAAAATGTCAAAATTACAAATCTTGATAGCACAGTTTGAATAACTAAGGATGAGAAACCATAAAACCATAACTGTATTCGGTAGCAAATTAAGAGACACTACTAATTAGGCTTTTCAATTAGGAGAAAGATCCTTAGAAGAAAAATTAGTACATAAGACATTGAGATCTCTGTCATATTGATTTAATGCAAAAGAGTTGCCATAGAGGAAGGTAAGGATGAAGATGTGATTAGATGATCTTATGATATTTTTGCAAACCTATGAGATAAATTTTCAATCAAAATCTTAGGTGAAAAGAGTAGCCTTAAAAAGTTGAAGAAGATTTTGATGATAATAAGTACTTAGATGATGGAATTGGTTTTCTGAGAAGATAACAAGTTGTTGAGGAGGCAAAAATAGAAGAATAAACTATTTGGCATACCTATTAACAAGAAATCTGAATTTTTACAAAAGAATATCACTGAGTAGAAACTTTTAGAGAATAAAAATGGATTGAGAGGACTTAATTGCCGAGAATATGAAGGATATGAACACATTCAGGCAGAATGTGGTAAACTTCTTCACCCCAACAATACATTGGAAAACTTAAATATCAAGTTCAATAAGGAGAAAAGAACTTGAATGCCTACAGTTAAAGACTGTATGATACCATTTTGAAGTAAATAGATATTGAGCAATTTATTAAAAGGCTAAATTTTGGAAATGCAAAATTGGACGAGGTTCTTACTTTTAGAAGACATCTATATAACAGAATCAGACTTGACTATAATGAGTTCAACAAAGCTAAAACTATAATTTGATGGTTGTTGAGAAGAAGAAACAACTGAGGAAATTTAAACCTAAGTTCAAGAAATCTCTGTTTATTGTGACTATTGCCCTCTTGTAGGACATAGGTGGAAAAACTACTTGAAAAGATTTAAAGATATTTAATACGGTCGGAAGGTTGCTAAACCTGAATTTGACAAAGGATGCAAAGTACCAAAGGTAAAATGCATACAGTTCTGGAGAAATGAAATCAAAATATCTGTAGCACATGTTTCCCTAAAGGTTTCTATAAAAGATGTATGGCATCTTAACAATAGATGCTTAAATAACATGATAGACAAAAAAGGAGTTCCTTGATAATTATGAACACAAAAAGGGTGGCTCTATTACTTGTAGTGATGGCTCAAAAAATAAAGTTGTTGGAAATGGCATGTTAAACATTAAAGGTATGCCTAAATTCAAAACTTTGCATATTGATAGTTTAAATGCTAATCTAATAAGTATCAGTCTACCATGTGATTACAATATGTATATCAACTTTGAAAAAGATAAGTGTCTAGTAGTTGACAAAATAAGAAAATGTGTGATCTCTAGAAATAGGACTTCAAATAACTGTTATCAAATATGCACATCCAAAAGCTATAACTGTATGATGGCTAGGACTGATAAAATTGAGTTATGGCATTAGAAGTTAGGTCATGTTAATTACAAATTTTTTGCACGAATTAAGTTTAATAGGTGTAGTTTGTGGATTACCTCAGTTAGATAAGATTGTGAAAAGAATATGTGGTTCTTACCAAAGTTAAAAGTAGGTTAAATATCCATACAAGAAAGTTCAATAGGTTGTAACGTCTACAACACTTGAACTTTTGCATATGCATTTCATTGGGCCAACATAAATTGAAAGCATTAGAGGAAAGAGGTTTATCTTGGTGTGTGTTGATGATTATTCCAGATTCAATTGGGTAAATTTTATGAGTAAAAAATCATATGCATTTTAAAAGTTGTGTTTAAGCTTGAAACTAAAAAAAGTGCAAATTTGAAAAGACTAAGAAGTAATCATGGAAAGGAATTTGATAATAAGTAATTTGATGATTCTTGTGTTGAGAGTGGTATTTAACAAGAGTTTTCAGCATAAGAACACCCCAACAGAATCGTATTATAGAACATAAAAATCAAACCATTCAGAAAATGGCCAGAGTAATGTTGAATACCAAGAAAATGTCTTATAGATAGTGGGTAGAAGCTGTAAACATTGCTACACACATCATCAACAGAACTTATATCAGGCCTTATACTAGCAAGATTTCTTATGAAATTTGGAATAGACGCAAACCTCAGTTGAACTATTTTCATGTCTTCGGAAGTAAATATTACATTCTTAATGACATAGAATAGTGAGGAAAATTTGACGCAAGGACTGATGAAGGAATTTTTCTTAAATATTCTAGAAACAGCAAAGCATATCGAGTATTTAATAAAAAAAAGTAAACTAGTCATCGAGTCGATTAATGTTGTGGTTGAAGACATCCTACCGACTAATATAAAGAAGTCAACACTATTGAATAACAATGAGGAGCTTAGTCAAGCTAATGGCAAGCAGGGTACATCAGATGAAGCCAATACTAATAAAGAAGCAGATTCTAACAAAGAAGAACAAAAGAATGTTCAACAAAAAGTTCCATCTTCAAGAGTAAAGAAGTATAATCCATTTGATTGATTATTGAATGTTTAGATGAATTCAGAAAGACTAGAGAAAACCCAAAAATTGATAACAAAGATATAGTGAAATATGCTTGTTATACATGAGTATTGGAATCAAAGAATATTAAAGAAGTTTTGGTAGATGAGCACTGGATTGTCGCGATGTAGGAAGAGTTTCAACAATTCGAGAGGAATGCTGTATGGAGGCTTATGCCCAAATCGAAAGATGCGAATGTGATTGGCACTAAATGGGTTTTTCGAAATAAGATTGATGAACCTAGAAACATCACCAGAAATAAGGCTAGATTAGTTGCACAAAGCTATACACAAGTTGAAGGGATTGACTTTGATAAAACATTCATTCCTGTATAAAGATTGCAATTAGTCATATTGTTACTCAGTATTACTTCTGCTAAAAGCTTTACACTTCATTAAATGGATGTGAAAAGCACTTTCTTGAATGCATTCTTGTAGGAAGAAGCTTGTCTTGAATAGTCCAAAGGCTTTGTTATTCTAAGACCACTTGATTACAAATTGAAGAAAAAACTTTACAGATTGAAACAAGTACCAAAAGTATAGTATGAAAGGCTGGTAAATTTTCTATTAGAAAAAGGCTATAAAACAGGTAGAACAGACAAAATTATATTCCTCAAGAAACTAGGAGTAGACTTCATGATTGCTTAAGTCTATATTGAAGACACAATGTTTGGATCAACATCAAAGCATATGTCAACAAATTTTTTTGGAACTCATGCAAATTGAATTTGAAACGAGTATTGTTGGTGAACTAACTTTCTTTCTTAGATTGCAGATCAAACAGATGAAAGAAAAAAATTTTATCTCTTCGACCAATTATACTAACAACTTAGATAAAAAGTTCAACATGAAAGGATTAAATTCTGTCAGAACACCTATAAGTGCTAGCCAGAAGTTGTGAAAGTATGAAAAGGGACAAGTTGTATATTAACATCGCTACAGAAGTATAATTGGAGGCTTACTGTACTTGACTACTAGTCGTCCTAACATTTCATATAGTGTTGGAGTATGTACTTGATATCAACTAAGTCCTAAAGAATCATATTTGAAGGTTGTCAAAAGAATTTTCAAGTATGTTTGTCATACCTGAGTGCGAAAAATACTTTAGTAGAGACTCAAATATTCACGTTATTGGGTTTAATGATGATTGGGTTGAAAATTATGATGATCAAAAAAGCACTTGTAGAGGATATTTCTATCTTAGAAGCAATCTAGTATCTTGGTACAAAAGAAGGTAGAACTATATTTCTTTGTCAACAATAGAAATTAAATATATTGCTGT
Organism: Voacanga thouarsii; assembly: GCA_026120185.1. Lineage (NCBI taxonomy): Eukaryota > Viridiplantae > Streptophyta > Magnoliopsida > Gentianales > Apocynaceae > Voacanga > Voacanga thouarsii. The sequence goes on from JANUWF010003385.1 coordinate 4,771,670, forward strand.
TGGAAGTTGTTGTACTCAATTTCTATGGATGAAGTAAGTGTTTGGAATTGCATAGGAGTTGATTGTTTAATATGGCAACACAAGTACAATTGATATATTGAAAAGTTCAATTCAAGATAGTAAAACAAATCACATTGATATAAGACATCATTTTGTCAGAAAGCTTGTGGAATAGAAGATTGTGTAGACTGAGTACATTTCCCCACAAACATAACCGGTAGATATTTTTACAAAACCTCTTAATGCTACACGATTTGAAGAATTGAGGACCACATTGGGACTCTATTCACTTTGACCAAAAAAAAAAAACCTTCTATTATGTAAAACCTATATATAACAAATTTCATTTTGTTATTATTTCTTTAATTTCAAAAAAAAAAATGAGAAAAGGAAAGTCTAAGATATATTGAGAACATGTAGAAGATATGAAGAGACTCAACTATGTGATTCTGTCAGTTTGGAAGTACGTGTTAATCATAACCCCTTGGAATCAGGGATTTGATTGCGAAAGAAGAGTCTGACACGGTTAATAAAAAACAAAAGGGCCAAATCCTAAAAATGACCTATTCTCTCTCTTGGTTGCACTCTATTGTTTAAACTCTTTGAGAAAACTCAACTTGACATCTCTCTCTCTCTTTCTGTCCATTCAACACTCTCACAAAAGACAACCCTAAAAAACAGCGGAGAGACCACAACACCATTCATGAAGAGCACTTTCTACTGGAATCGATGACATAATAGCAATGCAGGAAAGCAACCAGATGCATCTGATATAGAAGTTACCTCAATGGCTGATTCAGGTAATGTCACTAAAACCCTTAAATCTATTGTTAATCATAATAATACTTGTAGTGACATTATTTTATGTATTGACGATTTAAGAAATTTTATACTTTGTTGTGTTTTTCTTGGAAATTTGGAGATTTTTAAGGTTTTAAATTTTTTGTGCCAGAATATTTTACTAGTAAGATTGATGAAAAGAAGGATTTAGGAGGTAATGTTAAACCTAGTACTATTGTAGACCAATCCATTGTCCAACTATTAAAGGAAATTGAATCTAAAAGGGAGATTAAGGCAAAAGGCAATGTAAATTAGGTTGAAATTGATAGGAACTTAGATGCATGTTCTAGTGCCCCTACTCAATCTATCAATATGGTCGAACCATTAAATCCTGGTGTATTATTAGTGGTAAAGATTATATGAACCCTGATGGAGTCAGTTGCATTTTTGAAGCAAGAGAAAATTTGTTTATTATTGGCAAATTGTTTAACAAAACACTATATGACACGGGAACATCTGCACAAGTGGCTAGAAAGAGACTTTGAGATCAAAGAGAAAAACACAGAAAAAGAGGAAAAGTAAAAAGGTGTTAAGGTGATTGATGTTGATGACATTGTTAAGAAGGATGAAGTTGAGATTATTGAAGAGAAATCAACAATTGGAAAGAGAAAGACTGGGGCCTTTACTAGGGCTATTGAAAAAGGAAAAGAAAGCAGTTACTGGTAAATAAATAAAAAAGATAATCTATGACATATGAGAATCTTGTGTTCTATGACCAAGAATGTGCAAAACAATTTAAGAAAATTTCTAGAAAGGGACTATTAGTGGAAAGGAAAATTAACTTCACCAAATTCAAGAATTTTAGTCTTGAGAAGATTCTACAAAAAGTGGGCTTATTAGAGTCAGTGGACTTTTTTGATATCTATAATGAAACTCTAGTTAAAGAGTTTGATGCAAATTTGAAGACTATCATTATGTGTGTTTTTCGTGTATTGGAAATAATAACAACGATCCACATAAATCAAATTTAAATTAAAATGCCAAATACTAAAGCTACACATATAGACAAGTATACCCATCACATAATATAGGGAATAACAAATACCGAATCCATGGGAACTTAGCAATTACTATTACTTTGCTCTAATTTTATTGTCTATCCAAAATAAATATGTGAGATGTAACTAATTACACTATGTTAGAAGACCAATTAAGTTTTACACCAGGAAAAGTCACAAGTTTATCATGGAATTAGAAAGAGAGAAAGGCCATATAACAAAAAAAATTTCCGTATTAAACACCTCAAAGATGAGTACCCTTTAAATCTATAAATCTCAACTCTAGACACCAGTGTGAGTCATAAATCAATCTCACTCTCTTTCGAGTTATGAGATCCCTAAGTTGACTAAACCGGTATTTCTACCTAATCAACCAAATCTAAGGAGGCATTAAACACCACTCACAATCCTAAATCATCTGGAAACCACAAAATTTCTATCTCTAGGAAATCTCATGAACCCATTGGGTATTAGCCACAATCCACAACCTCCTTCTCGGGTTAATTAAAGATGACAAATATTAAATTAGTTAAATGGGTATTCTAATCTTAACACCATTTCTTGAAATCATCAAGGTAGAAATGATGCGAGCACAGAAGCACTTTAAGAGTTGTTGCCCAAATAAATTCAAGAAGCCAACCCAAAGACAAGAATCCTAGGTAAAACAAGATATCTAGAACCTTGTAATCTACTAAATTAGGCTAACTAAATCAACACCCAAACACCCATAACCCAAGAAGGATAAAAAATAAATAGGATGAAAAAATTTAGGCACCCAATTTGGAATCTAGAAAGTACATAAGATGAACAATCAACCAAGACCTAATTCTAGAGAATTAATTGAATTATCCTAGGAAGATTAAAGACTAGATTCTTATGATGGACTAGTTCCTAAGAGAAGTCTGTTGGAATGTATGTCCTCTTAGACTAAATTTCTGATGTAATTTTGACTTGTATGAATAAAAGTATTTTTCTCAGAATTTATTTGTGAAATCTTCTTTATATTTATATACAATATTATTAGAAAAGACCCATTATATTTAAGTAAATGATTCATGTGAATGGAGGCCTTTCATAGTAAGGTATGGACCATGTGATACTTAATACATAAACTATTGTCCTTAACCAGATAGTGAGAATAGAAATCTCATCATGGTAAGGTTATTGTGTTATGAATTCTGAATAAAGAATAGCTTATCTTTAACCAATGAGTAGTCTACTCATTTCATAACATAAGCATATTTCGAATATATAGAACATGACATGTAGTAATGGTTTCTAAAAGTACTATATGATAGAAATATAAACTACTACTTCTATAGCGTGGACTTGTACTCTACAGCTTAAGTATAAGTTGGTGGTCTGACAAAACTAGAAGCGTATGCTTTAATATACTGTAGTTGAGGTTCTTGAGAATGACCAATATACTTAAATGTTGGGTATATGTAACTAGTTAGTCAAAACAGACTTATATAAGATAGTTTCTACACTATATCACCCATTATGGTTGTTCAAATGATCTAATTATCCAGGACCCTGGAAAATATGACTTGGATATTGGCTTTAGGGTAGCTCCCTTGGAAAGCTAAAATATTCTGAGAAGTCATAGGTCATTGGATTAGAAGCTTAAGGATGGTAGATGTCTTTTAGAGAGGTGTTAGTACACTCTTTCCTCTCTAAATGAACGGCGATGTGTAGATGGATATTTTAGTAATTTCACCTGTGGGTCAAAGACATAGCAAATACAGCATTGTCCTTGGGGTCAATATTTTCTTATGCTGATATTAGAAAATATTTAAAATATAAAGTACAGCTATTTATATAGCAAGGGTATTTTAGTCATTTTAATAGCCAATGTGATGTGTCTTTTTGGTCATCGGAATAGCCCGTAAATCCTAATTATTTTAGGTCGAGAAAATGGTCACAATGAAAAAGGATTTTATTTTATTCAGGAAGTCTAATTTATTTCTAGACTGGAATAAAATAAAAGAACGAGAGAAATTAAATTTATTATCCAGTTTAATTGGTTAATTAATTATTCAGGGCCTAAACCCAGATTGAATAATTTAAAAAAAATTAACCTGGGTTTAAACTAGTTAATAAAAGACTTAATAATTATTTTAGTTAATTTAGGCTCATTAATTATTTATTGGGTTATTTTAATAGGCCCAAAAAATAAATAATTAATGGTTATTATTTTTGGGCTCATTAGGTCCAAGGAAAATAATAAATTATTTTGGCCCAATAGCCTGCAAACCTCTTCTGTTGATAACCTCCGGATGTTTTGAAATATGAAACACCGGTGTTTTAGTTATCTGGTAACGTGGATAGGAGTCATAGAGTTCAATTCTTCATGATAGACTCACGACACAGAGAAGGAAAAAAAACCCAGAGTTTTTCCGTTGCTTTCTCTCTCTCATTTTCTCTTCTTCCTCTTTCATCTTCTTGTCTTTGCTAACTAATAGCAAAGGATTAAGAAGGACCATTCCTCACTTAGGTTGTTTCACCAATATAGATTAGGCGGAGGAATATTTTGAGAAGTGAAAAGCTTCACATACATGCCAAGGAGAAGCCGAAGAATCGCTGGTTTTTCACTGGAATCATCGTTAAGACAAGTAGCCACTCCAATAGTTAGGACCTCATCTTCTCAGCCAAACAGACCAAGGACATGCAAAGGTATTCTTTTTTGCCTTCTGTTGCACCGTGTTCAGTGTTTTTCTGGTTTTACAGTATTTCATGCATGGCTTTTTCTGTTTTCATTGGCTTCAAGTGGTATCAGAGCGTGTTGCTTTGAATGGCTTAGGATTGATGCATGCTAGTTAATAAAATTGGAAAGACTAATGTGATAATTGTGGTGAGATCCTTCACTATTTTGGTATGGGTAAATGTGCCGTAAACCTTGCGGTTGAGGTATAGGATCTCTATACAAATTTCTGTTACTGCTTTGTTTAACTTTCGTGTAAACCCGATTTGGAAGGGTATAGGAGGATGTCATATTTTTTGTTGAAAAAATGTAACAAGAAATGGCTTTGGACGATTGAAAAGCATTGTTGAGGTGCCCAGCGAAAAGTTGTGGAAAAAAATCGCAGCGGAAAAATATTTTTCTTGATGAAAAAGATGGGTCGAGCCACAAGTCCAGCTGGAAGCCGAACCGAGCCGCGACTCAGTGTGTCTAGAGCCGAGGTTGCCCAGGCCAGCCGCGGCTTGAAATTGCAGTTAGGCCTAAGCGTTCCTCGGCTCGGGTGCCCAAGGAAGGCTTCCTCGTGGAAGCTGTTTCATCGGGCGAGAAGCTAGTTGCAGGCACTTGCCCACGGACCATGGTCCATGAGTCTTCCTATAGGCCATGCACTGGATTAGAGATTTTTTTTTTTTGTTCCATACCAGACGAAGTTATTTTTATTACAATAGTTAATATTCATTAAATATTTTGCATGAAAAATAATAGGAAAGGAAATTAGGATTAAACAAGATCATTAATAAATTTAATTAATGTGTTTAATTCTTTTATTTAGACACTTAGGATTAAAAATAGAAAAATATAAAAACGTTTACAATTTTCTAGCATGCTAATTATTTTAAGTCATGTGTGCACGTTTTCTCAAAGACTAAAGTCTTTGAAAAATTATATTTGACAAGGGAAAATATTTTTCTTTAATTAAATGGTTATTTTAACTTTAAAAAAAATTAATCATTGGTTATTTTCTTGAAGGTTTTTAACCTTGATATAGAAAATATTTTGTATTTAGAAATTTTTGTAAGTTAAAATAGAAAGCCATTTTAATGCATTTTAGCAAGGGAAAAATTATTTTTGTCAAATAAAACCTTGAGATCAAAATCTCTAGGAATTTTTAAATGAATTTTTTTTTTGAAATTATTAAGTTTTTTACTTAAAGAAAATTAATCCACGAGGAAAAATTTCTCAAAGGGTATAAACCTTAATATAGAAATTTTTATAGCTTTAGACATTTAATTTTAAGTTAAAGGAGAATTTAATTGAAAATTTTCAAATGATATTTTTTCAAGAAAACCCTTATTCAAAAAATTAAGTAGAAGAGGGTTTCCAATGGCCTTACGGCTTCCATCATGAACCTCATCAGAGATCGTGGGTCTCCTCACATCACCCTAGGAGTGAACCCTTATAAGATAGAGATACCACAAGGATCTAGAACTAATGGAAAAATGTAATTAATAACCCAAGACACGTACTATGATTGGCCAGCCTACGTTGGAGGTTATAATATGCGGTATGTCCATAGGAAATGAGAAAAAATAGCCATCCCCTCGATGGAGTTATTTTTTAGATCATTACCTAGAAGGAAAATTAATTTATGGTAGTTAACACACTTAGCTTAAGAAACTGTTAATCTTCCCAAGAAACTATGTTAGTTTTCCTAAGAGCCAAATTAATCATGTTAAAGATAATAGTAATAGGGTTAACTATTATCAAGTTTAATATGAGGATAAAGTGCACAATATTATTTTTATCTTACAAATACTGAGATTTTTTTTTTATTTTTTTGAAATTTCAGAAATGGTTGGTGGAGGTTCTTTCAGTTCCTTAGCCATTATTCTCTGTGAGAATAAGTTAACGGGTCCAAACTATGTAGACTAAAAAAGGAACCTGGACATAATACTCACAGCCGAAGAATATAAGTATGTCTATACGTGACCTGTCTAGTAATCGGGGAAGCTTCCACCGCTGAGGTGCGTGAGGCTGAAAAGGTATGAAAGAAGGCTGACAAGATGGCTCGATGTTATATGTTAGCTTCCATATCAAATATGCTTTAATCCAAACATGAGCACATGGCCACTGCGTATGACATAAGCACATCGCTAGCCACAATGTTCATGGATAAGAGTTGGCCCATAAGGTAGGAGGCTCTTCGAACAATCATAAACACCAAGATGGCTGAGGGAGTATCAATCAGAGAGCATATGCTCAAGATGATTGCTGCTTTCGAAGAAGCAGAAGTCTTGGGGGCTGTTATTGACCTTGAGAGCCAAGTGGACATGGTTGTCGAATTTTTTTCTGGGCTCATTCACTAAGTCAAGTTGAATTATAACATGAATAAGTTAAACATGAGTTTAACGGAGTTGATGAAGGAGCTCCAGATGGTTGAGAAGGTTATGAAGTTACAGGCTAGAGTTGTGATGGCCTCTTATTCGAGAATTGGGCCCAAACTCAGAAAGTTCAAGAAGAAGAAGGGTAATGCAGTATGCCAGCCCAAGTCCCAATCCAAAGATAAACCCAAGGGCAAATACTTTAAATGTGGGAAGAAGGGATATCAGAAAAAGGAGTGTCCAGATCTTCAGGCCAAGAAAAACCCTACAGGTAATATTCTCTATCTAAAGTCTATATCAATAGTTGGATCAAATTTTACTTGGATTGTTGATTCAGGAGCCATTGATCATATTTATAACTCCTTGCAGGGGTTTAGGAAGATTAGAAGACTCCAGAATAGTGAACATAGACTACGCGTGGGAAATGGAGCACAAGTTTGGGCTCTTGCTATAGGAGAATAGAAACTTACTTTTGATTGTAATAGAATAGTTGTTTTGAATGATATTTTATTTCCTGGTTTAGATAGAATTTAGTTTTAATTGCAAAACTTATAAATCAAGGATATTTTGTTTCTTTCTATTCTGGTATTACTATCAATAGAAATGGAGAAGTTATATATACCAGGTACATGTATGAAAATCTATTCTTCATTAATTCTATTAACAATCAATTGAATAACTCTCAATCTAAACCTTTAAATAGGAAGAGAAAGACCAATGCCAATGACTCATATCTTTGGCATCTAAGATTGGGTCACATTAACTCAATCAAGATTCAGAGGTTAATCCATGGTGGGCTTTTAAGCTCATTGAGATTGGAAAATTGGCCTCAGTGTGAATCATATCTTATGGGCAAAAAGACCAAAAGGTCTTTTATCCAAAAACCGATAGAGCTAAAGAAGTATTGGGTCGTGTTCACACTGATGTGTGTGGTCCTTTGTCTATACCAGCAAGAGGAGATTTGAGTAATTCATCACTTTCACAAATGATTGTACAAGGCATGGTTATGTTTATCTGATGAGATGCAAGTCTAACTCTTTTGATAAGTTCAAAGAGTTTAAGGCTAAAGTGGAGCGTCGAACAAGTAAGCTAATCAAGACCTTATGATTGGATCGTGGTGGAGAATACCTCTTTGGTGAATTCAAAGATTATATAGTACATCACGAGATAGTATCCCAACTCTCTGCGCCTGGGATACCCCAATAGAATGGAGTCGCTGAGAAAATGAATAGGATATTGATGGAAATGGTCCAAAGTATGATGTCTCATGCTATTCTACTAGTGGCTTTTTGGGGATATGCCCTAGAAAAAATGGCATATATTCTGAACTTGGTGCCTTCCAAATCAGTACCGAAGACTTCCAATGAGATGTTGACTGGGCGTAAGCCAAGTCTAAATCATCTCAAGATATATGGTTGTTCAACTTATGTACTGATCAAGGGAGACATGTTAGAACCAATATTAGAATTATACTATCTTATTAGGTAACCAAAAGGTGCAAAGGGTGGTTACTTTTATTATCCCAATGAGCAGAAGGTACTTGTGAGTACAAATACTAGATACTTTGAGGATGAACAAAGCACATCTACTAAAAGTTCGATAAGGTTGGAATTCGAAGAGAAGTTATCTTTTGAATTAACTTCTCCTAACCCGATTATAGAAAAATAAGAGACATAACCTCAGGAACTATACAAATAGAGCCTAGTTGTAGTGGGAGGATATCTAGAGTTTCAAAAAGATGGACTGGAGAAGCTTTTGACCTAGTTTCTGACCATCTGAAATAAGATCCCACTAGATACGAGGAGGCTATTGCTGATACCGATGCAGACCTAAGGCATGAAGTAATAAAAGTCGAGATTAAGTCTATGTACTTCAATTAGGTTTGGGATCTTATAGCTTTACTTAAAGGGATAAAACCCATTGGGTGTAAATGGGTTTACAAGAGGAAGAGGAGAGCGGATGGGAAGGTGAAAATCTTCAAAGTAAGGCTTGTGGCGAAAGAGTATACTCAGAAAGAAGGGATCGACTATGAGGAAACTTTTTTTCCCGATAACCATGCTTAAGTCCATCCGTATTCTCCTTGTCATCGCATGTTATTATAACTATGAGATATGACAAATGGATGTCAAAACGGTATTTTTGAATGGCCATCTTAGTAAAGACATCTATATGTCCCAACCAAAATGGTTTAATGCTAAAGGCCAAGAACTTATGATTTGTAAGCTTAAGAAATCCATTTATGGACTTAAGCAGGCATCCAGGACATGGAACATTTGTTTCGATGAGACTGTAAAGTCTTACAGTTTCATTCAAGAAACGAGAATAAACCATATGTGTATAGAAAACTGGAAGACATAAATGTAGTTTTTCTTGTTCTGTATGTGGATGACATTCTACACATTGGAAATGATGTAGGAACACTGTCATCTACTAAGGTTTGGCTATCTAGTCAATTTAGTATGAAGGACTTGGGTGAAGCAAGTTACATTCTCGAAATAAATCTTCTTAGAAATAGGAAGTAGAGAATGTTAGGTTTATCCCAAACTACATACATTGATAAGATACTGGCCAAGTTCAGCATGGACTCATTAAAGGGGGCATTGATCCCTTACAGACAAGGGTTTTCTTTTTCTTCAAAAAACTGTCCAAAGTCTCAAGAAAAAAAAGGATAGAATGAGTAGAATTTCCTATGCTTCAGCTATAGGAAGTCTCATGTATGCCATGCTGTGTACTAAGCCAGATATCTACTTTGCTGTAGGCTTAGTTAGCAGATATCAGTTAAACTCTTAGAAGGTTTATTAGTAAGCTGTAAAGCATATTCTCAAGTATCTTAAAGGTACAAGAGATTATATGCTGGTTTACAAGACTGATAGCTTGGTTCCTATAGAATACACAGACTCAGACTTTCAAGCGAATAAGGATAAGAAAAAATCTACTAGTGGATATGTCTTCACCTTATCTGGAGAAGCTATTTCATGGAGAAGTATCAAGCAATCTTGCATTGCTGATTCAACCATGGAAGCTACGTATGTGGCTAACTTCGGAGGCATCTAAAGAAGTAATTTGGCTTTGGAAGTTCCTTTTGGAACTTGGAGTCGTGCCACAAAGTTGTGATGTATTCCAACAACACTGGTATAGTCTCACAATCCAAAGAACTAAGGAACCAGAAAAAAGGGGAGGCACATAGAGAGGTAGTACCACCTAATCTGGGAATTCATCCAGAGACGGAAAATAGTGGTAGAACAGATTGTTTCAGAGAACAATCTAGCAGATCTTTGCACCAAGCCATTGGCGGAGAAAATCTTTAAAAGACACTTAGACGCCATAGGGGTGGGCACCTGTGGACTTACTTAGTCTTAGAGTGCAAGTGAGAGATATTTGGAATGTATACCCTCTTAGACTAGGTTTCTTATGTAATTTTGACTTGTATTAATAAAACTATTTTTCTCAGAATTTGTTTGTGAAATCTTCTTTATATTTATGTACGATTTTATTGGAAAAGACCCATTGTGTTTAAGTTCATGTGAATGGAGGCCTTTCACAGTAATGTATGGACCATGGGATACTTAACACACAAACTATTGTTCTTAATCGGATAATGAGAATGAGAATCTCATCATGGTAATGTTATGGTGTTATGAATTCTGAATAGGGAATGTCTTACCTTTAGCCAATGAGTAGTCTACTCATTTCATAACACAAGCATATTTTGAATACATAGAACATGACCTATAATAGTAGTTTCTAAAAGTACTATGTGATAGAAACTCAGACTACTATTACTACAGCGTAGACTTGTACTCTACAACTTGAGTATAAGTTAGTAGTCTGACGAAGTTAGAAGCGTTTGCTTTGATATACTGTAGTTGAGATTTTTGAGAAGGACCAATATACTTGTATGTTGGGTATCGGTGACTAGTTAGTCAAAACAGACTTGTACAAGATAGTATTTACACTATATCACCCCTTTATAGTTGTCCGAATGATCTAATTATCTAGGGCCCTGGGGAACATGACTTGGATATTGGCTTTAGGGTAGCTCCCTTGGAAAGTTAGAATATTTCAAGAAGTCGTGGATCATTGAACTAGAAGCCTAAGGATGGTAGATGTCTTTTAGAGAGGTGTTAGTACACTCTTTTCTCTCTAAATGGATGGCGATGTGTAGAGGGATATTTTAGTCATTTCACCTGTAGGTCGAAGACATAGCTGACACAGCATTGTCCTTGGGGTCAATATTTTCTTATGGTGATATTAGAAAATATTTAAAATGAAAAATATAGCTATTTATATGGCAAGTATAATTTAGTCACTTTAGTAGCCAAGGCGATGTGTCTTTTTTGTCCTCGAAATAGCTTGTAAGTCCTAATTATTTTAGGTCGAGGAAATGGTTACAATAAAAAATAATTTTATTTTATTTAGAAAGTCTAATTAATTTCTAGACTGGAATAAATAAAGGACCAAGAGAAATTAAATTTATTATCTAATTTAATTAGTTAATTAATTATTCAGGGCCTAAGCCTAGATTGAATAATTAAAAAAATTAACTTGGGCTTAAACTAGTTAATAAAAGGCTTAATAATTATTTTAGTTAATTTGGGCTCATGGGTTATTTTAATAGGCCCAAAAAATATATAATTAATGGTTATTATTTTTAGGCTCATTGGGTCCAAGGAAAATAATAAATTATTTTGGCACCTCGACTAAAGGATTATTTTTATTCACAGTATAAAAGAGTTAAGGATTACCCAAACCTCTTCTATTGATAACCTCCGAATGTTTTGAAATATTAAACAACGGTGTTTTAGTTATCTGGTAATGTGAATAGGAGTCATGGAGTTCAGTTCTTCATGATAGACTCACGACACAGAGAAGGAAAAAAAACCCAGAGTTTTTCCTCTGCTCTCTATTTCTCTCTCATTTTCTCTTCTTCCTCTTTCATTTTCTTGTCTTTGCTAAAAATAATAGCAAAGGATCAAGAAGGACCATTCCTCGCCTAGGTTGTTTCACCAACATAGATTAGGTGGAGGAATATTATGAGAAGGGAAAAGCTTTGCGTACATGCCAAAAAGAAGCCGAATGATTGCTGGTTTTTCACCGAAATCATCGTCAAGATAAGTAGCCACTCCAGTAGTTAGGACCTTATCTTCTCAGCCAAACAGAACAAGGACACGCAAAGGTATTTGTTTTTGCCTTCTGCTACGCTGTGTTCGGTGTTTTTCTAGTTTTACAGCACTTCATGTATGGCTTCCTCTATTTTCATTAGCTTGAAAGTCTTGATTGATTTGAGAATTACCTAAGAGAATCACTCTCTCAACTCTCTCAAAGAGTTTCTTTAATTCAAAATGTCTAATGTCTCAAAATTATATTAATAAGAGTTGTAATAGGGTATATATTTAGAACCCCTAACCTAAGCTAGTCAAAAGAGAAGTCAATTTTTGCCTTTAAAACTATTACAAATCGAGGGTAAGTGAAATACGATTGAAATAATGTTAAACAAAACATGAAAATGTCTTTAGGAAGTTTGCACGACCATACATAATGGTTGCACTGCTGTGCCACCAACGTGCTTCACAGAAACAAGCTATGCACGGGTAGCTGTAGGGCCTTATGCACAGTTGTGCTACTGGCCGTGCATCCAACTTTTGGGAGTAATTTTCTTCTGCAATCTACATGGCTTGATGCAAGGCCGTGCATTCAAGGCGTGCATCCCCTGTTGCACTCCTTTAAACTTGATCAAACACTTCTCCTTGAATTTTTTTTTTAGCCATTCCTTGATCTTCTACTTGAATCAAATTCTCTTTAAGCTCTTTTTGGCTCCTCAATTAGCTTCCAATGGTTCTTGATCTTCTATACGTGATTGTGTTAAATTTGAGCTCCTTTAATCTCCCATTTTAGCACCATTTCTTGACTATCTTCTTAGTTCTTGGCTTGTAAGCTTAGAAGGCATGAAAATCACCTTGAAACCTCTTGAATGTTGAATCCTTTCAAGGAACCTTGAAGTGAGTTTTGGCTATTCATCCCCCTTCTTTGAATAGTCCTTCATGCGCATGATGGATTACATCATTTCCCTTTTCTTGAAGTAGATTCATCTTTGAATCACTGTGCCATGTTGCTGGTGTGGTTTTTCCTACATAAGAATCCAAACAAGAAGTTTGGTATGAAGATATAACTTTAGGTTTTTGGACCTCACCAACTTCCTTATTTTTTTTCTTTATAGCCTAAATTTTCTTTCTTATTTTACCCTCTCTCTTTTTCCACACTCTTATTGTTTTCACCCTTCAAAACCCAATGAAGCACTCTTATTTTACCTCCATACTCCCTCTTTGGTTGTGCTTTCTTTTAGATTTCTAATCTCTCTTTCTCTTCCTTTTCTCTCCTCTCATTTTCTTGTTTTGCCCTTTTTATTTTTTCTCTCTCCCTTTGCTCTCTTTTCTTTTTATCTTCCTTTTGTTGGGGTGTATGCCCTCTTAGACTATATTTCTGATGTAATTTTGACTTGTATTAATAAAAGTATTATTCTCAGAAATTATTTGTGAATACTTCTTTACTTTTGTGCACAATTTTCATTAGAAAATACCTATTGTATTTAAGTAAATAGTTCATGTGAATGGAGGTCTTTCACAGTAAGGTATGGACCATGGGTTACTTAACACATAAACTATTGTTCTTAACTGAATGATGAGAATAGGAATCTCATCATGGTAAGGTTATTGTGTTATGAATTCTAAATAGGGAATGATTTATCTTTAGCCAATGAGTAGTCTTCTCATTTCACAACATAAGCATATTTTGAATATGTAGAACTGGACCTGTAGTAGTAGTTTCTAAAAGTATTATGTAGTAGAAACCTAGACTACTATTGCTACAGCGTGGACTTGTACTATAGAACTTGAGTATGAGTTGGTGGTCTAACAAAACTAGAAGCGTATGCTTTGATATACTATAGTTGAAGTTTTTTAGTAGGACTAATATACTTGTATATTAGGTATATGTAACCAGTTAGTTAAGATAGATTTGTACAAGATAGTTTCTACACTATATCGTCCTTTGTGATTGTCCGAATAATCTAATTATCTAGGACCTTGGGGAACATGACTTGAATATTTGCTTTAGGTTAGCTTCTTGGAAAGTGAAAATATTCCAAGAAGTCGTGGATCATTGGACTAGAAGCCTAAGGATAGTAGATATTTTTTAGAGATGTGTTAGTACACTTTTTCCTCTCTAAATGCACGGTGATGTGTAGAGAGGTATTTTAGTCATTTTACCTGTAGGTCAGAGACATAGCTAACGCAACATTGTCCTTGGGATCAATATTTCCTTATGGTGATATTAGAAAATATTTAAGATGTAAAATATAGCTATTTATATAGTAGAAATATTTTGGTTATTTTAGTAACCAATGTGATATGTCTTTTTGGTCCTCAAAAGAGCCTGTAAGTCCTAATTAATTTTAGGTCGAAGAAATGGTCTCGGTTAAAAGGATTTTATTTTATTCAGAAAATCTAATTTATTTTTTTACTAGAATAAAATAAAAGAACGAGAAAAATTAAATTAAATATATTATCTAATTTAATTGGTTAATTAATTATTCAGGACCTAAGCCCATAATGAATAATTAGAAAATTAACCCGGGCCTAAACTAGATAAAAAGGTTTAAATAATTGTTTTATTTTTTTTAGCTCATTAATTATTTATTAAGTTGTTTTTAATAGGCCCAAGAAGCAAATAATTAATAGTTATTATTTTGGGCTCATTGGATGCAATAAAAATAATAAATAATTAGTGGCCCAATAGCCTGAACCAAAAAGGGTTTTTTAATTCATAGAACAGAAAAGTTTAGGCTAAGTCAAACCTCTTTTATTAATAGCCTCTAGGTGTTTTAAAATATCAAAACCCCGGTGTTTTGGTTATTATATGTAAGTCGTGTGTTCTGTGAAGACAAGAAAAAAAAAAAACGTACTCGTCTTTGAAAAAAAAAAACTCCTCAGAAGCCTTTGTTTTTTCCCCCTTATTTCTCTCATTCTACCTTTCCTTCTTCTTCTTGGCCTTGCTAATTAATAGCAAGGATCAAGGAGTGTTAGAGATGGTGAATTTCCTTGCCTAAGTTATTTCACTAACGAGTAATAGGCAGTGGAATATTCTGAATTCTCAAGGAGGATTTGCGTTCATGCAAGCAAGAAGAAGTAGACAAATCGTGGGATTTCAACCAGAGTCATCAACAATCCTAGAATTGTCATCATGTGAAGAAGTCAATCCAGTGGTTCAATCACTTCTTTCACGACCAAATAAATCAAAGTCGCGTAGAGGTATAACTATTTTAATGCTTTTGCTGTGTTGTTTCTGTGCCGTTTTGTTTTTTGGCTCCTATTTTCGTAGCATGCATGGTCTCTATTGTCTTCATTAGCTTCAAGTGGTATCAAAGTGATGAAGCTTTGAAAGGCTTAGGAAAGATGCATGTTAATTAATAAAATTGGCAACTGAATTGTTTGATGAATGCCTGTGATCCTTTGCTATTTTGGTATGGGTAGTAGTTTCTGTACACCTCACAGTTGAGGTTTAAGAGAACATGTAATTTTTAAAAGCTTTCTATAGTAATCATGTAAACCAAATTTGAAAGGGTATATGAGGATGTGGTTTTTGTTTTGATGAAAAACTATAACAAACGAGCCGCTTGTTATGATCGTGAAGGAAGTTACCGAGTTTTTGGGAAAAAATTGTAGAAGAAAACAAAAAAAAAAAAAAGGAAAAAGAATGACCTAGCTGCCAGCTTGAGCTGAGCTGAGCCGACTAGCAGTGGCTCGGTGTGAGAGGAGATGAAGAGAGGCTTGGCCGAGCCAAAGATGCGGAGTGCATCCTGGGCAAGATGTAGTCACAATAGTGACCGTGTCTTTGGGGCAGCCCGTGGAGCCATGGGTCGTGGGCACTCGCCCGCGGGTTATGGTCCATAGGTCTTCCTATGGGCCATGATCCAGTATGGCGGGTGCATAAGATCAACAGAAAAAAAATATTTTATTTATATATTTATTTATTTATTTATGTTTTTTTTGGGCTATTTCTTTTTTCTTTTTGGTCTCATTCCAGGCGAAATTATTATTTTTGCAATAGTTAATATTCTTTGAATATTTTTCATAAAAAATAATAGTAAAGAATTTTTAGAATTAAACAAGACCATTAATTAATTTAATTAATGTGTTTACTTTTACTATGTGGGCACTTAGGTTTAAAAATAGAAAGGTATAAAAACGTTTACAGTTTTCTAGCATGCTATTTATTTAATTCCAATGTGCACATTTTCTCAAAGACCAAAGTCTTTGAAAAATTTTATTTGACAAGGAAATTTTTTTTTCTCTAATTAAATTGTTAATTTTAACTTAAATAAAAATTAATCCTTGGTTATTTTGGTAAAGGTTTTTATCCTTGGCATAGAAAATATTTTAGATTTAGAAATTTTTGTAAGTTAAAATGGAAAACCATTTTAATTCTTTTTCACAAAGGAAAATTATTTTTGTCAAATAAACACTTGAGATCACAATCTCTAGAAAGTTTTAAATGAAAAAAAATTTGAAATTAGTAAGTTTTTAACTTAAATAAAATTAATACATGAGAAAAATTTCTCAAAAGGTATAAATCTTGACATATAAATTTTTATAGGTTTAGATATTTTATTTTTAAGTTAAAAGAGAATTTAATTGAAAATTTTCAAAGGATATTTTTCTTAAAAAACCCTTATTTAAAAAACTAAGTAGGAGAGAGGTTCCAATTAGGGATGGCAACAAGGGCAAGGCGGGGATTAGAAATTCCAACCCTGCCCCCGCATATCCCTATTCCCCTCGTCCCCGAAACGGGGAGAGGTGGGGATCCCCGCCCCCGACCGATCCATCAGGGATAAAATAATCCCCGATCCTGGCTTGGTGGGGAACAGGGGATGCGGGGGCCCAGTTTCAGCCCAACAACAAAATTAAAAATGCTAAACACTTTATTCCATAAGTTAAACACATCTCAAGCCAAATTTAATGACCCATGTAAATAGATAATTCCTAAATTCATAGAAACAAAAGACAAAGACATGTTATTTTCACAAGACGGAATTCAACTACTACAAGTCCAATTGTCCCACACATATCAATCTACAAAATGGAAATACAAGCCAAGACAACAAATTGGAAATACAACCCAAGAATCCAAGATATTAAAAACATAAATAAGCAAATGACGCATGAAATAACCAAGTTCAACATACAATGTAAAGAATATCTCCACTTAAACATACAATGTAATTTTAGTCAAGAAAAGTTGCAGTTGCCAAATCCAAACTTCATTCAAGTCCAACCTCAGTAATCCCACTCATCTAGAAAAGAAATATTATTAGTAATTTTTAAAATATGAGGTACATTATTTGAAATATTAATAAAGCAAATCAACAATACAAAAAAATATAAATGATAATAAGTTTTAAAAAAATTACCCCACTCTCATCATTGGCATCCACATATTCTAAAATAGGGCCAAACTCTATAACATTCAAAGAAAAACCTATAAAAGCATTAATTAATGAAAATAAAAATATAATGACGACAAAAATTCATAAACTATATTTATTATATATACCTTTACTATTAGCACAAATATCAATACACAACCAATTCTGGATACACAGTAAAGCTTCAAGTGTATCTGGATGAAGTTTGCTCCAATATGGATTTACCATCCTTTCTCTAGTACTAAATGTAGACTCTGAAATAACTGTGGATACCGGAATACAAAATATATCATTAGCAATCAGGTGAAGAATGGGATATTTGGTTTCATTTGACTTCCATCAATTTAAGATATCAAATTCCCTACTACTCCATGGTAAAACTTTTCCTCCAAATATTGATCAAACTCTGTCTTTTCTTGCAAGTTATTATCATTTTGTGCTACAAAATTATAAAATCCAGCAAGTCTATTTTCTACTGCTATCGTTGACCGATTTCCAAGTTGTTGAAGAGATTGAAATGATAAGGAAGTTGTTGACTAACTTGAATACTTCTCATTTTTTTACTTGTATTCATAAAACAAATCACTACAAAATTTCTTGATTTTCTCAATCTTCATGGGAGCATCATCACTAAATATTTGTGGAAAAGTATAATCTACCAAAGTCATCTTATACCATGGATCCAATGCTACAACTATACCAATAATTTCATGCACATCTCTCCAATATTTATCAAATTTATAAACTATCTTTTCAGCCATTGTTTTTTCCAATTGATTCTCACTTGCAAGCCATTTCTCTAACTCAATTCTAATATTGAAAGCAGTAAGGAAAAAGAAATTCACAGTTGGAGAGTTGATTTTTGAAAATATTTGGGTGGCCTCATAAAATATGCACAAATGATCACAAATCTCTTGTGCCAAAACCCAATCATCTTCAGTTGGCAAGCAAGTATATAAATGCTTCCTATGTTTTAGCCTATAAAACACATCCTTGTATGACAATGCAGTCGAAAGCATAAAAAAGGTTGAATTCCATCTAGTTTTGCAATCTAAAATTAGCTTCTTGGAACATAGAGTACCTATTTGATGTGCAGCTTATTTAAATCTCTATTGTCTCTTAGGTGAAGCTATCCAAAATCTAACACCGTCACATATCTTCTCAATCTCTTCATGTATAACTAACAATCCATCTTGAACAATCAAATTTAGGATGTGTGCATAGCAACGCATATGGAGTAAACGCCTACATAACATAAGAGAGCTGGATTGAAGCTTTCCCAAGAGATTTTCAATAATGGCATCATTACTAGAATAGTTATCAAGTGTAATTGTAGATAACTTCCTATCAAGGTTCCAATCAAAGAAACTTTCTTCCAAATCTTTAGCAAGTATTTCACTTGTATGCGGATATGGCACATAGATAAACCTTTCAATAACACAAAAAAGAAAAAAGAGCAAATGTATAAGTATTAACTAACTAGTTGCTTTGTTTTATAGTAAACAATCAAATTCAAGAAGAAAAGCTAAGACAAAAAAATACCTCAAAATTCTATGTTGCAATTGCCAAGCATTATCAACAAAATAAGTAGTGATAATCATATAAGACTTGTTTTGGTGATTAGCAATCCAGAAGTCACAAGTGACAGCAATCCTCCCACGATTTTTGTTCAATAAAGCAATTATCTTTTTTTTCTCATCATAAAAAATTTTCAAGATATCTTTCTTCAAAGTATTTCTTGAGATCATCTTGAACAAAGGTTGCAGAGAGTTTGACTATTTTCTAAATCCTAAATGATCTACCATAGACAACGGATATTTATGGATAACTACTGTCTCAGCAAGATCTCTCCTCGCCGCTTCTTGGCAAAAAAACATAAGTCGACATTTGTGTAATATTTGAAGAAGGATTAGTTACTTTCCCTACTAACAAACTTTGTCTAATGTCTTGTTTCTTTCTCTTTTTGCACGATTTCATGTGATCATTTAATGTCTTGTTCCATTTTTTTGCACCAGCAACAAGCTCTTGAGAGCAATAAACATACTCAACTTTTTGTTTACCATTTATCATTTTTTTGCTTAAAATGACTCCACACCGTTGATTTTTGCCTTCCAATAGGTCCAACATCACTTTGAGTTTTTGCCTATTCAGATTCTCCAACTTCAAGTTGAATACTCTCATCAACTGCTATATTTACTTACTGCATAGGATATAACTTTGAACTGCTACTATCACGTGGGGTTGAAGGAGTTTGACTGAATTTTGACTAATTTGATCTTGATGTGATAGCTATTAAGTTAAAAAGATAAATATGTAAATGATGAATATTGATTAATAGAAAATAACTCTATGTACAATGATAGAGTATGTGTGTATGTTCACTAGAAGGAGATGATGTAAATGCCAAATGTTCACTAGAAGAAGTTGATGTATAGAAAATAACTCGTACAAGATACTGATGTATGTTTAGTAGTTTCATGAAAAAATTAGGAAGCCTTCACGTTCTACCATGACCCATGGTATTGGTATCCTGATGCAAATTGTTATGTAAGCCCAAATATTTGGATACTATCTCTATATAACTGCCATTGATCACTCATAATTACATGGTTGATATAAAAAACAGCTAAGAAACTTAGCATGCAAGTTGAAAGATAGTTATGTCTAAAATCTAGGCCAAATAGTTCCCCAAAGAACAAGGGATGAAAATCTAGTTATTTACATCTAGCCTGATATCGACTAGTAACATGGTTAGAGAATGAAGATTATACTTGATTGGAGCATTTGCTCTTGAAAAATAAGAATAGAATATCATGCTCTAAATGCTAGAAGTTTAAAAAGGTTATACATGGTTGTGCTTCAGTATATGTGTGAAATCTTGTATAAATGCACTATATACACATCGAATTCATGTACCTCTCAAGGAAACAAGAATTGGATTTGAAACCCAACTAGGCAAATTTTCAAGAAATTTTGTCCCCCTATTGTTAACAACTAAATATTTTTTCCCATAGCATGATTCGTATTCTATATATAATTCAGTGAACACCATACTCTGTTGAAACCATAGTGCATGGCATAAGGCACTTATCCAACAAATAGACAATGAAGAAGAATAAAATCATCATCAACTATCATGGTATTTGTTTACATGCATATGCTTTAGTTGGATAATATTGATTTTTTTGAGCAATTTTAAAAAAGTAGTTCATAAGAATGATCAAATCTTGTGCTTGAGTATCTTACATTAGGATTCCTTCAGTTGACAAAGAACTTTCATGATTGCCATTCAAATTCTCTATTCATTAGTTTAAAATTTTAGTGGATCTACCTAGCGTAGGTTAGCCTTATTTGATCTTTGAACAAGAGCATCCTTAGTTTTGGGTTTTAGGCAAAAAAGATGCTGACAAGAGTCCATTCAATCTAAACAGAGTCTAACAGTAAATTGAATCATAACTGAATTGATTTACTAGTTGATTTACTGGTTTGATTCAAACATTATTCTGCCACTAGTAGACCAAATCATGACTACCCATCAGCAAAATTTGTATCTGTGTTCTGCAGAAATCAAACACAGAAACCTAGTAAATTATGTATAATTTGATACTCTACTGCAGAAAACACACATCACTTGTTCAAATCACAGAAACAACCCATCGGCAGACACCGGTAAGACTAATGCTTATAAATGCTTCCTACATGCAGTTGATGCCTACTTATTACTCTTCCTTCTTCCTACCCACACCCTTTTGTTTTCACTCTTCCCTCTTAATGCTAACTGTCTTAGGCTAGATGCTATGTAGCAAGAACCTCAAAGGTAAAACCCATCTACAAGACTACAACTGAAAGACATTTAAATGGTATAAGACATTTAAAGTGCTTTCTAGCCTCCTCTTTTGATAATAGGTTGTGAATTCAGAGCAAGAAACTCAGAGGGCTTCTTAACCTTGAAGAGGAGGGCAACATAGAAGCTTGGTGGCAGTGGCATTATCAGTGTCGGTGTGATTCAAGTGAACACAACACAGAGAATAAGAGAGGGCGGCGGCAGTGGCGGGTGATTTGGGTGAAAACAACACAGAGATTCTAAGAGAGGAAGATGGGTAGGGCAACATTAATTTTATGTGATTTTATATTTTAAAGTCATTTTTTTATGAGCTAATATAATATTAGCTTATATAAAGTTCTTTTTTAGTTATATTTTTTGTTTTTGTTTTAAGCTAACAAAAATAAAAATAATCTCTATTATTAAATTATTAAATTTTGTTACTTGTTTTATTTTGTGTGTTCATCAATTTAATAACGCATATGTCGTTAAATTAATGAATACAAATCTTTTCTGCATTAAAATATATTTATATTATGGTTTTATTTCCTTTTTGTATGATATTTGTGAGATATGGGTAATTAATTTCTCCTATTCATATTTATCTAATAATTTGGAAAACAAAATAGTCCAAATCCTAGACCATTTCCTTCCAAAAAAAAAAGGGAGGGGGGGGGAGAATTTTTAGGCTATGTATGGATTTAAATCTAAAATTTAAATAGATAAATTTAAAAATTGAAATAAAAAAAGTTTAAAGAAATTTAGTAAAGAAAAAAAAATCTCTATCAATTATAAGAGAAATTAATATGACCCCCAAGCAAATGAAGTGATACATATTTATGAATACCACTTTAAACTCTCAATTTGGCAAAAATACTAATAAACTAGTATGTTATAAATCTCAACATTTCGAAACTTAATTTATAGTTCACAAAAAATATTATCATCATTTAAGATGGGAGAAAATAAAGAAACTATCCACCTGAACACAAGTTTATAAATCAAGCATTTTTTAATTTGAACTATTTCATAAATATCTTTTTAAATATATATACAATAATAAAAAATTCTAAGAACAATAAATTTTATGAATAAATTTATCTAAAGTACGCTTAGTCAAATTATTATTGTATCTTCTTTTTTATTTTCTTTAGTATCTTCTTTATTAGTTCCATCCCCCATTTCCTTCAAATAAATCGAAAACTCGCATGAAAAAGAAAACGAGAGAATTTCCTATTTTTTTCTTTTTGAAATTAAAAAAAAAAGGCTGAAAATGAAAGTCTGTTTTTCGCATCGATTCTCTATTGAACTGTCACAACAAAAAATATAGGATGCAAAATTTTTTACTTATCTACTTAATTACTAATTATTATATATAATATAAACACTATATAAAGTATGTATATATACACTATATATTAAAATATTAATATATATACACACATTAGATATATAATTATTATATATATACATTATATAATTATTATATTTTTATACTAGATATATAGTTACACACTATATAAGCTATATAATTATTGTACTAAATATATAGTTACATAATACACACTATACAAGCCATGCAGGCTGTACTGGGGGGAGGGGCGGGTAGGGGATCTTGCAATCCTCGTCCTTGATCCGGCCCCACCTGCGAGCCTAGAAATGAAGCCCGTTCTTGTCTCTATCCCCGCTTAAATTGGGGAATCCCTGGCCCCGCTAGGTCGAGCCCTCGATTTATTTTGGGGAATTGCCATCCCTAGTTCTAATGGCCTCATGGCTTCCATCATGATCCTCATTAGAGATCGTGGGTCTTCTCGCGTCACTCTAGGAGTGAACCCGTATAGAATGGAGATACCACAAGGATCTAGAACTAATGGAAGGATATAATTAATAACCCAGGACACATACTATGCTCGGCCAGCCTATGTTAGAGGTTATAGTGTGAGGCATGTCCATAGGAAATAAGAAGAAATAACCATCCCATTGATGGAGTTATCTTTTAGATCATTACCTAGAAGATAAATTAATTTGTGGTGGTTAACATACATAGCTTAGGAAAATGTTAATCTTCCCAAGAAGCCATGTCAATTTGCCTAAGAGCCAAATTAATCATGTTAAAGATAATAGTAATGGAGTTAGCTATTATTAGTTTAATATAAGAATAAAGTGCACAAAATTATTTTGTTTTCACAAATATGAGAATTTCTTTTATTTTTCAAATTTTAGAAATAGTTGGTAGAGATTATTTCAGTCCCTTATCCGTTATTCTCCATAAGAATAAGAAAACAGATCCTAACTATATGGATTGGAAAAGGAACCTGGATATAATACTCACAACTAAGGAGTATAAGTATACCCTCTACGAGACCTGCCCTGTGATCGGAGAAGGTTTCACCGATGAGAAGCGTGAGGTTGAGAAGGCATGGAAAAGGCTGATGAGATGGCATGATATTATATGTTAGCCTCCATGTCAAATGTGCTCCAATCCAAACATGAGCACATGACAACTGCATACGATATCAGTACATCACTAGCCATGATGTTCGCGGACAAGAGCCAGCCCGTAAGGCAGGAGGGTCTTCAAACAATCATTAACACTAAAATGACTGAGGAAGCATAAGTTAGAGAGTACATGCTCAAAATAATTGCTGCTTTTGAGGAAGTGGAGGTCTTAGGGGCTGTTATTGACCTCAAGAGCCAAGTAGACATAGTTCTCGAATCTCTGCCAGGCTCTTTTACTCAATTCAAGTTGAATTATAACATGAACAAGTTAAACTTGAGTTTAACTGAGTTGATACAAGAGTTCCAAGTGGCAGAGAAGGTCATGAAGCCACAAGCAAGGGTTATAATAGCTTCTTCTCCAAGAACTGGGCCCAAGCCCAGAAAGTTTAAAAAGAATAAGGGTGTAGTGCACCAGCCCAAGTCCCAGCCCAAAGACAAATCTAAGAGCAAATGCTTTAAATGTGAAAAGAAAGGACACTAGAAAAAGGTGCGTCCAGATCTTTAAGCAAAAAAAAAACCCCACAGGTAATATTTTATATCTAGAGTCTATATCAATGGTTGGATCAACTTCTATTTGGATTGTTGATTCAGGAGCGCTAATCACATCTGTAACTCTTTGTAGGGGTTTAGAAAGATTAGAAAACTCCAGAAAGGTGAACATGGACTACGTGTGGGAAATAGAGCACCAGTTTGGGCTTTTGCAGTAGGAGAATTGGAACTTGCTTTTAAGTGTAATAGAATAATTATATTGAAGGATATTTTATTTGTTCCTGATTTTAGACAGAATTTGGTTTTAGTTCCATTCTAGTATAACTATCAGTAGAAATAGAAAAGTTTTATGTTCTGGGCACATGTATGGAAATCTGTTCTTCATTAACAATCAATTAAATAACGCTTAATTTAAACCTTTAAACGGGAAGAGAAATACCAATGTCAATGACTCATATCTTTTTCATCTAAGGTTAGGACACATTAACTCAACCAGGATTTAGAGGTTAATCCATGATGGGCCTTTGGGCTTATTGAGATTGGAAAGTTAGCCTCAATGTGAATCCTATCTTATAGGAAAAATAACCAAATGGTCTTTCATCCAAAAGATGGATATAACCAAGGAGACACTGAGTCTTGCTCATACTAATGTACGTGGTCCTTTGTCTACACTAGCAAGAGGGGGTTCGAGTACCTCATTACTTTCACAGATGATTGTACTAGGTACGGTTATGTTTATCTAATGAGATGTAAGTTTGACTCTTTTGACAAGTTCAAAGAGTTTAAGGTTGAAGTGAAGTGTTAGACAGGTAAACTAATCAAGACCTTATAATCGGATCATGGTAAAGAGTACCTCCTCGGTAAATTCAAGGACTACATGGTACATAATGGGATAGTATCCCAACTCTCTGTGCCGAGAACACCCTAGTAGAATAGAGTAGCTGAGAAAAAAAACAGGACATTGATGGAAATAGTCCAGGGCATGATGTCTCATGCTACTTTTTCAATATCTTTTTAGGGATATACTTTAGAAATAGCGGCATATATTTTGAACTTGGTGCCTTCCAAGTCAGTACCTATGATGCCCTATGAAATATGAACTAGGCGTAAGCCTAGTCTAAACCATCTCAAGATATAGGGATGTCCAACTTATGTACTGATCAAGGGAGACAAATTAAAACCAATATTTGAATTATTCTATTTTGTTGGGTATCTAAAAAGAATAAAAGGTGGCTACTTTTATCATCCTAAGGAGCAAAATGTACTTGTGAATACAAATGCTAGATACTTAGAGGATGATCAAAATACATCCACTAAAGGTTCAACAAGGTTGGAACTCAAGGAGAAGTTATCTTTGAATCGACTTCTTCTAACCCGATTCTAGAGCAAAAAGAGGCACAGCTTCGGGAATGTGTACAAACAAAGCCTCATCATAGTGGGAGAATATCTAAGGTTCTAAAAAAAATGGACTAAAGAGGTTTTTGACATAGTCCATGACCATCAGGAATAAGATCCTACTAGATACGGGAAAGCTATTGCTGATGCTGATGTAAATCTATGGAATAAAGTAATAAAAGCCAAGATTGAGTCTATGTACTTCAATCAAGTTTGAGATTTTGTAGCGAGAGGGGCTAAAATCACCATTATTTTTCTAGTTATTTGAAGATGTTTTGAGATACTTTTGTTATAATAACTAGACATATTCTTTCATATTTGACATTTTACTTGTAAAAAGTTTGACAAATTTATGCAGATTTAAGTTAAATTCGAGCAAAAAGTGAAAAATTTTAGAATGCACTTGGCACCAGGCCCAACTAATGGACTTAGTGCCGGGTCCATTCTGGTCAAGCAGAGGAAACCAAGCCAACTTTTTGAAAAAAAAAAAATAGAACAGACTTGGCGCTAAGTCTGGCAAGTTGACCAGGCACTGGGTCTATTCTGTCCGGCCAATGAAAATAGAGCAAAAATTCAGTGGAAGAACAGATTGTACGGGGGCTAAATGGGTCAAAGGTACTCGGCACCAAGCCTGCTCTGGAAGGCAAAAATCTTGCGCACGAATTTGGAAATTTTCTAAAGATTTTGATATTTTCTAATTCTTACTCGACCAAGATCTCTCAAGCAACAAATTTAGCATCCAAAATGGCTAAAAAGCAAGAGAAAATACAAGAGAATACTACATGTAGAGGTGGATTCAAGAGCAAAAATTCTCAACCACTCATTGAAAGAGGAATTCACCCAATCAAGGAGGATTGTTCAAGAAAGTCTTCAAATGTGAAGAAAGAGGCTTGTCTATGAGTACTTTCTTTTATCTTTATTTTCTTTTCCTTTAACAACGATGTATTCATCGCTTTTATTGTAATTTAACATTATTTTGGAATTCATGATTTTGTGTTAATTTAGTTATTTGATCAATTCTTTATCATCTTTGGTATTTGATTACTTGTTATCATTGGTTATTGATGTGAGTTCTTCTAATTGACTTGGGACAACGATATTAGTAGTTTTATTGCATTGATTTCATATTTATCTAATCTTAATGGACTTAATTGATGAAGTTAAGAT
Organism: Voacanga thouarsii; assembly: GCA_026120185.1. NCBI lineage: Eukaryota > Viridiplantae > Streptophyta > Magnoliopsida > Gentianales > Apocynaceae > Voacanga > Voacanga thouarsii. The sequence continues at coordinate 4,798,422 of JANUWF010003385.1, forward strand.
TATAGGACAAGTAATCAAAGATTAGTTGATTTCACCTCGAGCAAAAGGTTATTATCTAATTTCATGCTTATAAGGAATTGAGCTTAATGCATGTTTTGGTTATATTAGCTTGATTGACAAATCTATTAATATTAATTAAAATATAGTAATTCTATGAATTGGGAAACGAAGTGAAATTTATCTAAATAGATTCATGACTTGAAAAATGATTGAATTTTACTTTATATTCATTCATGATGCCAAGATAATAATTAATTGAGAGAATTGCTAGTTGATTCATTATTAAGTTTTTTAGGATTCTTGTCTAAATTACATAATCCTACATCATTGAGTTGTATATATTTTTTATTTTTATTTTTATTATTTTCTCACTTTATTTGGATTGGTTAAACAATGAATGAAAAGTGATTGGTATGTAATTATTTATTTGAGAATCGATACTCGTTAATTCTCTATACTATGCTTTCAAGGTGTATACTTACTCGTATGTGTATTTTGGGATTAATGTTTTAATTAAAATTTAACTAAGTGATGGATTTAAATTTGATGATTTTTATACACCCAAAATGTTTGCATCAAGTTTTTGGCACCGTTGCCAAGGAACAATATAATGAAAGTTTAGATTTTGTTGATTTAACAATGTTTATATGTTTATATGTTTTTATGTAAATATGTATATATGTTCTTTGTGTACATCGGTGTTCTATCTTGTTGTTTGTAACATTGTGTGACTTAATTGACTAGCTTACTTTATGTTGTACTGTAAATACCACTAACTTTTGTATTTAGATAGTTTGTGAATGCGTGTGTTTTTCTTTTCTTTATTTTTCTATTATTTATTTTTTCATTTTGTTTTCTTCTTTTCTTTTTTTATTATTTTTGTTTATTTTTATTTTTGATTTGATTTTTGTTTTTCTTGAAGCGTGAGATTGACATCATCATGGACAACTACTTTTGGGCACAAGATAAAAAATGAGCTACAATGACGAGAATTTGGCAAATTTGCAAGCTCAAATTAACGCTTTTTGTGAGACGTCACTTGAAACCTCAATGCATTCTTTTGTCGCCAATACAAATTCCTCTATTAAGTGGCATGAAGAAGCATCCTAACATATGAGCTATCAAAGAACACAACTAGCCAAGTTGGTTGAGGATGCCATAAAAGCCCATATGCTTGAACAAGAGAATCCCCAAGGAAAAGAGAGAGGATATGAGAAACAATTATCCAATATAGAAAGGGAGGCATTCAATTCTCCTTTATATGATAATGATTCTAATATCTATTTACCACATGATTTTTTAGGTTCTTCTCAATTCTTGGAGAATAAGGGTCCAAATGATAATATGTTGAATTTATCATGTCTTAAGGAGTTTGATCTTTCAACGCTACATCGTAAGAAGTTCTTGGAAGATGGTGGTAATTTCTAACCTTCACCCCATTCAAAGGGAGGTAACTTAATTTTTGTAGATATATCCCATATTTAAGAACTCAATTGCTAAGTTTTAAGGGGAATTTTAATTGTGACAAATATTTTGAAGGGATAAGTAGCAATTCTAATATTTATACACTTTTTAAGCACAATTTACATCTTTGTGTTGGAACTTGATTTATATGACTATGTGGTAAACATCTAGACTACTACTAGTACAATGTGGACTTGTACTCTATAATTTGAGTATAAGTTGGTAGTCTATCGAAGCTGAAAGCGTATGCTTTGATATACTATAGTTGAGGTTCTTTAGTAGGACCAATATACTTGTATGTTGGGTATATGTAACTAGTTAGTTAAGACAGAGTTGTACAAAAGAGTTTCTATACTATATTGTCCATTGTGGTTGTCCGAATGATCTAATTATCCAAGGTCTTGGGAAACATGACTTGGATATTTACTTTAGGATAGCTCCCTAGAATGCAAAAATATTCCAAGAAGTCATGGATCATTGAACTTAAAATTTAAGAATGGTAGATGTCTTTTAGAGAGGTGTTAGTACACTTTTTTCTCTCTAAATGCACGGCGATATGTAGAGGAGTATTTTAGTCATTTCACCTGTAAGCCAGAGACATAACTAACTTAACATTGTCCTTTGGGTCAATATTTTTTTATGGTGATATTAAAAAATATTTAAAATGAAAAATATAGTTATTTATATAGTAGTGGTATTTTGGTCAATTTATAATCAAAATGATATGTCTTTTTGGTTTTCAGAATAGCCCGTAAGTCCTAATTAATTTTAGGTAAAATATTTAAATGCAAAATATAGTTATTTATATAGCAGTGGTATTTTGGTCAATTTATAATCAAAATGATATATCTTTTTGGTTTTCAGAATAGCCCGTAAGTCCTAATTAATTTTAGGTCGATGAAATGGTCTCAGTTAAAAGAATTTTATTTTATTCAGAAAGTCTAATTTATTTTTGGATTGGAATAAAATAAAAGAATGAGAGAAATTAAATTAAATATATTATCTAGTTTAGTTGGTTAATTAATTATTCAGGGTCGAAACCCAGAATGAATAATTAGAAAATTAACCTGAGCCTAAACTAGATAAAAAGACTTAAATATTTATTTTAATTCATTTAGGCACATTAATTATTTATTGGGTTATTTTTATACGCACAGGAAATAAATAATTAATAGTTATTATTATGGGCTCATTGCTAAGAAAAATAATAAATAATTAGTTGCCCAATAGCTTGAACCAAAAAGGGTTTTTTTAATTCACGGAATAGAAGAGTTTAGGCTAAGCTAAACCTCTTCTGTTGATAGCCTCCGGGTGTTTTGAAATATCAAAACCTCAGTGTTTTGGTTATCATATGTGAATCGTGTGTTCTGTGAAGATAAGAAAAAAAAAACGCACTCGTTTGTGAAAAAAAAAAAAAAGAAAAACTCCCCAGAAGCTTTTGTTTTTTTCCCTTCTTTCTCCCATTCTACCTTTCCTTTTTCTTCTTGGCCTTGCTAATTAATAGCAAGGATCAAGAGTGTTAGAGACGGTGAATTTTCTCACCTAAGTTGTTTCGCCAATAAGTAAAAAGCGGTAAAATATTCAGAGTTCTCAAGGAGGATTTGTGTCCATGCAAGCAAGAAGAAGTAGATGAATCACGGGATTTCAACCGGAGTCATCAACAATCCCGAAATCATCATCACATGAAGAAGTCAATCCAGTGGTTTAATCATTTCCTTCATGGCCAAATAAATCAAAGTCACACAGAAGTATAACTATTTTAATGCTTCCGTTGTGTTGTTTCTGTGCCGTTTTGTTTTTTTGGCTCCTGTTTTCGTAGCATGCGTGGTCTCTGCTATCTTCATTAGCTTCACCTACCTCAAGAAATTTTGATCTCTCAAGACCTCACTAGGAGATTGATGTGTTCGAATTTGGGTATAAAAATCATATAAAAATAAACACATTCCCAATCAAGTTAAATTAAAACGTTAACCCAAATTACACATACAAGTAAGCGTACTCATCATTAAGCATAGCATAGGGTTTAAAAAGAGTATCGATCCTCAAGGAACATGCCTTAATCACTTTTCTTTCATTGTTTAACTGACTTAATAAAGTGAAAAAGAAAAAATAAAATAAAATAAAGTAAAAGAATATGAACATGTCAAGAATGGAGAATTATTAACTCAAATAATTATTTTGACAATCATGATCTTAAAGTACTCAATCATTGTCATAACTAATTATTCTCTTAGCATTATGAAGGATTAAGATAGATTTACTTCTTTTTTCAATCCATGAAATCATTATCTTCTAGACAAATTAGTATCATATATTCTATCTCAACTAATTCACCCAAAAGATGCATTAAACACAATCCTTGATTAAATTTTCATATTCTGGCAAACTTAAAACATGAAATTAACCAATGAATCCATATTCTAGCAGACATCAATTAACCTTTAATTACCCAGTTTTTAGCAATTAACCCCATTTTCAAACAAGTTAATAGACAACAAATATGAAATTAATGAATTGAGACCACCATCACCCCTTTTTTCAAGCAAGTTAATGGAAAGAAACAACAAATTAGTCTCGTAATTAGCATAAGTAATTAAATACCAAGAACAACAATCAATTAATCAAAAGATCAAAGCAACTCTAAAAATCACGAATACTGAAAATAATGTCAAATTACAATAAAACAATTAATACATCATTGTTCAAGAAAAGAAAACAAAGTTAAAAGAAAGCACTTATAGGCAAGCCTCCTTCTTCCCCCTTCGTAGACCCTCTTGTACAATTCTCTTTGATTTTGAATGATTTGTGTTTTGATCCATGCATTCATTGTTTAATCTTGTTTTTTCCCTCAATGTATAGGCTTTAGAAGTGCCTAAATTCGTCCTTCTAGGGTTTCTAGCCAAATAGAAGTAGGAAAGTACTAAAACTCTGGAATTTACCAAAAACGCGCATGAAAATCGAGGCACCACCTTAGTACCAATGCACAGCTGGCGCCACCTGCCCTGCCTAGGGCCGGCGCCAATTGTGTTCTATTCACTCATCCATTCGTCGATTTTTCTTGATTTTTGCACCACTTTTTCGAGACTGCAACTGACACCGCCTATGTTCTGTTTCGCGAAGATTTTACCTTATTTTACCCCTAAAATCTGAAATAATGTACAGAATACCTTTTCAAGGGTAAAATCTCAAATATGAAGGAATATGACCAGTTATTGTACAAAATGTATTACAAAATGGCCTCAAATAACTAGGAAATATATGACTAATTTATGCCCTATCATATTCCTCCACACTTAACTCTTTGATTATCCTCTGATAGGGCCTAAATTAGTGATATTTTTACTAGTTATTTGAGGCTATTTTGTGATACATTTTGTTCAATAACTGGTCATCTTCCTTCATATTTGAGATTTTACCATTGGAAAGGTATTTTGTGCATTATTTCAGATTTTAGGGGTAAAATAAGACAAAAACGTCGCAAAATAGAATAGAGGTGGCACCGGCCAGGACAGAGGAATCGGCGCCTGCCATGTGCTGCTGACATGCACTTTGAGGCGATGGAAAGATCATTTGAATAAAGCTAAACAGAACCAAACCGGCATCAGCTGGGAGGTTAAAGGCGGCACCGACTGCTCTCTGGAAAGATTGGAGCGAAAATCAAGAAAAATCAGCGAACGGACAAAGAAACAGAAAATCACTCAAATCAATGAGGAATTCTACCAAATCAAGGAGGATTGTGCAAGAGGGTCTGCAAAGGAAGAAGAAGGAGACTTATCTATGAGTGTTTTCTTTGACTTTGTTTTCTTTTTCTTGAACAATGATGTATTAATTGTTTTATTGTAATTTGACATTGTTTTAGGTATTCATGATTTTTAGACTTATGTGATCTTTTGATTAATTGATTGCTCTTCTTGGTATTTAATTATTTGTGCTTATTGTGAGATTAATTGGTTGCTTCTTTCCATTAACTTATTAGACTAAAGGAGTTGATGGTGGTTTCAATTTATTGATTTCATATTTATTAGCTATTAACTTCTAGACCAATGGGGTTAATTGTTGAGGATTGGGTAATTAAAGGTTAATTGATATTTGCCAGACCAAGGATTCATTGATTAATTTTATGTTTTGAATTTGCCAGGCCAAGAAAATTTAATTAATGATTGTGCTTAATACGACTTTTGGATGAATTAGTTGAGACAGACCAAGTGATGCTAATTTATCTAGAAAATAGTGAATTCATGGATTTACCACCAAAGAGTGAATCTATCTTAATTCTTCATGATACCAAGAGAATGATTGATTATGATAATGGTTAGGTACTTTAAGATCATATTTGTTAAAATAATGGTTTAAGTTACATAATTCTCCATCCTTGACATATATATATATTATATTTTATTATATTATTTTTCTTTTTATTTTTTTTCACTTTATTGAGTCGGTTAAACAATGAAAGAAAAATGATTAATATATACTTGTTCCTTGAGAATTGACACTCGTTTGCACCATATGCTATGTTAATAATGAGTACGCTTGCTCATATGTGTAATTTGTGGTTAACGTTTTAATTTAAACTTGATTGGGAATGTGCTTATTTTTATATGAATTTTATACCCAAATAATTACACATCAAGTTTTTGGCTCCGTTGCCGGGGAACAATATCATGAAAGCTTAGATTTTGTTGATTTAATCATGTGAATATGTAAATATGCAAATATGTAAATATGTAGATATGTACAATTGTTCTTTATGTAACAAGGTGTCATCTTTTGTATCATGTGTATATTTGTAATCTAACCTACTAACTTTGACTATGTTTAATTCACTAACTTTGTCTTCTCTTAATTTTGTTTTAATTATGAACTCTGTTATCTAACTTACTTCTTATCTTTTGTAGGTGTTAACCTTGGTACATGACCCGACAATCTGAAGGCAAGATAGTCGATTTTAACCCTGAAATTGAAAGGACACTATCAAAAATCCGCCGAATAATCCAACGGAACTTAATTGCAGACATGGACGGTGCTCAAAACAACAATGCTGGAAATGATAGGAAGGTCATAGATGACTTTGTGAAACCTACAATCTCGAGCACAGGCTCAAATATCACTAGGCCTAGGATAGATGCAAACAATTTCGAAATAAAGCCCAATATTATCCAGATGGTACAAAACATGGTTCAATTCGATGGGCTACCTGAAGAAGATCCTAATACCCACTTAGCTAGTTTCCTTGAAATCTGTGATACCTTTAAAATGAATGGTGTTTCAGAAGATGCCATCAAACTAAGACTTTGTCCATTTTCCTTGAGAAATAGAGCCAAATATTGGTTAAGTCTTTACCTATAGATTCTATTCTACTTGGAATGCCCTAGCTGAAAAGTTTCTTACCAAATATTTCCCTTCAACTAGGACAGCCAAACTTAGAAACGAGATATTTTCCTTCCAACAATTAGATTCTGAACCTTTGTATGAAAGTTAGGAGAGGTTCAAGGAAATGCTGAGAAAGTGCTCACATCATGGATTTGAGCTCGGAATGCAGATCTTATCTTTTTGAATGGCCTTACATTTGCAACACGACAAGTGGTGGACTCTTTTGCAGGGGGTTCCATCAATCATAAGACCCTGGAACAGATATTCGATCTTATTGAAAATTTAGCTTCTAATAACTATTCTTGGGGAAATGCAAGGTCTAAAGCTTGTGTGCAAGGAGTGCACAAAGTGGATATTGTGGCAGCTTTGGAGGTTAAGGTAGAAGCATTAACTCAAAAGATAGAACAAATGGTGATGCCTCAAGGCCAAGTGGTAAATGGGAATTGTGATTTCTGTGGAGAAGAGTACCCAAACCATGAGTGCCAGAATATGGGTTCACTCTAAGAAACCACGGAACAAGCGGCCTTTATAGGTAATGTCCATCCAGGTAACAATCTTTATAGCTCGACTTACAATCCTGGTTGGAAAAATCACCCTAACTTTTCTTAGAGCAACGGAAATCAATCTAGGCAGGGTTCTTTTAACTTTGGAGGCATTCAAAGAAACAACCCCCCTTTGAACAACAATTCAGCACCTTCCAAGCCACCATTGGAGGACTTGATTGGCCAATTAGTAAGTACAACGAAGACTAAGTTCTAAGGGGTTGATGCTACAACAAGGAACTTATAGGCTTCCATGCGCAACTTGGAGAGCCAAATTGGCCAACTTACTAAACTACTTGGGGATCATCAAGTAGGAATATTGCCAGGAAATACTGAGGAAAACTCACGGGATTAAGGCCGTGGAAAACATTAAAGTCATTTTTTGCTTTCAGTTTTTGTGATTTTGAACAATTTTTATTTTCGTTGTTTTGTTTATTTCTTCATGAATTAAATTGCATTATTCATTATTACTGTGTGTTCATCATTTTTATTTCATTTTAAAAAAAATTCAGAGCCCGAACAGAATGTAACCGACGCCGGCTTAGAACCAGAATCGACGCCAGCTCCTGTCAGGCAGGGCACTTCAAACAGGCCATTTTGGCCACTTTTTCTTTCAAACTCTCCAACTCCCTCTTAAATTCTCTCTAACTGGCGCTGGCTTCACCTTCCAAACCTCTCAAGATCTGATTTTTCACATCCAAAACACTTTTAGAGCATCAATCTCTCGTTCTTTTGTTGATTGTACGGTTAAAAATTCTCTAAACCTTTTATTTTCCACAAAAACTCAATCTTCAATTCGCATGCAAAAAGCTTCGATTTCTGAAAAAGATTGCATCTTTTGCTTGCCCATGCATAAGAGAGCACAAAGGTATGATTTTTATTCAATTCCCACGGTTAAAATATTGTAGATGAAATTTTCTAATTTTGGGTATATTTTTGGCCAAAATTTTGAATATATAATATTCTCTTGCATTATGACTTAACTCTTGAGCTTTATGGCTTTGGATATTTTATGAGTTAATGATTCTTGAGTACTTGATTTATTCACATGATCATTAGGGAATTTATGCATTTGCTTAAGGGTAGGATTGTGGCTATTATGATGATTGAGTAGTTGATGCACATTGGCCTTGAATTGTTTTACACTTGATCACTCTAATGCCATGATGATGCATTCATTCACATGATCATGTATATACATTCAAATGCACTGGGGGTTGTTCAACACATTTATGTTTTACAGTGAGCTTTATATGTATTCTTGCAGGTTGTGTTGAATTGACTAAAGGAGATTGAATTGGTTGTTGTTGGGTGTGTGATATACTGTAAAGGAGTTTGGGGATTATTGTTGTGAGCTGGTTGAGCGTTGAGTGGGAGTTGTGTATTATGTTTGAAACAGGGGAGATACAACTTTTCTACAATCTTTGAGCTTCTGTGCTTTATCCTCCTATCCCCACCACTACTTACTTGTCAATATGTCTAGAGCACGGGGTCAACCCTCCGAAAGGGCTAGAGCTTCTTCTTCCTCGCGCCCTTTATCTATAGACCCCCTGTTCCTTAGGCTAGCTGAGTTCCTAGACCCATCATGTGAGGAGTGGTATAATAGGAGAGCTTCAAATAAAATTATTGGGGAGCCTACATTTACATCGACCCTAGACCGTGTCCTCAAACTTGGAATTATATTTAGGAGGCTAGGATGGGGACCCATAGTAGGGATGTAAACGGGTCTAATTGGGTCTGGAACATGGCATTCCGAACCCAGACCCGTTTAAAGAAAGGTAGTACCGGACTCGGCCTGAATACTCAACAGGTATAGATTGAAGAGACCTATACCTGCGAATGCGAGTATCGAGTACTCGACCCGAAAATATGTCAACATAGCTGCATAAAAGGCTTACCATGAAAGACTTCTGATTTACATTTTTCCCCTATCTAAAGGGAATACATGTATCCATAGGTAAGATAAAGTAGCAAATATGTTGAATTCTTTTATTGACAGGACTACTAATCTGAAGCAATAGAAAATATGCAACAATAATTTGCAAAATCCACAGAGATTTAATACTCTTACAGTATTGATCTTAACGTCATCAGAGACATTGATCTATATAGGATTGAATTAGGGGATCTTCAAGGTAGGGATTTCTTCCCTTTCACTACTAATTAATTTTCTAGGGCTCTCTTCCCTTCTTTTGTTTTCTTTTCGTTTTTCTTATTTCTTGGAGTTTGGGAGTGACCTTTGATCCTACCATTTCTGGGAAGAACAACAACATCATTTGGTGGATGAATGGGTTACATTAAACCTTGGTGCACCGACACTTCCAAACCATCTTCTAGTGATCCCATGACTTCCAGAACATTTTATCCCAACCTTAATTATGTCCAATCCGGAGCAAGTATATACTCTGTATAGCAGTAATCTGAACATGTTCTCTACTTTTATTCTACTATGATGAACAGACAAATGCCGGATCGGATATGAAGAACAAAATGAGTGGTACTTTTTCAATCATAAGGATAAGAAGTATCCAATGGGGACAACTGGACAAGGACCAATAGAGCAACAATCGTCGGGTTCTAGAAAGCAACAGGGAGAGATAAGGCAGTGTACGACAAATCAAACATTGCTCGGTGGTACTAACCTTAGATCAGATGCAGTTGGCTCGGTGCGTGTGTTGCTGTGGGTGTGGGCTGCGTGGGTCGACAGTGGCGGCGGTGACTGCTCGGTAGCTATAGTGCTATAGATGAGATGAGGTTGAGGATGAATGGAGAAGAGGAAGACAGTGAAGACTGAAGAGAAAAGGAAAATGGCAGCCTGCTATAGTGGATAGTGCTATAGATGAGATAGGATGAGTTAGGGTAAGAGTAAAAAAAAATCCTTAACATAATATTTTATATAATATAATATAATATATATATATATATAATTTAATTTATTAAATGGGTAATCGGGTATGAGTAATATAGTTCCATACCCGGACCCATTTATACATAGTAAACAGGTAACCGAGTCCGGGTTTGAGTCGGATAAGAAAATAGGTGTACCAGACCTGCTATAAACGGGTTTGGTACGAGTCTGGGGTCTGGGTATACTCGACCTATTGACTCCCCTAACTCATAGTACAGCTAAAAGGGGATTATTGCCCATGATTAAGGAATTCTATACCAACATGGTTGGCAAAGGCAATAAACACCTTCCACACATAAAGACAATAGTAAAGGGAACCCCCATCATCATCACCCAAAATCACTTAGCTACTCTCCTACAAGTCTATGATGATGATACTTGGCAATGAATAGATTCTAATAATCAAAAGATCCTTTCTGACCTTAATTAGGATGCCAGTGGGACTAGAGCTACCCTAGGGTTGTACAAGCATAATGCTTTCCAAGCCAACAGTTTCTATTCGAACAATGATCTTGCTGCCAACTTTAGAGCTCTAGTCTACATGTTTGGGTTCAATGTTGTACCCTGTGCCAATGATTTCAATGAGACACACCTTATTGATACATACATTTTGCATAGGATGATGACCACTTAGCCTATCCCTCTTGCTCCATTGATCATTCAATCCATTAGATATGGTCCATCACCATCTCTCTACCAAAGCCTTTGTCTTCCCTCTAGTCATCATAAAAATTCTGAGAGACTTTGGTATTAGCACTGAGGGAGAATTGATAGAGACTACCACTGAGCATGATATGGTTACAGAGCAAACACTGATGAGTTGTGAATACAAGTATAACCAGGAGCTGAAAAAGTGGCTAACACCCCATGAGGTCAGGTATCCCGATCAGGTTAGGCCACCCCCTGTAACACCCCACTACCTAGGCCCACCAAGGCTAGGAATGTCACCCCGTCCAAAGGACAAAGGGTCTTTATAACTAGGTCACACAAATAAAATAACGAAATAAAAATAATATTTTAACTTAAACTTTATTATAACTCAAGATTAAATCCAAGAATAAATCCTCAAATTCTCAAAAGAAATACAAATCCATAAATAAAATCATCCACTCTCAACTCCCCAAAACAATACATAAAAGTAAATGACAAAATTTTCTTCCAAGGCAGATAACACTAGCTACTCATTCCCATAGCAGGATCGACCTGAAATCATGGTAAAAATGGTGATGAGACAGAAATCTCAATAAGTCTGTGTATGCTTTAAGTGTCCAGTGGAAATAGTTCGTATATGCAAAGTATAAAATTCTTTATAAAAAAAAAAAAATCACTGGCAAGCAATAAACATTAGTTAAAAGCAAGAGTGGTGTTTTGGCTTTTCCAACCATACATAATCAATAAAATCAACCACTCCAAAGAAATGATCATGGGTTACCAAACGTTGGGCCTCATAACCGGTCAGAATGCTGACACTTTGTGTAGACTGACAAAAAAGGTAGGTGATCGGCCTACCAGGCAAGATACTCCTCCTTCTCTATACCCAAACAATAACCGGGTATCCATTCTGGTAAAATACAGTCACTTGACTAAAAAATAAACTACTAGCTCGGACCGGCACGACCTATTGGACTAACATTTTATCCAGGCAAGACTTACCCCTCAGAGGTGGCCACCTATTGAGAGACTTACCCTAACCCCTCAAAGACTAGCCCCAGCAGTCCACCCTTATTGAGTACTCAATGTAATATATCCCACTTGGGAGAAAATAAACAAACACAGTTTCACATGAAAATGGCAATTAAGGGTTTCCAAAGTCTTTGTCAAAATCCGTTTTAGAAAGAGTTTTAAGTTTGAGTAAATCTGCTTGTTGATTTTCAAATAATTCAATTAATTGAAATAAGAAAGAAGTCAATCCCCAATTGCCTTTACAGAACTGAGTGTCCATGTACTCTACATCTGGCTTGCCATAATAAACATTTTACATCAATCAGGTTTTATGCAGGAGCTTACCTGATTCTTGCTCACAATAAAAGGTCTCCAACAGATGACCTAACCTCGCATGGGCAAATATAAACCATAATCAAACTCAAGCCAAAATTCACTTTCTCAATTTAAAACAACTCAACTCACTACTACCATGATCCTAGGGTCCCAAGCTTTAAGACCAAACAATAATAAATAAATAGGTTTATAAGCTAAGCCTAATTTGATATTTAAAATAATTAATGTTTTGGAAATTACGTACTAATAAGTTGAAGGTTTAAATCTTGTTAAGCTAAATTCAAAGTTTAATTGGTGAAGAGTTTTAGGTCGTAGGTAAAATAATGATTTATTAATAATTAATTGTTTGAAAATAATTGCTAGCTAAAATTAGTTGAAAATAAATTTTAATGGGTATTGATTGGAAGATAATAAATAGACTTTAATAGGTTTTGATTAAAAGGTAATAATTAAAATTTTAATAATAAATATTTTACTTATTATGATTATTTTCATAAAAAGCTTTAGTTGATTTTATCATTTTATATAATATCTATATATTTTATTTCTTGAATAAAAGCTACAATTTATTTGGCTAAAATATCTTTTTAGTAATTCAAATCCATTTCCTAGGGTTTTTCGAATTTCTAGCAAAATCATAATATTAAATATTTTATTAGTGAAATAAAAATTAACTTACGGACAACTAGATCATAATCATATTTCTATGGCTAACCACAATCATGAACATATACAACCCTTCCATTCATCAAATCATTCAAATCATACATATAAGTATAGATCTAAATTTATCAAGACATGATCTAACCTCTACTAGTATAAATATAATCACGGCTTCAATAATCCAACATGAATATAAATCCTATTCACCAAAGGTGACATAATATCTAGCATACTTGATCACAAATACTACCTATGACATGGAGACATGTATTAAACCCTAAAACACCATACAATCAACTAAGATAATCCGTTCATGCATAAATCCCATCTCCAACATATTCATACATATATTCAGGCTTCACTCTCAACTCATCACAATAATATATACTCAACCCTATTCTTGATTCATCTTCTATCAACATCATCCTAGAGACATGAATCTAGAATTTAAAAGAAGGGTTAAAAAGGCTTACTTGATTGATGAATACCTTGAAGGAGTTTTGAATGAATCTCAACTCCTAGATGTCTAAATTCGTCCAAAGAAGATGAAGGAAGCATGGCCATGGTTGATGAAATCATTCGGCTACGAGAGAGGGAGTGTTCAGTCAAGAGAGAGAGAGAGAGAGAAGAGAAGAAAAAAGTCCATTAGCATACTTAAACACACATATGTTCATTAGAGATTGAAGATTAGCGAAGATGAAGTTGATTGAATAAACCTACCTTGAAGGTGTTCTTGAGCCTTCACAAAATTTCTGGTTTTTTATCCAAAAGAGCAAGTTAGATTTTGGAGTTTGATGTTAAAAATGGTGTGGATGGACTCACAGTAGTGAATAGATGAAATCTGGAATTTTTAGAAGAAATTTGAAGTGATTTGGAGAGGAATTGGGCGAAAAGAAGGAGTAGGTGTTCTTGGTGTGCTATGTGTTCTTGAAGGTTGAAGAGAATAGTGAGTTTTTGGGATTGGAGACTGTCGAATTTCTGTAGGGATTAGGGCTTCCGAATTGCTTGTAGGGTTTTAGAAGATGATTTTCTGGTTTGGAAGGGAAAAGGAAAGATTAGTTGTTGAAATCCTTAAAGAATATTTTTGGGAAGCAAATTTGGAAACTAAATATAACAAGAATATCTTTGATTATTGGAGAGCTTTTGGAAAGCTGCCATGGTCGACTGCTTGTGCAGTATTTCGGCTAGATGAGAGCTGGTTGAAGGAGGCTAAGGGTGGTCGAAAATAAGAAGTATAATGGTGGAGGAAAGGTTTGGTTGTTTGAGGGATATTTTTATGGAAGGTTGCTAAATTATGCTGGTTGGAATTTTGGTAACTAATCAAGCATGATTGCAGAGATTTGTTGGAGAGATTTTCGGGTAGCCATGTCTGAATTTCGTACAGAAGCTTGGGGAGGACAATGGAGTTCAGCTCATGGTTGTTTAAGGAGGGTTTGTGCAGAAGAAAGCTGAGGTTTCGGCTATGGGTGAATTAGAAAACAAAGCTGGAAAGTTTTCCTACACAGAATTTTCGCAAGGCTGGAATTTTCTGGACAGTTTTCAGCTGCCATTTTTCAGTCAGCTTGCAGAGAGTTTGAAGGGGATTTCAGGGGTCTTTCAAGGCTAGTTTCCAGCCTTCTTTATGGAGGAAAAATGTGGCTAAGATGCTAAACAAAAATTGAAAGAAGACAGCTTGGATTCGGACCTCCACAGCTGCGATTTTGCCAAGGGATTTTTCTAGTTTTGCACAGCCTTTGTGCAGTCCGAAAATGGCAAAAAAAATTCAGGTTTCAAGCTGATCAAAAATGGCCATTTTCTGGAAGCATTTGGGAGAGAATAATGACTAAAAATTTTAACACCTTGAAGCCACAAGAAGCTCACAAATTAATTCATAATGCAAGAGAACAATAAATATCCTAAATTTCGGTAAAAAATTTACCTAAAATTAGAAAAAATTACCTACAACATTTTAACTATGGGAATTCAAGAAAAATCATACATTTATGTTCTCCTATACATGGGCAAGCAAAATATGCATCCTTTTTTCAGAAATCAAAGCTCTTTTAGTGTGGATTAAAGATTGAGTTTTTGTAAAAAATGAAAGATTTAGAGAATTTTAATCATTAGAATCACCAAAAGGAGGATAGATTGATACTTTAGAAGTGTTTGGGAGGTGATGAATTGTTGTTCAAAGGAGGTTGGTTCCTTTGATTTCCCCCAAATTTGAAAGAACCCTGCCTAGGTTGGTTTGCACTGCTCCAAGAGAAGTTAGGGTGATTTTTCCAACTAGAATTGTAAGTAGAGCTATAAGGATTGTTACCTAGATGACCATTACCTGCAAAGGCTGCTTGTTCCGTGGTTTCTTGGGGTGAACCCATATTTTGGCACTCATGATTTAGGTGCCCTTCTCCACAAAAATCACAACTTACATTTAGGACTTAGCCTTGAGGCATTACCATTTGTTCCATCTTTTAAGTCAAAGCTTCCACCTTAGCTTCCAAAGCTGCTACAACATCCACTTTGTTCACTCTTTGCGCACAAGTTCTAGACCTTGCACTTCTCCAAGAATAGTTATTAGAGGCCAAATTTTCAATAAGATCGAATACCTATTCCGGAGTCTTATGATTGATGGAACCCCCTGCAGAAGAGTCCACCGCTTATCGTGTTGCAAACGTAAGGCCATTAAGAAAGATGAGCATCTACATTCCTAGGTCAAAACCGTGGTATGGGCACTTTCACAACATCTCCTTGAACCTCTCCCAATTTTCATACAAAGGTTCAGAATCTAATTGTTGGAAGGCAAAAATTTCGTTTCTGAGTTTGGCTATCCTAGCTCGAGGAAAACATTTGGCAAGGAATTTTTCAGTTAGGGCATTCCAAGTGGCGATGGAACCTGTGGGTAAAAACTTTAACCAAGATTTGGCTCTATCTCTCAAAGAAAAAGGAAAAATTCTTAGCTTTATGGCATATTCAGAAACACCATTCATTTTTAAAGTATCACAAATTTCGAGAAAACTAGCTAGGTGGGCATTGGGATCTTTTTCAGGTAGCCCATCAAATTGGACCATATTTTGGACCATCTGGATGATATTGGGCTTTATTTCAAAATTATTGTTGGGATGTATACCCTCTTAAACTAGGTTTATGATGTAAAAAAATCGAATGTTTTAATAAAAGAATTTATTTTCAGAAATTGTTTGTGAATTTACAATTTTATTTGTGTACAATTACGTTTGAAAAAGACCCATTGTGTTTAAATAATTGGTCCATGTGAATGGGGGTCTTTCACAATAAGGTATGAATCATGGGTTACTTAACATATAAACTTTTGTTCTTAACCGATTGATGAGAATGGGAATCTCATCATATCTAGGTTATTATGTTGTGAATTCTAAATGGGGAATGGCTTAACTTTAGCCAGTGAGTAGTCCACTCACTTCATGACATAAGCATATTTCGAATACGTAGAACAGGACCTATAGTAGTAGTTTCTAAAAGTACTATATGGTAAAAACCTAGACTACTACCGCTACAGCGTGGACTAGTACTCTATGACTTGAGTATGAGTTGGTAGTCTGACGAAACTGGAAGCATATGATTTGATATGCTATAGTTGAGATTCTATTGTAGAGCCAATATACTTGCATGTTGGGTATGTGTGACTAGTTAGTTAAGACAAATTTATACAAGATAGTTTCTATACTATATCGCCCCTTATGGTTGTCTGAATGATCTAAATATCTAGGGCCCTGGGAAACATGACTTGGATGTTTGTTTTAGGGTAGCTCCCTTGAAAAACGGAAATAATCCAGGAAGTCGTGGATCATTGAACTAGAGGCCTAAGGATGGTAGATGTTATTTAGAGAGATATTAGTACACTTCTTTCTCTCTGAATGAACGGCGATGTATAGAGGGGTATTTTAGTCATTACACCTGTAGGTCAGAGACTTTGCTAACGCAGCACTATCCTTGGGGTCAATATTTCTTTATGGTGATATTATGAAATATTTAAAATGTAAAATATAGCTATTTATATAGCAATGGTATTTTGGTCATTTTAGTAGCCAAGGTGATGTGTCTTTTGGTCCCCAGTATAGACCGTGAGTCCTAATTAAATACGGGCTACGGAATTGATCTTGAATTAAATAGAATTTATTTTATTTAAATAGCCTGATTTAATTATTGTGCTAGAATAAAATAAAGGTCCATGGAGAGAGAATTAATTAAATTAATTTAGTGGGCTAATTAATTATTCAGGGCTTTGGCCCAATTTGAATAATTAAAGATTAACCTGGGACTAAATTAATATAGGCTTATTAATTGAACTAGTTTATTTGGGCTGGAAAATTAATAATTAATTAAGTCCAAAAGGTTAAACTAAGAGTCCAATTGCCCAATCCAGTTTAACCTAGGGTTATATTTAGGTTAAACAGGAGGATTGGAAACAATGTCGTTGTTACAGAACACACACTCTGAGAGACGGTTTCTTCTCTGTGGAAAAGGCCAAACGTCTCTCTCTATAGAAAAATTCCCTAGCTTATTAGTTGTTCATCAAACAGTAGTTAGGCAGGCCATATACTGGAAGACCGAGATTTCGGTGTTCATATACATGCAAAGGCGGAGTAGGAGGCTTGTAGGAATCGCACCAGAAGCTTCTACCAGCACACCTACCCCAGTTGCACATGTTCCGGTCCAGCCATCTTTAAGAACCAGAAGAAGAGGTAAAATTTTTAAAACTTCGGGTTTTGGATAGGGCGCAACCAGCGCCAGCTAGGGCAGCCGGCGCCGGCACCGGCCCTGTCCTGGAATCTCCTATTGTGTTTTTTCAGTTTTTTATGTTCGCTTCCACTGTGTGCCCTATGTTTTTCCGCTTTCCATGCCTTCAATTATTTGCATCCACCCTAGGTCTAGTGATACTTGAGCCCATGCCCAAGATTGTAGGTTTCACAAAGTCATCCATGACCCTCATGTTGTTGCCAATGTTATTGTTTTGAGCACCGTCTATATCTATGAGTAAGTTCCTTTTGATTGTCCGATGGATTTTTAATAATGTCCTTTCGATTTCAAGATCAAAATCTATTATATCGCCTTCAGATTATCGAGTCATGTACCAAGGCTAACACTTAGAAAAGACATGAAGAGAGTTAGATAATCACAATTAACAAAACAAATTAATCAAGTAAATGTCAATCAAAGTTAGTACGTTAGATTACAAAGATACATAAGATACGAAAGATGGTACCATTTTGCAAAAAAAAACAATTGTACACATTTATATATTTAACTATTTACATATTTACATGGTTAAATCAACAAAATCCAAGCTTTCATGATATTGTTCTCCAGCAACGGTGTCAAAAACTTGATGTGTTCGAATTTGGGTATAAAAATCATATAAAAATAAACACATTCCTAATCAAGTCAAATTAAAATGTTAACCCTAAATTATACATACGAGCAAGCATACTCATCATTAAGTATAGCATAGGGTTTAAAACGAGTGTCGATCCTTAATGAACAAGTATGCCTTAATCACTTTTCTTTCATTGTTTAACCGACTCAATAAAGTGAAAAAGAATAAAAAGAAAAAATAAAATAATGTAAAAGAATATGTACATGTCAATGATGGAGAATTATGTAACTCAAACTATTATTTTGACAACCATGATCTTAAAGTACCCAATCATTGTTATAACTAATCATTCTCTTGGCATTATGAAGGATTAAAATAGATTCACTTCTTTTTTCAATCCATGAAATCACTATCTTCTAGACAAACTAGCATCACATATTCTGTTTCAACTAATTCACCCAAAAGATGCATTAAACACAATCTTTGATTAAATTTTCATATTCTGGCAAACTTAAAACATGCAATTAACCAATGAATCCATATTTTGGCAGACATCAATTAACCTTTAATTACTCAATTCTTAGTAATTAACCCATTTTCAAGCAAGTTAATAGACAATAAATATGAAATTAATGAATTGAGACCACCATCACCTCTTTTTCAAGCAAGTTAATGGAAAGAAACAACAAATTAATCTAGTAATCAATATAAGTAATTAAATACCAATAATAACAATCAATTAATCAAAATATCAAAGTAACTGTAAAAATCATGAATATTGAAAATAATGTCAAATTACAAAAAAAACAATTAATACATCATTGTTCAAGAAAAGAAAATAAAGTTAAAAGAAAACACTCATAGACAATCCTCCTTCTTCCTCCTTCGTAGACCTTCTTGTACAATCCTCATTGATTTGATGAATTCCTCCTTGATTTTAAGTGATTTGTGTTTTGATTCGTGAATTCATGATGTGTCTGGATTTAGATATAAAAATCATACAAAAAATAAGTACATTTCCAATCAAGTTTAAATTAAAACGTTAACCCTAAATTACACATATGAGCAAGCATATTCATCATGAACCGAGCATAGGGTTCAAACGAGTGTCGATCCTTCAGGAACAAGTAAACATTAATCACATTTCTTTCATTATTTAACCAACTCAATAAAGTGAACAATAAATATAAAATAAAATAAAAATATATACATGTCAATGATATAGAATTATGTAACTTAAACCATTATCTTGGCATACATGACCTAAAGTACTTAGTCTTTATAATAACTAATTATTCTCTTGGCATTATGAAGGATAATATAGATTCATTTCTTTGTCCAATTCATGAATCCCTATCTTCTAAG
The DNA here is from genome assembly GCA_026120185.1 of Voacanga thouarsii. Lineage (NCBI taxonomy): Eukaryota > Viridiplantae > Streptophyta > Magnoliopsida > Gentianales > Apocynaceae > Voacanga > Voacanga thouarsii. Next base: position 4,818,067 of record JANUWF010003385.1, read on the forward strand.
TAACTTAGCATCACATATCCTGTCTCAACTAGTTTTACCCAAAAGATGCATTAACTATAGTCCTTGATTTAATTCCCATTCCTGGCAAATTATGCATGAAATTAACTAATAAATCCATATCCTGGCAGATATCAATTAACCTTTAATTACTTTGTCCCTACTCTTAACCCCTTTGTCCAAGCAAGTTAAAGGAAAGACCCAACCAATTAATCTCGTAATACGCACAAGTAATCAAATACCAAGAATAACAATCAATTAATCAAAAGATCAAATAACTCTAAAAATCATGAATATCTACAACAATGTCAAATTACAATAACACAATTAACATATCATTGTTCAAGATAAAGAAAACAAAGTTAAAGAAAGCACTCATAGACAAGCCTCTTCCTTCTTCCTTTGAAGACCTTCTTGCACAACCCTTCTTGAATTGAAGAATTCCTCATTTGATTTGAGTGATTTTCTATGATGATCAATGAATTCTCCCCTTTTCCCTTGTGTTTTTCATCTATTTATAGGCTTAGGAAGTGCCTAAACTCGTAGGTACAATGTTCTTGGTCGAGTAGAAGTTGAAAGATACTAAAACTCCACAGATTACCAAAAATCACGTAGAAAAAATAAGCACCGCCTTAACTTCAGGGCACAGTCGGCACTGCCTTGGCTCTCGGAGCCAGCGCCGGCTGTGTTCTGGTTCTCTACTTGTTCGCCGATTTTTTCCAAATTTTGCACAATGAAGACCAAAATGTAGCCGGCGCCACCTTGACTCTTGAAGCCAATGCCGGTTCCACTCTGTTTTGCTCAGTTTCACCAATTTTTTCTTCGCTTCGAAGTTCGTGTCAATAGTGCATGGTCGGCGCCGGTTCCTCTGTCCTAGCTGGCGCCGCCTGTAATCTGTTTTGCGACATTTTTGTTTCGTTCTACCCCAAAAATCTGCAATAATGAACAAAATACCTTTCCAAGGGTAAAATCTCAAATATGAAGGAATATGACTAGTTATTGAATAAAATGTATCACAAAAGAACCTCAAATAACTAGAAAAAAAAATATGACTAATTTAGCCCATATCATATTCCCCCACACTTAGCTCTTTGCTTGTCCTCAAGCAAAGTATCAAGAATAAGTAGGAAAACACAAGGTTTAACTCAATTAATTTCAAAACACTATTTTTAATGCTTTCTTTATTTAAGAATAAAACACATGGTACTACATCTTTCACAATCAATGCAAGACTTGTGTAAGTGATAAATGACTTAGTAGAACTATCTCAATACATGACAATATTCTCAAACCATTGGAAAGAATTTAGCTAAAAAAGATTATGCATTCCATAAGCTTACTTTTCATACACTCTCTCCACTAATCCGAGACATATCATGATTCTATTTAAATCAAGTAGGACTTTCAAGCTTATAATGTAAGGCTAAAGGCTTGTAATATAGCTTATCAAACAAAGGATATAGGAGAATCCAAAATCAAAGAAACTAAGAGTTCGCAAGAAAATGATAAACAAATGAATCAATAATTTTCAACTCTTCTTGCTCTTCTATTTCAAAAATCAATCAAACCATAACCTTGTATAGCAATTACAACTCCACTCAAGCAAATCCTGCATTTTTTCTTTTTCTCAACTCTTCTCATCAACTTTTCTTTATTTTTTCCACAAGATTACTCAAATTTCCAGCAATGGTGTCAAGTACTTTATATGAACTTAACTTTTTACAGCTCAATCATCATTCCTTTTGTGATCTTTTCTTTCTTCTTTTTTCAATAAGTTTTCTCTTCTGTTTCTTTTTCTTTCTTTTTCGCTCTTACTGCTGCTCTTCTTTTCTTTTCTTGTTTTCAATCTCTCTTTTCTTTTTCTTCTCTTTCTTTTCTTTCCTTTTTCTTTCCAGCTCAACTTATTGATCCATGACTGAAAGTAACAAGTCATGATCTTTATCCCCACATTCTTCCTCAACATTTTCTTACATATACTTTCATCCATCAAGAGTATAAAGATTTGGAAAATTATTCAAACTCTCAACAACAAGCAATTGACAAAATATTGTGACGGGTTTTAAAGAAACAAATCAACAATTTAGGCTCAAAATAGGCACTAGAGATAATATAACAATAGGTAGGTTTGAAAAGCTCAAACTATCCAAAAAAGGCCTATTACCGTCATCCCTAAGTTAAATCATAATTGATTTTCTTATTTCGCCTCGAGAGGTATTCAAGTAAGTTTTAGAATGCTCCATGAATTTTAGTAGAAAAACAGGTTTAAGAACAATGTAAAGCATTTGATCAAGAACTACTTCGTCCAAGTGAATGCAAAAAGTCATGCATAAGCCATAAACAATCTAGAACATATGCTCTATAATCTATCATAAAGACATGCATTAAAAATACAATTTGAAAGTTAACCAAAAATTTGAAAAATTTGTTGAAAATTTTGCAATCAAAGATATATCAAAAGGATGGAGTATAGCAAAAAGAATGAAGTATAAAAGAATGAAGAAGACTTCTCAATTTAACCACTCCCCTACACTTAAACTGGACATTGTCCTCAATGGCCAAACAAATAGAACAAGGAAATATCACCATGGGACCAAAAATAAAAGAGGAAAAGGGGAGAAAGAAAATACTTCCATACTTTGTGCTCAAAATCAAATTCTTTCTCAATTTCAAATATTCCAAAGTAGCTCAATACTAAGAAAACACCAAGATAATTGATAAAAACTTGGACAAAGTATATCACCAAACTACTCCCCTACACTTAAATTGGACAATGTCCTCATTGGCAAAAAAGAAACACAAGAAAGCATCTCCAATAGATATCCAAGCTTGAGGTAAAGAGAATGGCTTGTCCAAAAGGACTTTATGCCTAGAAAACAAAACAAAAATAAAAGCATAAGGAAAATAATAAAAACATACCTAAATAAAAGAAAATAAATTAAAGAAAATGACTAAAATAATAAAAAAAATAAAAATAAAACAAAAACTCTCTACACCCATCATGCTTCCTCATCAAACCTTTTGAAAAAAAATTAAAACTCAAAATAGAAGATAGGCATAATGAATGTAGAATGAAGAATAGAGGATTTTGAAAAATGGAAGGTTCATGAAAATAATTTTTTTTTTTCACTAAAGCAAAACACATAAACATCTTTCTCTAACATTTCTTTAGATACACAAATATTGTTGTCAACATATAAGTGCACATGGTTTCTAAAGAATGCATCAAGCTTGCAATCATCGATTAACCCTTCAAAAGAATTTTTACAATTTAAAATACTCCTTTAAACTTAGTGTTTGAGTTCCTAAAGATGTGATTGGGAAATCCTTACTTTTCAATGCTTCTACAAATACCAAGTTACCTCTCTGAGATTGGGGTGAAGGGTAGAATTCGTCAACATCCTTAAAAGGTTTCTTAGAATGAATGATAAATCCAACTTCTTGAAGTATGTTGAACTCCATACATCATCATTAGGACCATTGTTCTCCAAGAAGTGAGAAGAGCCTAAGAAATCATGTGACAAAGAAATATTAGAATTATGAGCACATAGAGCAGAATCAAATATCTCTCTTGCCATATCATGCAATTATCTCTCATAGCCTCTATTTTTTTCATGGTCAATTATACGGGCTAGCATGAACTCATGAGTCTCCTCAACAATCTTAACTAATTGTTTCTTTTGATCACCCAATCATTGCGAAACTTCTTTATGCCACTGAACAGATGAATTTGTATTAGCAACAAAAGAATTCACTAATGCTTCTAATGACGTCTCACTAAAAACATCAATGTTAGCTTGTAATTTTTCCAATCTATTATCAATACACTAATCTTTAAAAAAAACGAAATAAAATGATGAACATGCAGGAATGATGAATAATGCAATTTAATTCATGAAGAAAGAAATAAAAATGAAACAAAACAAAATCTACTATATCGCCTTCAAGTCATGGGATCATGTACCAAGGCTAACACCTAGCAAAAGACAAGACGAAAGTTAGATAACAGAATTCATGATTACAACAAAATTAAAAGAATACAAAGTTAGTTAATAGAATATAATCAAAGTTAGTCGGTTAGGTTACAATGGTATACACAAATACACAAAATACAAAAGATAGCAACTTTCTATGAAAAGAACCATTGTACATATTTACATGGTTAAATCAATAAAATCCAAGCTTTTATGCTATTGTTCCCTGGCAACGGCGCCAAAAACTTGATGTGTCCATATTTGGGTATAAGAATCATATAAAAAATAAGCACATTTTCAATCAAGTTTAAATTAAAACGTTTACCCCAAATTATACATATGAGTAAGCGTACTCATTATTAACCGAGCATAGGGTTCAAACGAGTGTCAGTCCTCCAGGAAAAAGTAGACATTAATCACTTTTCTTTCGTTGTTTAACCGACTTGATAAAGTGAAAAATAAAATAAAATAAAATAAAATAAAATAAAATAAAAATATATACATGTCAAGGATGTAGAATTATGTAACTTAAACCATTATCTTGACATACATGACCTAAAGTACTTAATCTTTATCATAACTAATTATTTTCTTGGCATCATGAAGGATAATATAGATTAACTTCTTTGTCCAATCCATGAATTCCTATCTTCTAAGTAACTTAGCATCACATATCATGTCTCAACCAGTCTTACCCAAAAGATGCATTAATCATAGTCCCTGATTTAATTCCCATTCCTGGAAAATTATGTATGAAATTAACTAATGAATTCATATCCTAACAGACATCAATTAACCTTTAATTACTTTGTCCTTACTCTTAACCCCTTTGTTCAAGCAAGTTAAAAGCCAACAAATATGAAACTAATGAATCGAAACCACCATCAACCCCTTTGTCCAAGCAAGTTAATGGGAAAACCCAATCAATTAATCTCGTAATACGCACAAGTAATCAAATACCAAGAATAATAATCAATTAATCAAAAGATCAAATAACTCTAAAAATCATGAATATCTACAACAATGTCAAATTACAATAACACTCATAGACAAAGAAAACAAAGTAAAAGAAAGCACTCATAGACAAGCCTCATTCTTCTTCCTTTGAAGACCGTCTTGCACAACCCTTCTTGAATTGAAGAAATTCTCATTTGATTTGAGTGATTTTCTATGATAATCAATGAATTCGCCCATTTTCCCTTGTGTTTTTCATCTATTTATAGGCTTAGGAAGTGCCTAAACTCGTAGGTACAATGTTCTTGGTCGAGTAGAAGTTGGAAGATACTAAAACTCCACAGATTATCAAAAGCCGCGTAGAAAAAATCAAGCACCACCTTAACTTCAGGGCACAGCCGGCGGTGCCTTGGCTCTCGGAGCCGGCGGTGCCTTGGCTCTCGGAGCCGGCGCCGATTGTGTTCTGGTTCTCTACTTGTTCGCCGATTTTTTTCGAATTTTGCACAAAAAAGACCAGAATACAGTCGGCGCCGCCTTGACTCTTGGAGCCGATGCCGGTTCCACTCTGTTTTGCTCTATTTCACCAATTTTTCTGTCACTTCGAAGTTCGTGTCAATAGTGCATAGCCGGCACTGGTTCCTCTGTCCTAGCCAGCGCCGCCTCTAATATGTTTTGCGATGTTTTTGTTTCGTTTTATCCCAAAAATCTGCAATAATGAACAAAATACATTTCTAAGGGTAAAATCTCAAATATGAAGGAATATAACTAGTTATTGAACAAAATGTATCACAAAAAATCTCAAATAACTAGGAAAAATATGATTAATTTAGCCCCTATCAATTCATTGTTTAATCTTATGTTTTTCCTCTATTTATAGGCTTTGGAAGTGCCTAAATTCATCCCTCTAGGGTTTCTGGCCAAATAGAAGTCGGAAAGTACTAAAACTCTAGAATTTGCCAAAAATGTGAACGAAAATCGAGGCACCACCTCAGTACCAGTGTACAGCCGGCGCCACTGTCGTGCCTAAGGCTGGCGCCAGTTGTGTTCTGTTCTCCAGTCTATTCATCGATTTTTCTTGATTTTTGCGCCACTTCTTCCAAACTGCAGTGGCGTCGCCTCTATTATGCTCCAAGATGATTTTGCCTTATTTTACCCCTAAAAATCTGAAATAATGCACAGAATACCTTTTCAAGGATAAAATCTCAAATATAAAGAAATATGACCAGTTATTGTACAAAATGTATCACAAAATGGCCTCAAATAACTAGGAAATATATAACTAATTTAGGCCCGATCAAAGATATAGGACAAAGTGTAAACTTTCTTCCATTTTTGCACAAAGTGTAGGTATTTTTCCTCCCATGGTGAATCACATCTCTATCATATAGCCAAGGTCTTCCTAACAATAAAAGTCCAACGTGCATGGGAAAGACATCACACATAATTTCATCCTTGTAATTCCCCATGGCAAATTCCACTTTAACTTGTTTATTTACCTTCACCTCACCACAATTGTTTAACCACTGAAGCTTCTAAGGTCTAGGATATTTCAAGGTCTCCATTTCCAACTCCTCTACTAATATAGCACTAATCACATTCTTACAACTCCCACCATCAATAATCAAGCTATATGATTTTTGTTTGATTTAACACTTTGAATAGAATATATTCTCCCTTTATAAATTCCTTTCTCCTTCAATCACACACACTTCTATAATCTCCTTCATAATACCAATCAATAAGCATGGTCTCTCAATGCATTCTTATCTTTTTCATTCATTTTAATTTCTCCACTAGAGTTGGTGTCGCTTCGCATTGTTGAACTAGGTAGCTTATTCTTACTAATCTCACTTCTTCTTATTTGTTATTGCACCACCTCTAGCCAACGCTTCTTTTTCTCCTCTTGTTGATACGAGTTTTTGCCTATTTCATAAGTATTTAAAGTATTTTTAGGACCTTCATCCATAGCACACTTTTGCTCATTCTCCACCTCATTGTTTGAATTCATTTGCTCTTCAAAAAATTCTACTCCATTTTTCTCAACTTCTTCTTGCCTATTCTTCTCTATCACTTCTAATGGATGTGACTTTTCTTCTAGAAAGAATAAGATATTGTGGAACTCCTTAATCACCCTATTAGTGCCCATCTCACTTTATTTTTTCCACTACACTCAAAGCATTTAAACAAATTTTCCATTCTTCTTTTCCTTCCATAATACTCCACCAAATCTCTTTTCCCATATAACGGAGGTATCAACTTTTTATTGTACTTCGACTCCCCATTCTCCACATCCCACTCAAACAAGATTCCTTACCATAGCCATACCCTTCACTTTCACTATCACTCCAACTAGTTATTGTAAATTTTCTTTCAAGAGAATCTCCCACAAAATTTAAGTAGAAAACACAAAAGAAATTCCACACTTCACTCTCTCACGTATTTATACTCAATTTTTAGTGGTCACTCTTCACTCGTGTTTACACTCTTCTTGGCTTTTATCTTAATGAGCTCATCCTCTTACCTTTTTCAACACTCAATTCCTCAAAGATTTCTTCCCTAAACAACCTCTCTAATTGCTTAGGAATTAGTCTAACTAGATAAGTCAAGCCAACCCTCTAAGAACAATCAACTAGGGGTCTTAGGAAATTCAAATAACACTTGATTGTTACCAAAGAATAAGGTAAGTTCAAGCGAGAATTTAAAGAAGTAAGAATTTAACAAACTCAAGATTTTCAAGAATGACTTATGAATAGACTCACTAAGAAATCACCACAAGGATTTAAGGTAAGAAAAGTTAAAAGCAACTCCAAGTATCTTAAGAGAATTCAAAGCCAAGTATTTAACCACTAATGATAAGAAATATTTTAATGAAGTCAATTGGAAGTGGAAGATGCTAGCTAAGATCTCATACAAAGCATTATATATTCACTTAAGCATTTCATCAAATATATAGTAAGTAACTATTTAAATGAAGGATTTTCAATTGTTTAGATGCTACCAAAACCTCAAGGATACAATTTTGATGCTCAATCGACTCATTCAAAGTAACAATAGCACAAGGAATTTACTTAAGAAGAAATTTGATATGAACCAAGAATTCACTTAACAACTTCCCAAGCTATGATATAAATCACTAATGCAAATTCTTACTAGCAACACAAGACTAAATCCCACTCAAAAATAAGTTACTAAGCAAGTAGATCATATAAATTCATCATAGAAAGTATTTGGTAGTTATGTAGGCACAGTCAAGAGTCATTGAAGCAATACATCAAGCACATTGTATGCAAACTCGTAATTCAAGTTGCTCTAAAATTTTTCACTTTTATAACAGCTTCAAAAACGTAATATTCACAATAAAATCAATCCCTAATTATTATATTAAATTCAAAGAACAATTTCAAAGTAAGAACATAGACAAATTTTGAGTTTTATATATCACAAAAATAGCACCAATATGAGTTACGGGATTTGAAAATTTGCAGCAATATTTTCTACTTGTTTTAAGCTCCAAATCACAAATCTTCACGCCAAAAGATTCATCAAATATCATACCAACATACAAGATCAATTTAACATTAAGTTTATGACATAATTTTGAGTTATATTCATTCAAAAACGGTGACAAAAATCTGAAAAAAAAAATTCACAAATGCTTGAAGAGGATTATACATTTGTCCAAAGAAAGTTGTGTTAATTAGAATTAACACAACCTTACTCTGATACCACTTTGATACTAGCACAGAAGTACCTTAAGATTTGTTGCTCAAAGAAATTCAAAAAGCCAGCCCAAAGACAAGAACCCTAGGTAAAACAAGACACCTAGAACCCTGTAATATATTGAATTGAGCTAACTAAATCAACACACAAATACTCTTAACCCAAGAAGGATCAAGAATAAATTAGATGGAAAGATTTAAGCACCTAATTTGGAACCTAGAAAGAACCTTAGATGAACAATCAACCAAGACCCAATTCTAGAAAACTAATTGAATTATCCTAAGAAGATTAGAAACTAGATTCTTATGATAGACGCGTTCCTAAGAAAAATCTTGATTAATTTGAGAATCATCTAAGAGGATCACCCTTTCAACTCTCTCAAAGAGTTTCTTGAATTCAAAATGTCTAATGTCTCAAAATTGTATTTACAAGAGTTACAATTGGGTATATATAGAACTCCTAGTCTAAGCTAGTAAAAAAAATCCTAAAATAAGTGAATTTTGGCCTTTGAAACTATTACAAATCAAGGATAAGTGAAATACAACTGAAATAATGTCAAATAAAACACAAAAATATTTTTAAGAAATTTGCATGGCTATGTATAATAGTTGTATGGCCGTGCCACCATCAAGTTTCATAGAAACAAGCTATGCACGGGCAGATGCACAGTCGTGCAACTGGCCATGCATAGTGCATGGCTTCATGCACAGCTATACTATTGGCTATGCATCCAACTTCTGGGAGTAATTTTCTTTTACAATCTGCATGACTTGATGCATGGTCGTGTATTCAAGTCATGCATCCCCTGTTACACTCTTCCAAACTTGATCAAACACTTCTTCTTAGATTTCCTTAGCCATTCATTGATCTTCCACTTGAATTAACTTCTCCTTAAGCTCATTTTGGCTCTTCAATTAGCTTCCAATGGTTCTTGATCTTCTATACATAATTATGTTGAATTTGATCTCCTTTAATCTCCTATTTTGGCACCCCATTTCTTGATTATCTTCTTGGCTCTTACTTGTACGCATGGATGGCTTGAAAATCACCTTAAGACCTCTTGAATATTGAATCTTTCCAAGAAAACTTGAAGCAAAGTTTGGCTATCCATCCCCCTTATTTGAATAGTCCTTCATGCCCATAATAGATCACATCAAGAACAAATAATTGAAGAAAATTAATTAAAACTCACACAACCAAAATAACATAATAAGCACAAATAACTAATCACCATAGAGTAAAAATCATAGATCTAAGAAAAATATATCACCCCAGAGCATAAATATAGGGTACAACTATTTATTACAATTAAAAATCAAATCGTAATACAAATATTACAAAGTAAAATAACAAGGAAAAGGGTACGAAAACACTCATAGATAAGTTATTTCTTCCTCTTCCTTGAGATCTCCTTGTAACCCTCTCTTTTTCTTCTTCAAATCTCAAGTTCCTCATCTTCTCTTGTGAAACTCTCTTCTCTTGGGGTTTTGAAGAGAAAGCAAAATCCAAGAACAATGTATTTTAAGGCTTAAAAGAGTTTTTAAAGCCAAGAACAATGTATTTTAAGGCTTAAAAGAGTTTTTAAAGAAAATGTCCCATACGTTTCAAAAAACTCACCGAATCTGCATTTCTGTGGCAAGTGGGTAGCCTACGGAAGTGGAAGTTCCTGGGCCGCCAAGTTGCTAGACTAGGCATCCTATGCTTTGTTCTAGGGGGCCTAGGGAGGTGATCTTCCCTAGGCCACCTTCTTCACTTTCTTCTTGGCGTAGAGTTTGTTCCTAGGTAGCCTAGGGCTAGTTCTCTAGGTCACCTCTCTCGTGGATATACTACATTTTTGTTGTGCTTTGGGCAGCCAAAAGAAGTTGAAGTTCGCTTGGCCGCCTTATTCCTTCCCCTGGCCACCATGTTATCTCTAGGCGACCTAGCGAAGTCTCACTTTCCTTGGTCACCATTTCTCTATACATTTATTCCAATTTTGTTTATTTTTCATCCTTTTCCTTATTTTTATCTCTAATTAGTATTTTCTCTATTTCTTATAGATATAGGATAAAAGAAGTGTAGTGAGTAGTGATTTAAATAATAATTTATCATAATTAGAGCACAAAAGCACAGAAAAATATGTATATGATGTGCCACGATCATCATGTACTCCTACACTAAAACCTTTGCTTGTCATCAAGCAAACCACAGTTATTCACAAAATAAAGAATTTACTACTATGCAAATATAGCATCCTATATTTATTCACAACTTAACTAGTGTACAAATCAAGAAAAATACATTATTTCATATGGACAAAAGAATAACTAATTTATAAGTAAGATGAACAAATTCTACACATTATTCTAGGTGAACTTAAAAGCATAACTTAGCATATATGCAATAAGGTCAAAATAGTATAGAGATTATTTCTTTCTCCATCTTAGAATTCATCTCAACATCAATCTATCCAAGTTAATCCCATGTATACCTTATATTAAGCTAGACACAACCAAGAACCTCAAAGTGAAATTAAACAAGTTTATGCCAAATAAGTATGATTCACTCTACTTCTCTAATCAATATTTCAAATAAAGTGATACATTTAAGATAGGATCAAACGACTCACTAAAGTCTTGTGGCTTACCCCAAGTATATACAAATAATACAACACACTATGACAATACCTCACACTTTGATATAATAATACAACGATACATTTCAATTTGAATTGGCAAAGTATGGGGCTTTCATTTTTTATTACTTTTCTTTCTACAAAGGAAATGCATTTATAATGATTTAACTTAAATGCTATTTTTGCATCCTTTGGGTTTTTGCCTTATGCTTTTTTTTTTTTTTCCTTGCTTTTATTCTCTTCTTTTTCATCACACATTGTTTTTCGTTATAGGACATACACTTTATATTCCTAGAGCTTTTTTTCTGCTCACTTCAGTAGTGCATTGAGTAACCTATCTCTTGCTCCTATTTGCCTTTTTATTGAAAAATACAATAAACAATTGAAGATTAGTATAATATAACATACAAAATAAATAAATAAATAAATAAAAATTATCACAAAAATAGAAATAAGCCAATGATCCACACTCTATATTTCATCAGAAAATTTTCATCAATTCTCAAAGTATTAAGCTTCACAATATTTTCAAAGGTATAAACAAGATTAGCTCACGTATCCAAACTTAGCCTATATTCTGCCCAATATATAAGTATACATAAAAATAACTTTCTTAGAAAAGTCTTAAGTAGACTTCTCAAGAAAAAAGACAAATAATAGCTCCATCAAACTAATACATATCAATACATATACCAACAAATCTTGAAAACTAACACAATAATGCCCAAAAAAAATCAAGAAAATTTGGCCCAAATGCAAAAACAAAAATTTTAACCTAAAAAAAAAAGAAAAATTGCTAAAATAAATAATACAAATTTGTAAAGAAAATATTATTCAACCTCTCCCTATGCTTAAATTGGACAATGTCCTTATTGTATACAAATTAAACAATATATGCATTTTCAATGGGATAAAAAGAAATAAAAGAGATGAGAAAGGTAAAACAAAACTCTCCCAAGCATCTTGAAGCTCAATGTGTTATAGGAGGAGAGGAAAAGGATGATCGTCCAAAAGAATAAAATCTTCAATCCTGCAAAAATAAAGAAAAAGACAACAGCATACCATGGCTAAAGAGATGGTAACAACAATACAAGCAAAATAATAGACAAAGGAAATAGTTCAAAAGTAAATGTACATCAAAAGGAAACAAGGTGTTGTTACCAAAAATGCATTAGTACTAATACTAATAAAAACTAACCCATCATATACTAAGATATATACACAAATATTATTAACAAGCCATAAAATCAATGAATATAATTAATATCAAAATATATATTAGGATCAAGAACTATAGTACATCCAATTCAACGAAGTCACAAAATAAATGAATAACCTAATATTTTTACTAAAGATACAACAAATCAATATATACATACTAATATACTCTCATCAATACATAACCTATATTCACAACAAATAATAATATACAAAGCACTAGAAGTATTATTTATACTAAAGGTCCTTACATATAATAAAGGATTACTACTACAATATCCACCAATTAATTAGTAATACAACTTTCAAATAATACAATAAGGTCTCCCAAATAATTACAAATTATCCTCAACACTAAAATCAATACTATATAAAAGATTACAAGAACATAAAAAAATTCCAAAAAAAAAAAATCAATAGTCCACAAAAATATAATATCAACTACACATACCAATCAACTCTTCAACTTATTCACTACTACTACAAATAAATTTTCAACCTCCAATACATATATATAGTACAACACCACCACCAAAAATATTAACTTAATGCTAAAAGAGAAACTCCATAACAACAATAACAATTTCCCAATAAAATATCCAATATCAACCAAATCTTAATAATATCTAACACCGTTACAACAATAACGAACTAAATCCTACTACACAACAAACAACCACAATAATTCTTATACAACAAGATCTCCTCAATTAGTAGTCATTTACCATAACATTTAATCCTAAAAAAAAAATACTAACATGACAAAAAATACAAAATTCCAAAACAACAACAATAATAATATACAACAACAAGGCTATATACAAGAACAAAACTTAAATCCAATGAATCTACTATATATATATATAATTTATTAAGATAGCAACAACAACAACAACGGTAATAATGCAAAAAGCATAATGATACGAGACATTAGAACCTAATACTTATTTAACTCAATGATTAAAAATAAAGAATTGAAACAATATATAAATATGGTATAAAAATGAAAATAACTCTATATACAAATAATGGTTAGTATTATGTACAAATATAGAACAAATATTTACATAAAGGAATTAGTAATATTCAAATATAATATATATATATATATATATATATATATATATAGCTAAATCAACAAGACTCGATATTTTCATGATATTGTCAATCCCCGATAACGGCGCCAAAAATTTGATGCGTATTTTTCGTATATTAGAAATAGTAACAACAATCCATATAAATCAAGATTTAAATTAAAATTCCAAACACTAAAAGCACATATACAGGCAAGTATATCCATCACATAGTATAGAGAATAACAAGCATCGAATCCACGAGAACTTAATAATTACTACTACTTTGTTTTAATCTCATTGTCTAGCTAAAATAAATATGTGAAATATAACTAATTAAACTACGCTAGGAGACCAATTAAGTTTTACACAAGGAAAAATCACAAGTTCATCAAGGAATTAGAAAGAGAGAAAGGCCATGTAATAAAAAAAATTATTTTATTAAATACCTCAAAGATAAGTACCTCTTAAATCCATAAATCTCAACTCTAGATGATAAATATTAAATTAGCCAAGTGGGGTGTTCTAATCTTAACCCCATATCTCGAAATTGTTAAGGTAGAATAAATAATTGAAGAAAATTAATTAAAATCCATACAACCAAAATACACAATAAGCACAAGCAACCAACACTATAGAGTAAAAATTATAGATCTGAAAAAAATACATCATCCCAAAGTATAAAAATAGGTTACAACCGTTTATTATATTTAAAAATCAAATATTGATTCAAGAATTACAATGTAAAATAATAAGGAAAAAAGTAAGCGAACACTTATAGACAAGCCATTTCTTCTTCTTCCTTGAGATCTCCTTGTACCCCTCACTTCTCCTTATTTAAAACCTAAGCTCCTCCTCTTCTCTTGTGAAAATCTCTTCTCCTAGGGTTCTTGAGAGAAAACAAAATCCAAGAACAATGTATTTTGAGGCTTTCTTGGGTTTTTAAAGCAAAAATCTCGTGCGTTTCAAAAAATTCGCCGAATCTCCGTTCCTGTAACGAGTAGGTTGCCTAGGGAACTTCCCTAGGCAGCCTTATTTCCACTAAGTTGCCAGACTTGGTGTCCTATGATTTGTTCTAGATGGCCTAAGAAGGTGTATCTTCCCTAGGCCGCCTCTCTCCTGGACTATTGCATTTTTGTTGTGCTTTGGCCTTGTTGTCTCTCAACTACCTTTACTTTCCTAGAGTCACCATTTCTTTGAATATTTATTCCTTTTTTGCTTATTTTTCTTCATTTTTCTCATTTTTATCTCCAATTGGTATTTTCTTTATTTTCTACAGAAATAAGATAAAAATGGTGTGATTAGTAGTGATTTAAATAAGAATTTATCACAATTAAAGCATAAAGTACTTAAAAATATGTATATGATGTGCCCTCATCACTATCATTGCAGATCTATAAGACTCTTTTTATCGTTCAGTATTTGTTAGAGGTTTTTCCATTTCATTTAGCCCAAAGACCATATTAGAGATATTTGGGGTTCCATATTTCAAAGATATCAACGGTCTTGGTAATGAGGTTAAATTGATTATAATTGATGGTGTAGTGCAATCTTGCCCGGAGGATGGATATATTAATCCTTCAACATTAACAGGGTTTTATTTTATCTTAACTAAACTGTCTTGGTATAACTTACTTCATATTGTTAACTTTTCAATTGTATTAAAAGATAGGGCTTTCTACTCTACAAGATAAGGCAAGAGTTGAAATTGAACATAGGCAATTTGACATTTCAACATGTTGTGAAGCATGCACAGATTACAATATACAATATCTCAGAGCTGTTGATAGAGGCTAAAATTATCATTATTTTCTAGTTATTTACGGTTATTTTGTGATACATTTGATATAATAATTAGGCATATTCCTTTATATTTGATATTTTATCTTGGGAAAGGTATCTTGGAGTTTTTATGCAGAATAGATCAAGAAAAAGGCAAAAATCGATACTGCAATGACACCAAAAAATAGGGGAGAAAACAAAGTAATATCGAGCTGAAACCAGCGCACGACCGGTGCCGACCATAAGGGACTAGACCGACACTGGCCCTAGGCTGCCAGAAGTGGCGTGGACTTCAAATTTTGCCTAGATTTGAGAATTTTCTAAGATTTTGGTATTTTTCAATTTGTACTCAGTCTAAAACTCTTAAGAAATGATTTTTAGCAATTTGGGAGCCTATTTAAACAAGAAAAACACAAGGGAAACATATGAATCTAAGGATTAAAGTTACAAATCAATCATTGAAGCGAGGATTCATCACTCAATATGCATTGTTCAAGAAGGTCTTCAAAGAAGAAAAAGAGAACTTGTCTATGGGTTCTTTCTTTTACTTTTGTTTCCTTTTTCTAAAACAATGATGTGATAATGTTTTATTTTAATTTGACATTATTTTGAGATTCAGGATTTTTGAGTTAATTTAGTCTTTTGATCAATTGATTATTATACTTGATATTTGATTACTTGTTTTAATTAAAGAATTGATTAATTGATTTTTCTTATTGACTTGCGTGCAAAAAAGGTTGATAGTAGTTTCAATTTAATTAATTTCAAATTTATTATCTCTTAACTTGCTTGCAAAATGGGTTAATTGTCAAGAATTTAGGCAATCAAAGATTAGTTAATGATTGCTAGAATATAGAGCTATTCAACGATTGATTTGTAGCTTAATCCTTGGATTCATGATTTTTGAGTTAATTTAGTTTTTTGGTCAATTGATTATTATACTTGATATTTGATTATTTGTTTTAATTAAGAAATTGATTGATTGACTCTTTTTGTTGACTTGCTTGCAAAAGAGGTTAATAGTGGTTTCAATTTAATTAATTTCATATTTTTTATCTCTTAACTTATTTGAAAAATGGGTTAATTGTCAAGAACTTGGGTAATCAAAGGTTAGTTGATAATTGTTAGAATATAGAGTTATTGGCTAATTTCATACTTTAAATCACCTAGAATATTGGAGTTTATGTAAGGATTAGTTTTAATGCATATTTTGAATAAATTAGTTGAGACAGAATATGTTCACTGATTAGCTAAAGGGTAGTGATTCCATGGATTACAAATGAAGTGGATCTATTTGAATTCCTTTATGATGCCAAGATACTAATTAATTGTGATAATTGTTAAGTAGTTTATTGTCTTCAGGAATATTTGTCTAATTGTATATTCTTTCATCCTTGAGTCATTTATATTTTTTTATATTTTTCTATTTATTCTCTTATTACTTTATTGGGTCGGTTAAACAATGAATGAAAAGTAACTAATGGTAATTGTTCCTTGAGGATCGATACTTGTTAATTTCTTATATTATGCTTAAGATGAGTATACTTGCTCATATATATAATTTGAGGATTTATATTTTAATTAAAACTTAGTTAGAGATGGATTTAAAATTGTCTATTTTTTATACATCCAAATTCTACGCATCAAGTTTTTGGCGGCGCTGCTGAGTGCTAAATGTTTCAAAATTTTTTAAAGTTTTCGAAAGTTTTCATTTCAACTGTTTTAATTGCTTTGATTTATAATAAGGTTGTGATTATCTTTCTTACTTGAGATACGATTTGTGTCATTCAATTGGTTGGATTTTTATAAAAAGTGAATTGGTCTATTGGATTGAATATGTTAAGTCTTAAAAATTTAAGTTAATATTGGCTATGCATTGGTATTTGAATATTATTTAACTTATCTCATTTAGATATGATTGATATGATGAATATGGAAAGAATTGTTGCTTAATTCTTGATGCACAGTGACTATAGTTATTCAGCTTCAGGTTGTGAATAAGGATGGTGAGGATTGAAAAGAAAGAGTGAAACTTTCTTTTAAAAAGAAAGAGTAAAATTTTCTTTTGGTGAGTTGGAAAAAATGAGTGGAAAGATATGTTTCATTGAAAGAAACTTCTCATTCTATTTGAAAAAAATGCTTATCTCACTTGGAAAGAAAAAAAAAATTGCTTAAAGAGGGCCAATATGGTTAATGAAGAGAAAAATACTTTCCTGAGGTCAATGCCCGAAAAGAATAGGAAAATGTTGATGACAAAAAAGGGGCAAATATGGTGCGTAAAGAGAAAACTATTCACTTGAGGCTAATTCCCTAAGTCATATTAAAAAAAAATAAGTATTGACAAAGAAAATTTTGAGCGTCTCTTTATTCGCTACTTAAAGTTGTGTAAATTTGTTTCTATAAATCTTGGATTGGTTAAATGGTTTGACCTGTATGATTTATGTTATTCATATCTTGGCTTGAAGGGTATAATAATTTTCAATGACTAAAGTATAAGCTTACTTAACTTGACTTCAACGGCCTTGATATGTTTGATCTAATACTTCGATTTACAAATGTTTTCAAAGGGTTGAAAGAATGACAAGATCATATTTAAAGTTTGAAGGAGAATTGTAGCTTTGTTATAGTTAAGATTTTTGAAAATTGAACTTGTGTTGTTTTAAGTTGTCTTAAGTACTTTGCTTGAGGACAATCAAAGAGTTAGGTGTGGAAGAATGTGATAGGGGCTAAAGTTATCATTTATTTCCTAGTTATTTGAGGTTATTATGTGATACATTTAATATAATAACTATACATCATATTCGATATTTTACTTTTGGAAAGATATGTTGGTGTTTTTATGCAGAATAAATCAAGAAAAAGACAAAAACTGACACTGCGACAATGCCAGCCGTGCATAGCACAGTAAACGTCGGCCCAAGACTGGAAAATAGGGGAGAAAATAGAGCAATGTCGGGCTAAAACCAGTGCACAGCCGGTGCCGACCATGGTGGACTAGACCGGTATCGGCCCTAGTCCATGGATTTCGTGCGGATTTAGGATTTTCCTAAGGGTTTTGGTATTTTCCAACTTGTACTCGGTTTAGTACTCTTATGAATGATTTTTAGCAACTTGGGAGCCTATTTAAGTAAGAAAAACGCAAGGGAAACACATGAATCCAAGGATTAAAGCAACAAATCAATCATTGAAGAGAGGATTCATTACTCAATGGGCATTATTCAAGAAGGTCTTCAAGGAAGATAAAAGGGGCTTATCTATGAGTTCTTTCTTTTATCTTTATTTTCTTTTTCTAGATTAATGATATGATCAATGTTTTTATTTTAATTTGACATTATTTTAGAATTCATGATTTTTGAGTTAATTTAATATTTTGATCAATTGATTATTATGCTTGGTATTTGATTACTTATCTTAATTAACAAATTGATTAATTGATTCTTCTTGTTGACTTGCTTGCAAAAAAGGGTGATAGTGGTTTCAATTTAATTAATTTCATATTTTTTATCTATTATCTTGCTTGCAAAAAGGGTTAATTGTCAAGAACTTGAGTAATCAAAGATTAGTTGGTGATTGCTAGAATATAGAGCCATTAGCTAATTTTATGCTTTAAATCATCTAGAATATAGGGGTTTATGTGATGATTAATTTTAACTCGTCTTTTGAATAAATTAGTTGAGACATAATATGTTCACTGATTTAGCTAAAGGGTAGTGATTCCATGGATTGCAAATGAAGTGAGTCTATTTATATTCCTTTATGATGTCAAAATAATAATTAATTGTGATAATTGTTAAGTAATTCATTGTCATGTCTTTAAGAATATTTGTCTAATTAAATATTTTTTTCATCCTTAAGTTGTGTGTGTGTGCATGTGCGTGTGTGTGTATATATATATATATTGTGTGGGTAATAAAAATTTTTTACTCGTAATTTCAAATCTCTGTGGTAAAAAGGTATTTTTACCCACACAATTTTTAAATCTGTGGTAAAAAAGAACTTTTACCTACAGAAACGTAGATGTGACAAAATAAAGTGTTACAAAAAAGATTTATATGCCACGAAATTCAAAATTGTGGTAAAAACTAAGGTTTCACCACAGATTTTGCTATGTTACAAATAAAAGCGTTGCTAAAAGCCACTTTTTTTGTAGTGAGTATACCCTTGTGCAACTAATCTGGCTTTGTTATGAGTGATATTTTCAAGCTCATCAATCTTGTTAAATACCTATTTGATTCCGATTACATTCACTTTCTTTAGTTTTGGCACAAGTTTCCAAACATCATTTCTTTCAATTTGTTAAGGTTCTTCTTCCATTACCACAATTTAGTGATCGTCTATCAGTACTTCTTTAACACTCTTCAGTTTTAATGTTGATGTATTACTTCACTATTTCTTTGTAATCAACCTTAGGCCTTTCTCTGGTTTTTTCTAAATTCATCCAATCTTCGAGTAATCAAATCTGACACTTTAAAGGAAGGTACTTTCTATTAAACTTCCATTTCCTATATGTTAGAGTTTGTTTCCTTTTCTTCATCAGTTTCTTCTCTTGTGTTCTTATTCAACTTCTACATGAATAGTCTCCTTATCATCCTTTAATATAATTATTTGTTTTGATCAATTAACAAAATATCTTAAATAACCATGCTGATTGTTTCCATATGACTCCTTTTGTTAAGCATCTAAAATGCTCTACTATTTTTAGAGTATCTAAGAAAAAAAATTTTCATCTCTTCTTGTATCAAAATTTTTTCCAACTACTCTCTATCATTAAGAATGTAACATTTATTACCAAAAATACGAAAATAGTTTAATTGAGGCATATGACCATTCTAGATTGTTTGAAAATATATGTCCAAAAATAGACTATGTATTCCTGTATTACGAATTATAATAAAATATTTCATTCATTAATGATTGTTTATTCACATATATTTACATATCAAGGTCCAAGTATGGCAAATAAATAACCTATTTGTTAGGCCTTCTTCATAGTAAGGTATAAGTCATAGACATTTGACATACAATAAAAATATTGTTCCTGATTTTTTAATGAAATTGGACATTTTTCAAGGTAAGATCATTATGATTCAGATTTTAATGAGAAGTGGTTTACCTTTAATCAGTGAGTAATTTTCTCACATTATTAGAATAAGCGTATTTGGAATACAAAGAATTGGACCTATAGTAATGATTTCTAAAAAAGTACTATATTTAAAGAAATCAAACTATACCTGCTACAATATGGACAAGTATTCCAAGACTTGAATATAAGTTGGTAATCTGGTGAAACTAAACCTATGCACTTTGATTTATGATAAGAGAGGTCTTTGTGTGAGATTAATAACTTGTACGTTGGGTGTATGACTCTAGTTAATTAAGATGGACTTATATAATAGAGTTTTTATACTTTATTTATTGGAGATAAATTACCCTTTTGTGATTGTCTAGGATAATCTAAATAATCTAGGGCTCTGGAAACATAACTTAATATTGTATGCTTTTGAATAGTTCCTAAAGATACGCAGGTACATACTAGAAATCATAGATTATTAGATTAGATGTCTAAAGATGGTAGATGTAATTGATAAATGTGTTAATACATTTTTTCTATCTCAATTATGGATGTTACGTAGAGAAGTATTTTCATCATTACACCTATATGTCAAAGACATTATATTTGTAATATTGTTCTTGCTGTCAATATTTCCATTTATTGTTAAATATAATATTTCAAATGATAAAATTTAGCTATTTGTTAGTAAGGGTATTTTATTTTAGTAGTCAAGAATAATATGTTTTTTGGTCCCCAAAGTAGCTTAAGTAACCTTAGTAATTTATTTACTATATGAGTTTATTAGATGAAATAAATATTGAAAGAATTATTCTATGGGTCCAATAATTATTTATTTGGGTTAGAATAAGATATTTAGCCAACTTATTAAATTATATTATTAATTAATTGTCTTGACTAATTTTATATTGGACCTAAGAGAAACAATTAATTAATAATAATAACTAAATATCAGTCTTAGACTATTTAAAGGAATGGGTTAAATCCTTGGCCTACCAAGGATAGAGAGGGACGACTACCAGGGTTTGGGAACCCTAGGTAGTCGATCACCATATAAAAAGAAAAAGGAGGCTCAGGCATGTATAGAGTTGAAAAATCAGTGGACCTTTTTCACGTAAGAAAAGAACACATCCTCTTTTAGCGAGTCGCCTCTTTTTCCTCTCACAGCTCTTCCACGTTCTTCCTTTATTCTTCATCTTAGTTTCTATTTTCACTGATAGATCATCCACTGTAAGTGTGAAAATCCTCTGAAAGACCGAAAGACAGCATTTTTAGTACATATTTGATGTGAATAAGAAGACGCTTAGCTGGAATTCCCGTAGAACAAGTATCTATTACAAACCAGGAGGCACCAAGTTCCAGTGTTCCACGCAAGCAAACTCCATCAAACCCGACTCCATTGTCGATAGTTCTTCTTTTACTACGAATAAGTAAGTATATCCTAGATTTTAATGGGAAATTAATTTTGAAAACCTTATTATGCTACATTTTTTTTATTTCCCGTGGTCCTTTAAGTAATATCAGAGCCACTGATTATAATCTAGAAGCATACTTAGGGTTAATAAATGGAAAAGTGATTCCTTTACTAATAAAAATTCAGTCTTTGTAATTGTTTGTAGTCCCTCGTGGTTTTAATATGGGTAGAGTTGTGTTTGCCTCGTATGTGAAGACATAGGTATTTGTATTAAATTGTTCTTTGCACTTTCAATAGAACTTATATAAGCCTTATTTTGAAAGGCATAGGCAATTATGTATTACTTTTGAATTCAATATGCTCAAACTCTGTTACAATGGCAACGCCTGATTGACGGTGAAAATCCTATTAAGAAGATGGAGAAAATTCATAGGAGGAAGAAAGGAGGAAAGCATATGCAGAAGTTCAGTCTAGAAGGGAACCGATGCTAGCTTTGTTTCATAAAGCCAGGGTCAGCTTGGCCCTGGATAAAGACCGGCCTGGCCTTGGATGTGCATCGGTTTGGCTCTGGAAAGGTGCCAATTCGATTTTTTCTGAAGAGCAATGCAAATTGGCTTGGTCCAGTATTTTTTTTTGTAATTTTTCTTTTCTTTTGGGTCGCATATCACATGAGATTAATTTTTTTCAATGATTTATTTATCAATGATGAATATTTTACATGAAAATGATTAGTAAGGAGGAACTACCCTAGAATTAAACAAGATCACTATAAATTTATGATGTTTAATCCATTATTTTTGAAGCATATTTATGTAATTTTGTGATCAAATACACAAGTTCTTGGGAATTAATTTTCTCTAGACAGAACAACTATAAAAATGTTTTGTTTAAATAAAAGGAACTTAATAATTTAAAATAAAATTCATGATTTATTCTTTCAAGGAGTTTTATCTTTGACATGGAGAATAATTTGAATTTAAGTATTTTAAATTTAGTTCCTAAAAGGTTACTAACTTAAGTAATGAAAATAAAATTCATGGTTTATTCTTTCAAAGGGGTTTATACTTGACATAGAGAATAATATTTAATTTTAGATTTTTACTAAAATTAATGGAACCAATATTTTATTAAATGGAAAAGTTTTTCAAAACCCATTTTTTTGACAAAAGATTAAGTGGGAAAGGGGCTCCAACGGCTCCATAGCTTCCATTATGAATTCCTGTTAGAGATTGTGATTATCTTCATATCATTTTGAGCATGACTTTTTATAAGATGGATTTCCATGAGAATTTAGGTCTAACGAAGGTATTATAATTAATACCTAAGATATATGTTGGTATCAATTAGTGTACACTGGAGGTATTAATATTAGATTATCCATAGGCAATGTGAGTAGTTGGCATCTCATCGATGGAACTATTTCTAAGTCGTTACCTATTAAGGAAGTTTAATTAGTGTTGGTTTCACACTTAATTTAGAAAATTGTTAACCTTCCAACGAAACTACGTTAGTTCTTTTAAGAGTAAAAAATTTCATATCATTGATAATGATTTTAATAGGTTAACCATGTCATAAATATAATAGGATGTTTATATGTGTGTGTTTGTATTTTTTTTCAATTTAAACAAAATTATTGAATGAATGTTTTTTTTTAGGCGATCAACAAAAATGTCTGATTTCAATCAATTATCCATTATTCTGAAAGAGAATGAGTTAGCTGGACCCAATTATATAGATAGGAAGAGGAACCTAAATATCGTACTTGCAGCAGAAGAATACAAGTTTATTTTTATAGACCCTTGTCTTGAAATTAGAAAAGATTCCATAAACTAAGGCCGTGAGGTTGAGAAGGCGTGGAAGAAAACTAATGAAATAGCTAGATGTTACATATTAACTTCCATGTCCAATTGCTTCAATGAAAATATGAAGACATATCTACTACGTATGACATTGATGTATCGCTACACCTATATATATATAATGTTAAATAAAAAAGTAAAAATAATAACAATAATAACAATAAAAAATTAACCAACAAATCAATATTTAACAATAAAAAACATAATAAGTAATAAAATATAAATCAAATAAATCTTTCGGATTTGGCCAAATACTCAAAATGGCAAGGCTAGTGCTTTCACCAAAATGGCGTGTCAATGTCCAATGCTTTGGCAGAGCGGCATACACCATGCAGTGCTTTGGCAAAAGCATAATACTTACAAGTTATAAATAGAATTAAAATATTAAATCAAAGCTCTCTTTCAAAACACAAATACTCAAAGATCTATAAACACAAATACAAACTAATGAGTGATAATAATAATAAAAAGAGAAATAAAGGATTATATGAAGGAGTTATAGAGGATTAGAACAAACATTTAGAATTAGGGAACTAATAAAAAGAAAAACACTGTAAAAGGTTTTTTCGGGTTGCTCACACTTCTCATAAATAAATTGTAAACAAAAATCTAATCAACTATTTTTTTTTCTTTTTAAAATTTTTAAAAGATTTTTTATAATATGAGCCTCAAATATATTT
Source organism: Voacanga thouarsii (assembly GCA_026120185.1). NCBI lineage: Eukaryota > Viridiplantae > Streptophyta > Magnoliopsida > Gentianales > Apocynaceae > Voacanga > Voacanga thouarsii. Next base: position 4,842,420 of record JANUWF010003385.1, read on the forward strand.
TATTTTTTTTAAAAAATAATTTTCTTTTTAATTTTTTTAAAAAAATTTATAATATAGACATCAAACATGTTTTGTTTTAAACTAAAAAAAAAAACAAAAGAAAAAGATATAGGGCCTTTTACTAGGCTGGGCCTTTGGCTATTGCCTTAATTCCTTAGCCTTCCACGTCTCAACAGTCGTGTGTATATATAAATAAATATATATATATATATATATATATAAAGATAATAAATTCTAATTTTTTTAAATGAATAAAAAATTAAAAATAATAGAATCGATTTTAATTTGTTGTTTAATGAAAAAATTAAGATTTATAATCAAATGAGAAAAGTATATTTAAATTTAATATTACTATTTTTGGACCAATAATATTTCGTTCAATATAGTCTATTGAGATTTAGTCCATGAAAATTGATATCTTCTTTAATTATAGATCATTTAAAAAACTTTATATATCATTTTTAGTTGTGCTATTTATAATATGAAATCATTAATATTTTTATTTTTTAAGTACAAGTTTTTTAGAATTTTGTAAATTTTTTTTATCATTTTTACCTAAAAAAATAAAAAATCTATTATTCTAAATAAATTTAAAAAAAGATTAAAAATAATTTTTGTCAATAAATAAATTAATTTTATTTCACTTAATATTTATAAATTTATAATAATAATATTAATAATAAATAAATAAATTGATTAATAAATATACTGTTTCAAAATTTAATATGTATATATAGATTATATATATATATATATAAAATAAATACTAATATATATATATATATATATATATAATATATTATATTTACACTATACATATATGTCAACGGTGAATCCATTTCTTCCCCTCCCCCATTCTCCCCTCTCTCTCTCTCAGGCAAACGCAAAGAGTAACAATGGCAGCTAAGAAGCAAGCAAAGGAGTAATGGCTCGACCCCCACCTAGTTCAACTGGCGGAAACAAATGCAAATTCCGTGTCCGAATGCACTGTGTTTTGTGCTCTGCATCAGAGGCATAACAAGCGCATAAACCCCCCAACCACCCCCAGCTTACCCTACCACTCACCTGCCCATATCCCTACCTCTCAGCACTAAGAAGCCAAAATCGTGGTCTGGCTATAGGAATACCCTGCTTTCTCCAATCCATTGGAGTCGTATGTTCTAAACCCTTCACCAAATTTGAGCCATCAAATGGTTGAATAGCGATAGATCCTCGTGGAATTTTCAACCTGTTTTCAGAATTTTTCTCTTGTTTGAGGCACGCTGCAAGCAATGCCCAGATGGTGAAACCTTTTCCTTTTGAAAAATACAATAATCCAATCAACAGCAGTAGCATCGACATCGACTGCTCAATTGGCTGAGTTCCATTCTACAAGAACTAGTTACCAGAAATGGGAAAAGAAATGGAATTTTGTGAGTTCCTTTTTTTAATATTATTCTTTTCCTTTGTCGGAACACAAAATGAGTTCAGAATTTAAATGAAAAGGCTCCATCTTTTGTTGTGGAACCTGCTATGGATTGTTCGTTGTTTTCTTTCACACGCCCAGTTGCTTTTTATTTGTTTTTTTGTCAATATGTTTTGAGGTTCTTGAATACTGTTTTTGTTTAGTAGCTAATGTGGATGAGATTTAGTGCTGGGATTGCAACATTTGTGTTTGGGAATGGAAACGGATTGTTGGCCTTCGCAGGTTAGCTTTTGGAAATTAAAGGCTTTTACTTGATTGGAGGAATGCACATTTGAAAGGCAGTTCAAACTTGTTCAGTTGTTGGAAGAAGTGTAGTGATTCAGAGTAATTCAATTGTATTAGGAGGAACGTTTATAGTTCGAAATTGAGATCCAATTTGGTGCGGCATAAATATTTGAACTTTTTATGCTTTTTTCTAATTTATTTTTCTCTCTGATGACTTGAGCACTAATCGGTATTGTTAAAGTTTTTTTCCTCTCTCTCTCTCTCTCATGTTGCGTGGGAATTTCATGAATTGATAAATGGCTAGATTGCTGGCAAGTTCTGAAATTTTCTTTTACACTTACAATTGGCTCAGTATAAAACTTTAAAACAGATAGGGTAGACATTCATTTCCTTTATTATCATTTGCAGCTTGCGAGCTAATATTTGGTGTTCTCCCTTAAACAAACTTTGGTAATACTGATGTCTCTGGAGATATCTAAAAATTTTCACCTTTGCTTAAACTTCATATTTGACAGAGTTGTTCAAAAGAAATATCATAAGTGAGAAGTTGCATATGTGGCAAAGCAGTTAGTATTTGCATGATATCATTCTAACAAATAAAGAGAAGTTTGGTTCAATGTTTTGTGACACAAAGCTTAAATAGTAAAATTTACCTAGGAACTGGCTCTTTTGAAAGAGCTACAGTATTGGATTTCACTTGTTTTGATTCTAGGTTCTTATTAAAAAAACAACAATTACTTTTGTCTAGGAAATCACAGTAGTTTTGTGCCAGAGTGCAGTTGATTCTGAGCATCTTACTTGCTGGTAGTGCAATGCAAAATCCAGCATTCTTTTTTCCCTTTCCCTTTCAACGGCAAGTTCTTTCTTGTTGGGATGCTCAAGTTAGAATTGTATTGTCTTCTGAGAAACTGCGGCAGTAGTCCAGCTGTTTTCTCATTTTGAAGAGTTGAAATACCTGTTTGAATATTTTCCTGTTTCATTTGAATAGTCTGTTAGATGCATGTAATTACCATAGTTGGATATATGAATTTCTGTTCCCTTTCTATGTGATAAACTTGCTGTTTGATGAACTTAAAAACAAGGATTTAGCCTGGCATGCTGTACTTTTTATCAATTGTGCCTAATTTTCTATCACTTTTTTCTCTGATAGCTTAACTTGGCTTGCAATGTTTTGGTTCCAAGCCCTAATTAGCTCTTTGCATTCTCAGCTATATGTTGTAGACCTAGAGTAACTTTCGTATGAATCTTTGATTGAATTCTGTGCTAAAAACGTAGGTAATTTTTTGTTAATTTCTAGTTTGCTTTCCTAAGTATGGAAGACTAGTGACCTAAAAATTTCATATTTATGCATTTGAATTCTATAAAACAGAGAATGAACTTGCTGCTTTTGTTCAGTGTTTCAGGTTATGCTTGGACCTTTCAATAGGTGGTTGGTGGCTGGCTTGGTCCATTTGTGCACACAAATTCAAGAATAAATGAACAAAACGAAAAGTAGGTGTGAAGTGAAGATCACATTTTCTCCTCAAAGTGGGTTTTGATAATTACGCGATCGTCTTTAAACTCGTTACGGTTTTCACAAGATAATAGGTTTAAAAAGACTGGCTAGAGAGAATTTAGTTGTGCTACATTTATAACCAGACAGCATTCTTTCTCCTCTGATGCAGTTTAGTCAGCACATTGTTTGGAAGAAAGAATTACACAAGCTTATAGTCTATAATGGAAGCAGTACATGGACTTCAGAGCAAAAGAAAGTCATCAAGAATGGATGAAAAGCTTTTTGGGCTTGGAAAACAGGTAACAGAGCTTGTACATGACAGAACAAAGATTGGGAAAAAATGCTGGGAAGAGTCAAAGAAGACATGGCACATAGCCTTGCCAACGATAATCAGGGCGGATACACAGTTCTCCATGGACTTTGTGATGGCAGCCTATGTCGGACATCTAGGAGATGTTGAGCTTGCTGCAATGTCCGAGGTTCAGAATGTCGTTGAAGGCTTTCTCTATGGGATGGTACGTGGTTGTACGGTGGTTTTCTTCTCATTTTAACAGCTGCTTCAATGCAAATTCAACGTTCTTTTTCACTTAGAAGTATTGGAGTGGATTTTTTTAATTTTATTTCGGGAGTTTGCACTTGAAATTCATTGGTTACTCTGTCCTTTTCTGGTTGTTGGTTACTAGCTAGGGATGGGAAGCACACTGGAAACACTATGCGGTCAGGCAGTTTGTGCTGTCCAATTCAATATGCTTGGAATTTACATGCATAGATCATGGATAATTACTGGAGTTACAGCTTTGTTCTTAATGCCTATATATGTCTTTACCTCACCAATATTAAAGGGTTTGCGCCAAGATGAGGATGTGGCTAATCTTGCTGGTAAATTTGCACTATGGGTGCTTCCTCAACTGTATGCCTACGCCTTGAACTTTCCTATGCGGAAGTTTCTTCAATCTCAAAGCAAAGTTTGGCTCATGACCATTCTTTCTATGGTAGCATTGGGAGTTCATGTTTTATTGAATTGGGTTCTTGTGAAAAAGCTCAACCAGGGCTTGCTGGGTGCTGCCATAGCAGGAAACATTTCTTTTTGGTTTTTTATTATAGGCCAAGTGGTTTATATAATCTCAGGTTATTTTCCGGATTCATGGACTAGTTTTTCCTGGTTGGCTTTCAAGTCATTGGCCAATTTTGTCAAATTCTCCCTTGCTTCTGCAGTAATGTTATGGTGAGTACTAAGTACTTATTGCAGCTAAAATTGAGACATATGTCGTAGATTCGGGTGTTCTTTTCTGTTTTTGACAGCAGCATGCTCTGGGATTATCTCAGATAAAAAGAAACCCCCCAGGTCTCCTGCTGCAAAGCATTAAATTCAGACATATGTGTTGTAGTATTAAACTTCTCTAACATCTGATACTGCCTTCTACTTAAGCGAATAGCTAGCACTTCTATCCTCGATCTAGATTAGTTTGCAGTGCAGGGAGCTTTTATTTTACTACCACTAAGGCAGATTAGTAAAATTAGCCAACATCCATTTTGGATTGCAATTTGTGGATCTTTGGCTTATGTTCCTTTTTCTCATTACCTGGTTATTGATAATTGTCTACCAGATGCTTTGGATGCTTACTTCAGTTCTTCCATACATTGTAGAACACCCATTTGGCAATTGTGCTTAAAAATTTTATATTTTTAATGTTTGGTGCAGAACTTTGTTGGTTTACATGGACTAGCTTTGAGTAATTAATGTTCTACTGAGGTCCTAGAAAATGCTATTTCAACAACATGAGCAAAGACATCACCTTTGTTTTGCCAAATTTTGTTTAGTTGTACTTGGTTGACATAAGAGGAACTCACAAATTAATTCTATTCTTTTTCTTTTGTCTAATTAGTCTTTTACTTTCAAATAATGATGATGAGTGGATCACTTATTTTAGCTTATGTATGGTATTGTTATGGGGACGAGGAAATTGGGGCTTCATGTATTAGATGTTTATATTTAGGATATTACCACCTGTTCCTTTATCATTATTTAGTTCTAGATGTTCTAATCCTCTATATCATGTGTTACTGTACTTATATATGCCTAGTAATCATCTTGGCCACCATAATATACACCTTATAGTGGGTGCAACTTATTTATCAGATTTTGTTTCTAGAAGAGAAAGGATGCACCTTTTTTCTCTTTGATAAACATTAGGACTGAACTGCAATCAAGTTCACTTTTTTTTTTTTTTTTTAAGAAGCCAATGTTGCGCTTGTTTTCTCTGATCAAACAATGAAGTACTTATCTAATTTGTGAAAGAATTTAGGTCTGGGGGTTGATGGTTGGATACTTTAACTAGTGCTAAATCAATATTCTTACATTAGCATGTGAATGTCAATGCAGATTAGCTTTCTGCAAAGTTGCTTATGTGTTTTATGATTCTAAATTTTATGTTAAATTGGATGATTACATATATTTGAGACCAGATTTGTAGTGACTTAAGAAGTTTAGATTTGTAGCTTTATTAAGAAGTAATATTGTCCTCTTTTTTTTTTTTTTTTAATGACAGAAGGAATAAAGATTAAGGTGGTTGAAGGTTCATTTAATTATGGTATTATTTTTTGTCCTCAATGAATTGTCATGACTTCTTAGAATTATAGTTTTGTTTTGGACTATTTTGAAATAATATCAAGGATTAGATTCATGATACTTATCAGAATCCATTTAGTTTTTTTAGTGTATATTAAGTTATTGTTAATAGAAGATAACATTTTGAATGTTTATTCAATGGATGATAGTTGATCATTAATATTAGAGGTTTTCATAGTTTTATATGTATAGTAGATGATGATCTTATTAAAGTAGAAGGAAAAAAAATTGTCAAAATGCGGATGTAAAAAAAAATTGTCAATATCATTATATTAATTTAATGTTCATTCACTACGGATGTAAAAAATTTGGAAATTTGTTAAAAAATTATGACTAGATTTTTTTTGAAGTTTTAAATCATGGTAAAAAGTATTAATTACAATAGTAAGGAAATCGTAGCAAATGGGTATTACCTACGGGGTTATGTCAATTTGAAAATGAACCGTGACAAAAAGGATTATTTTCAATGGAAACTTAATTGTAACAAATAAAATTTGTCACTGTTGTAAAATGTTAGAAAAATCGTGACAAAAATAAAAAATTTTGTCCACAGTTAATAACCGTTGAGAAAAATTGTGGCAAAAGTTTATGAATAAATATCACACTTCATTTACAATAGCTCTAAAATTATAGTAAATCTGTGGCAAAAGGTATTCCTTATGGCTATACAACGGTGGCAAACTTTTGCAACGGCCGTAATGCCCGTGCCTTAAAAGACATTTCTATGACAAAAACGTATTTATCACAGTTTTGTCCTATTTTACAACAATTTTTCTAACATTGTCAAAAGTCACTTTTTTGATAGTGACTCAAGTTGAAGGAATCAACTTTGATGAAACTTTCACTTCTGTAGCAAGATTGGAGTCACTTATATTGTTATTTGTTGTGGCTTGTGCCAAAAGTTATTTACAATTTAACGAATAGATATGAAGAATGTATTCTTGAATGTATTTTTACAAGAGGAAGTTTATGTCGAATAGCCTAGGTTTTGTTAATCTAGAATCCCTGATCATGTTTATAAGTTGAAGAAAACTTTTTACAGATTAAAATAAGCCCCAAAAGAGTGGTATGAAAGGCTAGCAAGCTATAAAAAAAGGCCGTAAGTAAGGAGGAACATACAAAGTTATGTTTGGAGCTCACATTATGATTGCTCAAGTCTATGTTGACATAGTATTTGGTTCAACATCAAAACAAATATCAAAGGACTTCATGGAACTCATGCAAATTAAATTCAAAATGAGTATGATTGGAGAACTAGCTTTCTTTTTTAGCTTACAAGTTAAACAGATGAAAGATGGTGTCTTTATGTCATAATCCAAGTGTGCTCATAACTTGATTAAAATATTTAACATTGATGGGGTTTAAATTCACATGTTTATTCCTAGTTATTTGAGGATTATTTAAGAAACATTTTATAAAATAAATAGGCGTATTCCTTCTTATTTGATATATTTTTTTTTGTAGAAAGTGTTTCTTAATGAATTTGTGCAGGAATTAGAGAATTTTAAGCAAAGTTGTGCATATCCAGTACCAACCCAGTGCCTACCCAAGCTACCCAACTCGGCGCCAGGTCAGCTATGGAATAATAGAGCAAAATAGAGCCGCTTGAATTGAAATCTAGAGGCAACCCAGAGACGGGCTGGCCGAAGTGACCAGGTGCCGGGTCAACACTATCCAGAGGCGGTGGAATTCTGTTTTCATGCGGATTTGGTATCTTCTAAAGAATTTTGGTATTTTCTTAATTTTACTCGAACTAAACTTTTCAAGCCACGAATTTTGGTATCCTAGGGGTTTATAAATACAAGAAAAACTCAAGAGAATGATATGAAAAAAAGGATTTAAGCTAACTATTTATTTTTCAAAGAAGAATTCATCACTCAAATGAGCATTGTTCAAAAGAGGTTTTTAAGAGAATAAGAGCTTGTCTATGAGTTCTATCTTTCATTCTTTGTTTATTTTTTTATAACAATGATGTGATTAATGTTTTGATTGTAATTAGATATTATTTTTGGAATTATGATTTTGAGTTAATTAGAATTTTAATCAAACTATTGTTATCATTGGTATTTGATTATTTGTTATAATTGATTCATTGATGCGTTTTCTTCTAATTAACTTGGGAAATGATGTTAGAAGTTCATTACATTGATTTCATATTTGTTAGATCTTAATAGATTTGGGAAATGATGTTAAGATTAAAGAATTAAAGTGATAAAAGATTGGTTGATTTCACCTAAAGTATAAGGTTATTAACTGATTTCATATTTATTATCACATAGAGTATATGAGTAATTATTGAAGGAAGAGCTTAATGCATCTTTTGGCTATTTTAGTGTGATTGAAAAATCTACTAAATTAATCAAGAGATAATAGTTTTATAGATTGGGAAAGAAATAGAGTCTACATAAGTGAGTTCATGACTTGAGAAACGATTGGATTTTACTTAAATTCCTTCATGATACTAAAATGACAATTGATTGTGATGAATGTTAAGCAATTCAATATTATGTTCTCAAGATAATTGTCTAGTTGCATGAATTTGCATCCTTAAGTTATATATGTATATTTTATGTATTTTTCCATTTTAGTATTCTATTATTTTGTTGAGTTGGTTAAATAATGAATGAAAAGTGATCAGTGTGTACTTGTTTTCTTGAGGATCAATACTCGTTAATTCCCTCTACTATGCTTACGATGAGTATACTTGCTCATATGTGTAATTTGAGATTAATGTTTTAATTAAAACTTGACTAGGGATGGATTTTAATTTGAATGATTTTTATGCACCCAAAGTTTATGCAACAATATGGATCTAAGTCTGTCAAAACACCAATCTATGTTAATTAGAAATTATCAAAGGATGAAAAAAAGTCAAGATGTAAATTAACATTTCTACATAAGTATAGTTGGAGATTTATTATACCTCATAGCAAGTCGTCTTGATATTTCTTAGTGTTGGAATGCGTACTAGATATTAATCAAAGAGTCTCATTTGGAGGCTGTCAAAAGAATTCTTAAATATATTTGTCATACTATAAATTATGGAATATATTTCATCAAGGGCTCAAGCACTCATCTTGTTAGGTTTAATAATACTGACTGGGTTAGAAATTGTGATAATTGTAAAATTATTTAGGGTAGTTTTTATGTTGGAAATAATCTAGCATCTTAGTACAACAAGAAGTATAATTGCATTTTATTGTCTATAGTAGAGGCTGAATAAATTGCTACTAGAAGCTGCTGTACTCAATTACTATGGATGAAATAAATTCTAGAAGATTATGGAATTGTACAGAAGGAATTAATTGTATACTGTGACAACACAAGCGCAATTAACATCTCGAAAAATTCAGCTCAACATAGCAAGACTAAGCATATTGACATCAAACATTATTTCATTCGAGAATTTATTGAATAGAAAGTTGTACAGATTGAATATGTTTCCACTTAAAAGTAGTTAGAAGTTAACAAACCTCTTGATGTAACACAATTGAAGAATTGTGAAGATATTGGGACTTTCTTCACTTTAATATGGAAGCTTTGTATGCTAATATAGTGACAGTAATAGATTTTATTTTTTTATTTCAAAAAAAATTGAAAAAAAAGGAAACAAAAAAAGCCAAGAAATCTTTGGAAATATGCAGGAGTAATAAGATTACTCAACTCCGTAGAATGTCAATATTGAAAACCATGATGTACTAATTATCCCTTATAAATAGGGACTTGGTAGGGAAAAGGAAACTTAAAATGTGGTTGACAGAAACAAAAATGTCACAACTTAGAAGGAAACCTTCATTTAGTGTCAAAAACCTCTCAAAGCTCCTCAAAATTTCTCTTAACCTCTCTCATCTAAAATTCCAAATTTTGACTAGAAAACACATACACAAACAATGACTAGTGAAAAGCCATGGCAGCAAATAAGAAAAATCAGAGTGCCAGTCTGCCTAACTTAATGGCGATACTGTAAAACCCCAGTTGAAACTACTCTTAGAGTAAGGGGATTGGGATGAATATCATATTTTATTGCATACATAAATATATTTTGATATGATTTTATGTGCTTTAGATATGTGATTTATAGTCTAGAAGGCTTAATTGTATTTATTGAGTAAGAATGGCAAAATGGTAATTTTTGCTTGAGGTGAAAATAGGGAAATAGCTTAAGGATTAAATAGGAGAAATATTTGGGAGAGAAAATAAGAACAAGAGTTGTTGTGGTTTGGTGGTTAGAGCTTTGTAATTAAATTTTGAAGTCTTGAGTTCAAATTCCATTATTGGAGTTTTAGCATGATTAAATTTTATTTTTGTTTGAGAATGCTATATTTCGGCCTTTGCATGCTTTAGGGAAGAGTAGGAGAGTTGTCTTAGGGGAGACATGATAAGAATGCCCTAATCCTACTCTTGTGCCCTACAAAAATTTCTAAGAGATTCATACCCTTCTTGATCTTTAACTTTCCTTAATTCTTAATCAATTAAGTTGATTAATTTATCTAAGCCAATTTTATTCCAGAAAAATTCTATGATATGAAGGTTTCGAAAATGTCCATATGAGTTATCTTATTCGCCGAAAATGGGGAGGAGTTTTGGAAGGTTCCCAAGAGAATTAATCTCCATGGTTGAACCTTCAAAACTCCAACCTAGCTGTGTTCATTTTCTTCATGTTGTAAAATGAAAATTTTCCAGCTTCTTATTCAGTCCAAGTGTCAAAAATTTCAGCTATCTTTTCCTCCCAAATGCTGCCAGAAAAATGGCCATTTCACTTAGCTTGAGGACTGAACATTCCAGCCAAACCGAGTTGCTCAAAAATCTGTGCAAATCAGAAAATTTTCTAGACATTTTTTGCAGCATTGGTGAGCTAAAACCAAGTTGTTTCTTCCAGTTTTTCACCCAACAACTTAACCTCGTTTTTCCTCCATAAAGAAGGCTGGAAACCAGCCTTGAAGGACCTCTGAATGTCCCTTCAAATCTTCTGCAAACTGACTGGAAAATGACAGCAAAATCTGTCCAGAAATTTCCAGCAAAATCTGCCCAGAAATTTCCTTCTTCAGACTTGTCCGAAACTTCCACCATTTCTCTGTACAAACTCCCCTTGAACAGCCATGAACTGAGCTTCATCATCTTCCCCAGCATTCTGCTCGAAAACTAGTCCCATGGCTGTTGTAGACGACAAATTTCAAATCTGCAAATAAGACAAGAAAAATATCAAAATTTACAAAATATTTAGTAAATATGAAAAGTGGTTACAAATCTCCGAAGAAGTCCTAAATTGCAGGATGAGTCCTCCGATTCTTCTCTTTTTGAAAAACGTTGATTCGAGGGCTGAAGAGCTTGATCTCGGATCGAACGGGATTTGATGACGAACACTTGATTGTCAAGCCTTCGAGACTTGTTTGATGTAGAGCAAGATGAACGCCTTGAAATTTGATAAAGATTCTGAACCTTGAATTTGATGAAGCTTGAATTCTTGATGCCTCTTGTTTGTTGAAGCTTGAGCTTGAAACTTGCGATGCCTCTTGTTTGTTGAAGCTTGAGCTTTAGGATCTTGGAGGTCCTTGAACCATTGAGGGAAGAGCCTATTTATAGGCTAAAAATTTCTTGGTTTTAGCATAAATAGTCGATATGAGATTTTGAAAGAGACTCCCAACAAACCCTAACGAACCTGGATTTAAGATGACTTGGGCTTAATGTATGTTTTAGCCCAATTTCATTTAACCCACATTATATTTGGGTTATGAGATTTTCAAAAGTTCAATTTTAGGGCCCAATCCAATTTCATTTAATCCATAATATATTAAATTTAATGTAAAATGGATCATTAACGATAGTCCAACTTCAATAGTCCAATTTTATAATCCATTGGATTTAATGAGCTTTTAATAATAGCCCAATTATATTAATTAATTCAAGAATAATTATATTTATTCATGAATTAATTTTAATTAATCAAGACTAAAATATATAATTTTCTTTTAATCTTGAAAATATATTTTATCCCAAAATTCTTTGTCTACAGCTGTCCTAAAATATCTCCATCAATCACTCCAATCAAACCATTGATTGAAGTCCAAAATTTCAGCAATTTATTTTAGCAACCTTCCATGAACTCAAACAACAAAAAAATTCCTTCACTCTTGTACATCATATTTTCAGCCATTCTAAAGCTCCTTCAACCATCATTCATCTCAGCAAAAATTACAGACAAACAGCCGGCCATTGAAGCTTCCAAAAGCTTTCCATTGACCAAGACCTTCTTACCATATTTTGTTTTCAAAATTGATTCCCTAAAATATTCTTTTTGGATTTCAAACAACTATCTTTTCTTTTCCTCTCAAACAGGAAACTTCAATTGTCAAAACCCTCTCAAACAATTCGGCCACCCTATTCCCACAAAATTTCGGCCAGCTTCAACCAAACTCTCTCCATTCTCTCTAAACTAAGAACACCAAGAACACCTACTAGCATTCTCACGCCTAAGACCACTACAAACATCTCCAATCTTCTCCAAAAACTCCAAATCACACCTACTCAACCTCTTGAAACCATTTCTGCAATTTTTAACATCAAATACCGAAATCAAAGTCTCTCTTTTAAATAAAAAACCAGAATTTTCTTGGAGGCTCAAGAACACTTTCAAGGTAAGCAAGATCCATCATCTCCATCTTCACTCATCTTCAACTTCTAACGGATATATATATATATATATATATATATATATATATACTAATGAACTCTCTTTTTCTCTCTCTCCTCTCTCTCTCTCTCTCTCTCTCTCTCTCTCTCTCTCTTGGCCGAATGGTTACTTCAACCATGGCCATATCTCATTCTTCTCTCTTGGCGGATCAAGTCTTCTAAGAGTAAGGATTCCTTTCGAAACTACTCCAAGATAGTCATCAATTAAGTAAGCCTCTTCAACCTTCTCTTTAAATTCTAGATTCATGTCTCTAGGATGATATTGGAAGGGGATGGATTATGATTGAGATTCGAGCATGTGTTGTTGTGTTGAAGTTGAGATTGAAGCATGAATAAATGTGTGTATATGATGGAGATGGGATTGATGCATGAGATGATTTGTCTTAGTTGCTTGCATGGCGTTTTTAGGGTTTTGTTGCATGCTCTTCATGTCGTGAGTGGTATGGTTGAATAAGCAAGTTAGAGATTATGTCACCCCTGGTGAATTGGGTTTATGTTCATGTATTCTTGTTAAGGCCGTGATTATGGTTATGTTAGTAGAGTTTGGATCATGTCTTAGTAAATTTAGATCTATGTCTTTATTCATAATTTGGATGTTTTGTTGATTAGTGTAGAGTGTATGCACATGATTATGGTTAGCAATAGAAATTATGATCATGATCTTGTTATCCCTAAGCTAATTTTATTCCATCAATAAAATGATTATTACTATAATTTCTTCTAGTGAATTTCGAAAACCCTAGGAAAATGTGGATTTGGTCTTTTATATAAAATAATGATATTTTAGTCAAATAGATGATAGCTTTTAATTAAGAAATAAAATATATAGAATTATATAAAATAAAATATATAGAAAATAATAATAAAGTCTTTTATATAAATATTCATAATAGGTAAAATATTAATTTTGGAAGTCTTATATTCAAAACTAGTATTAAATTTTATTTATTAACTTTCAATCGAAACTATTAAAATTTACTTACAACTAATTTTAGTTACCAATTATTTTCTAACAATTAATTATTAGTAGATTATTATTTTAAATAATACCATCTAGGACCTAGGACCCTTCATCAAATAAACTCTAATTTATTTTTAACAAGAGGTAAACCTTCAACTTATTAGTACTTAATTCCCTAAACCCTAATTATTTTAATATCAAACTAGACTTATCTTATAAATCCTTTATTTATTATCTAGCCTTAAAGCTTGGGACTCTAAGATCATGATGGTAGTAAGTTGAGTTAGGATTATTTGTGAAAGTGAATTTTGGCTTGAGTTTAATTATGGCTTATATTTACCCCAGGCGGGGTTAGGTCAGCTGTTGGAGACCTTTATTTTATTTCGAGCTAAGGATTAAGTAAGCTCCTGCATCAAACCTGTTTGATGCAAAATGATTGCTATGGCAAGCCAAATGTGGAGTGTGTGGATACTCACTTCTGTAAAGGCAATTGAAGATTATCTCCTTTCTCATTTCAGGCAAACAAATTATTTGAAAATCAAGGGGCAATTTTATTCAAACCCTAAAGCTCTTTCTAAAACCAATTTTGCCCCAAACTTTGGAAATCTTTAATTACCATTTTCAAGTGGAATTATGTTTTATTCATTTTCCCCCAAGTGGAATAAATTACGTTGAGTACTTAATAAGGGTGGATTGCTAGGACTAGTCTTTGAAGGGTTAGGGTAAGTCTCTCAGTAGGTGGTCACCTTTGAGGGGTGAGTCCTTCCCAGATAAGATGTCAGTCCAGTAGGTCGTGCTGGTCTAAGCTAGCAGTTTTTAGTCAAGTGAACTGTGTGTTGTCGGAATGGACAACCGATTTTATTTGGGTATAGAGAATGAGGAGTATCTTACCCGGTAGGCCGATCACCTACCTTTTGTTAGTCTGCACAAAGTGTGGCATTCCGACTGTTGTATGGTTATGGGGCCCAGCGTGTGGTAACTCATGACCGCTCTTTTAAGTGGTTGATTTTATTGTACTTGTATGGTTGGAAAAGCTAAAACACCACTCTTGATTTTGACTACTGTTTATTGTTTGCCAATATTTTTCTTGTGAAGATTTTACACTTTGCATTCATGAACTGTTTTTACTGGACACTCAAAGCACACACGGACTTATTGAGATTTTTGTCTCATCACCTTTTTTTACCATGATTTCAGGTCGATCCTACTGTGGGGATGAGTAGCTAGTTGTTGCCTGCCTTGAGAGATTTTCTGATATTTATTTTGTGTAATGCTTTGGGAATTGAGAGTGAACAATTTCTATTTTGGATTTGTTTTGAATTCTTGGATTGTAATAAGTTTTAAGTTTAAAGTATTGTTTTATTTCTATTATTCTGATTGTGTGACCTAGTTATAAAGACCCCTTGTCATTTGGACGAGGCAACATCCTCGACCCTGTTGGGTAGTGGGGTGTTACAGACACTATCCAGTCCACTGGAGCCATTCACTATAGAAGTCTCGTTGACTATTGAAATCAGTAATATCTCTCCACCTATTGAGCTTATTTATTGAGCATGTTAGTTTTTGCTATGATTTTGTGTTATCTATTGGAAGCTTGCAAAAATTTATGTTAAGCTCTGTATTTCCTACAAACTCTGAAATATATGAAGGTTTTCAGTTTTCCATGCTTGTTTATTTCACATAACAAGTTGATAAAAGGAAGGAGTTTGGAAAAATGGTTGAATTCAGTGTGATTGTGGACCCCTATGTGTTGGAGTATATGCCCTCAATAACTGTGTAACTGATATAAATTCGAATTAGTAAATAAAAGTTTTATTCTCAATAACATTTGTGTTCTTTACTTTAATTTACAATGCACAATATTTGCTGGAAAGACCCATTATGTCAATTAAGTGAACTATATGAATAGAAGTTTTTTATAGAAAGGTATGAATCTGATGCATGTTTTTTAATGTAGAAAATATTATAACAAATTACACAATTAATTAAGCTTTAATTAAAATGCCAACCGCTAAAACCATACATACGGGCAAGTATACCCGCCGTATAGTATAGGGAATAGCAAGTATTGAATCCACGAGAACTTAGACTCCCACCTTACTTTATCCAAATCTTTATTGTTTAGCCAATAAAATAAGAAGAGAATAAAAATAAAAATAAATAAAGAAAAAAATAGATATAACTCAAGCATGCAAATTCATGTAATTAGACGATTATCTTGAAAACATAATATTGAATCACTTAGCATTCATCACAATCAATTGTCATCTTGTTATCATGAAGGATTTAATATAGATCCACTTCGTTTGCAATCTATGGAATCACTATCTTCTAAGTAAATTAGTGAATACATTCTGTCTTAATCAATTTACCCAAAAGATGCATTAAAATCAATTCCCACACAAATCCCTCTATTCTAGGTGATTTAAAATATGAAATTAGTCAATGAATCTGTATTGTAGAAATCAATCAATCTTTGATTACCAATATTCTAAACAATTAACTCCTTTTTCAAGTAAGTTAAGAGATAACAAATATGAACTTAATTAATTGAAGTCATTATTAACCTCTTTTCAAGCAAGTCAATAATAAAAATTAATCAACCAACTTCGTAAGAAAAACAAGTAATCAAATATCAAGAATAACAATCAATTGACCAAAAGTTTCAATGAACTCAAAATCATAATCTCCAAAATAATATCCAATTACATTCAAAACATTAAGCACATCATTATTCTAAAAAAGTAAACAAAGGATAAAAAATAAAACTTATAGACAAGCCCATTTTCTTCTCTTGAAAACGTCATTTGAACAATGCTCTTTTGAGTGGTGATTGAGTAGTTAGCTTGGATCCTTCAAATCACACATTTCTCTTGTGTTTTTCTTGTATTTATAAGCCTCATTGATACCAAAATTCATTGCTTGAGAAGTCTAGTCTGAGTAGAATTCAGAAAATACTAAAATTCTTTGAAAATTACTAAATTTGCGCATAACTGCCTCTGGGCAGAGTGGACCTGGCTCCGGGTCTAGTCGGGCCACCTAGCGCCAGGTCTGTTCTATTCTTCTCTATTTTTGTTGTTTAACCAGAATGGACCCGATGCCTAGTCCGTTGGCTGGGCCTGACGCTAGGTCTGTTCTGAAAATTTCACATTTTTGCTGGAAATCAACTCAAATTTGCACAAATTTGTCAAAAATACTTTTTATAATCAAAATATCAAATAAGAAGGAATATACATAGTTATTACAACAATTATATCTCAAAACAACCTCAAATAACTAGTAATGATTTTAGCCCCCATCGCATACCCCCACACTTGAACTTTTGTTTGTCCTCAAGTAAACAAGAATTAGACACTAAGCATTTAGAACAAGACAAAATAATTTCGCAAATTTTTCCTTAGCAAATTCATTCATAATAAAGACATAACCTTCTTCCAACCTTAAACATAAATTCGTCATTCATTTAACCCTTTCAAAGCCTTGTAAACTCATGTATTAAATCAAACAATCCCAAGGCCATCAAAATTAAGTTAAACAAGCTTATGTCTAGTACAAGAAAATCATTCTACTCCTCAAGTAAAAACATAGATAACATAAATCATACAAGTCAAGCCATTTAACCAATTCAAGCATTATAAACTCAAATTTACACAACTCAAGTTAATGAAATAAGAAAAACACTCCAATTTTCTTTTTTTTCAATGACTTAGAGAATTGATAGCCTTAAGTAAATGAATTTCTCTTCACGCACCGTATTAGCCCTCTTATAGTCATCATCAATTTTTTCAGCATTTTTTTTCTTTCCTTCCTTTCTTGCCTTCGGGATAACCTCAAGAGAATGTGATGCTTCTTTATTTCTTCTCTTCCACTCACCGTAATGGCTCCCTTTTCAACAAAAGGTCTCTCTCTCTCTCTCTCTCTCTTTTGTTTTTCTCATCAGATGAAAATAAATTTTTTCCAACTCCATGTTTTTTTCAACTCACATTTGTTATTTTTCACTCAAGAATTTTTTCTCACATTCCTTATTATCAACTCAAAGCCAGGCAAACTTTAAATCTATAGTACAAGAATTAGTCAACAATTCTTCCCATGTTTCATCATATTATCTACATTCAAACTCAAAGAATAAAATAAAACTCAAATATCAAATATAACAAATGTTAACTTAAATTCTCAAGACTTAGCAAAAATCCAACTTAATACACAAGTTTAATTTTTAATAAAAATCCAACCATAATGAATGACAAATCCATATCCAAAGTCAAAAAGAAAATCATACATTCATTCTAGATAAATAAGCTCAATTTAGCTCCACAATTTCCAAATTTTTAAATTTTTAAAATTTTCATATTTTCAACAAAATTGTTTGATACCAAGAAAATACTAAGATCATTGATAAAAACTTGAATAAAAAATATTACTAAACCACTCCCCCACACTTAAACTGGACAATGTCCTCATTGGCCAAAAACTAATATAATAAAGCATCTCCAAAGGGACAAACAAATGATAAATGAGGGATAGAAAGCTAAGCAATACTCCCTAAGTACAATAAAGTTCCAATAGATATCAAAATATGAAATAGATAGAAGAGCTTGTTCAAGAAGTATGTATTCAAACCTACAAAAGAAAATTCAAATAAAAGCATAAAGAAAATAAAGGCAAAATAAAACACACCTAAATAAAAGAAAGCAAACTAAAAATTCTAAGAAAGCAAATAAAGACATGACTCACTCCCCTACACTTAAAATGGAAAATATTTTTCTTATTCGGGGAGAGAAAAGACACTTAACCACTCCAAACATAAAATAAAGATACAAACTCTTTCCACTCATCATGCTTCCTCATCAAACCTTTGTCAAAGAAATTTAAGCTCCAAGTATAAAATAGGTAAAATGAATGTAGAAAGATTAGAGGTTTTTGAAAAATGTCATGTTCATGAAAACAATTTTTCTTAGTAAAACAAAACACATGAACCTCATTCTCTAACATTTCTTTAGACACACAAATATATTTGCCAACAAATAAATGCGCATAGTTTCTAAATAATGCATCAAATGTGAAATCACCATTTAACCCTTCAAAAGATTTGTAATAATTAAAATTCTCCCTTAGACTTAGTAATGTAGATTTTAAAGATAGAATTAAGAAATTTTTGCTTTGCAAATTATCGTCTATAAAAACTAAGTTACCCCCATTTGAATAGGGTGAAGGGTAGCAATTACTACCATCCTCTAAGGACTTCTTATGATGTAATGGTAAATTCAACATCATCAATGGCATCATTAGGCTACGTGAGTTGAGGGGTACCTAAAAATTCATGTGACAAAGAAAATTGAGAAACATGAGAGTATAGAATAGAATAAAAAATTTTCCCTATTACACTGGGTAATTGTTCCTCATATTCTCTCTCCTCTCTTTAGGGGTCCTTTTGTGCGAGTGTATGGGCCTTTATGGCATTCTCAACCAACTTGGCTAGTTGTATTCTTTGGTTACTCATTTGTTGGGATGCTTCTTCATGCCACTTAATAGACGTGTTTGTGTTAGTAACAAAGGATTTGATTGAAATTTCAAGTAACATCTCACTAAAAGCATTAATCTGAGCTTGTGGCCTTGCCAATGTATCATCATTATAGTTCCTTTGACATTATGCCTATGAATAATTATTCATGATGATGTTTTGAATCTCGCACTCAAAGAAAAACAAAAATCAAATCGAAAATAAAAAAAATAAAAACAAACAAAAATCATGGAAAATAGAGAAAAGAAAACAATACGAATTAGAAATATTCACAAACCACCTAAACACAAAAGTTAGTGGTATTCATTAAGATTCAAGTGTTTTCGATAGTGCCCATCCTCGACAACGACGCCAAAAACTTGATGCGTGTTTTTTAGTGTAGAAAATATTACCAACAAATTACACAATCAATCAGACTTTAATTAAAATGCCAACAACTAAAACCACACATATGGGTAAGTATACACATCGTATAGTATAGGGAATAGCAAGTATCAAATTCACGAGAACTTAAGCTCCCACCTTACTTTAACCAAATCTTTATTACTTAGCCAATAAAATAAGAAGAGAATAAAAAGAAAAATAAATAAAGATAAAAATAGATATAACTTGAGGATGCAAATTCATGTAACTAGACAATTATCTTGAAAACTTATTATTTAATCACTTAGTATTCATCACAATCAATTGTCGTCTTGGCATCATGAAGGATTTAATATAGATCTACTTCGTTTGCAATCCATGGAATCACTATCTTCTAGTTAAATTAGTGAACATATTCTGTCTCAACCAATTTATCTAAAAGATGCATTAAAATCAATCCTCACACAAATTTCTATATTCTATGTGATTTAAAGTATAAAATTAGCTAATGAATCTACATTCTAGCAATTATCAAGCAATCTTTGATTACCAATGTTCTAAACAATTAACCCCATTTTCAAGCAAGTTAAGAAATAACAAATATGAAATTAATTAATTGAAATCATTACCAACCTCCTTTTCAAGTAAGTCAATAACAAAAATCAATCAATTAACTCCGTAAGAGAAACAAGTAATTAGATACCAAGAACAACAATCAATTGATCAAAAGTTCCAATTAACTCAAAATCAAAATCTCCAAAATAATATCCAATTACAATCAAAACATTAAGCACATCATTGTTCTAGCAAAGTAAATAAAGGATAAAAGATAAAACTCATAGACAAGCCATTCTTCTTTTCTTGAAAACCTAATTTGAACAATACTCCTTTGAGTGGTGATTGAGTAACTAGCTTAGGTCTTTCAAATCACACATATTTCTTATATTTTTCTTGTATTTATAAGCCTTTTTTATACCAAAATTCATTACTTGAAAAGTCTAGTCTGAGTAGAATTCAAAAAAATACCAAAATCTTTTGAAAAATACCAAATTCGCGCACAACTGCCTCTAATAAAGTGGACCTGGCGCCGGGTCTAGTTGGGCCACCTAGCACCAAGTCTGTTCTGTTCTTCTCTATTTTTGCTGTTTAACCAGAATAGACCCGGCGCCTTGTTCATTGGCTTGGCCTGGCGCCAGGTCTATTCCGAAAATTTTATATTTTTGCTCGAAATAAACTCAAATCTACACAAATTTGTCAAAAATACTTTTTATAAGTAAAATATAAAATAGAAAGGAATATACCTAGTTATTGTAGCAAAAGTATCTCAAAACAACCTTAGATAATTGGTAAAATAATGATGATTTTAGCCCCTACCAGAATTATAGTTTACTTAACACATAAATTAATTGTTCTTACCCGGTTGATAAGAATGAGAATCTTATCATGACAAAATTATTATGCTATGAGGTCTAGGCGGAGAATGACTTACTTTTAGTTAGTGAGTAGTCCTCTTGCCTCATGGCATAATCATATTTAGAATATGTAGAATTGGACCTATAGTAGAGGTTTCTAAAAGTACTAAAATAAGAGAAACTCAGACTACAACTGCTACAATAGACTTATACCCTACGACTTAAGTATAGGTTGGTGATCTAGTGAAGCTGGAAGCATGCACTTTGATGTACTATAGATGATGTTCTATTGTAAGACTGACATATTTGTATGTTGAAAATGTGTTACTAGGTAGTTGAGACAGATTCATATAAGATAACTTTTATACTCCTAATTGGAGATATTACTATTTGTGACTCTCTGGACAGTCTATAAATCTAGGGCCCTAGGAACATGCTTTAATATTTGCTTAAGACTGTCTTCCTAGTAAAGCAGAAACATTCTAGAAAGTCATGGACTATTAAGTCAGAGGTCTAAGGATGGTAAAAAGTTATTTAGAGATGCGTTAGTACTCTATTTTCTCTCTTTATGACTAGTGTTACGTAAAGGGGTATTTTAGTTATAACACATGTAGATAAAAAACGTTGCTAAGTATATCATTATCCTTGGGATCAATATTTCCTTATGGTGAAAATAAAAAATGTTAAAAATGTAAAATATAACTATTTATATAGTAGGAATTTTTTTTTTTTTTATCATTTTAGTAACCAATGATGATGTATCTTTTAGTCATCGGAATAGCCCATAAAACTTAATTAATTTTGGACTTAGGAAATAGTCTTGCATAAAAAGGGTTTTATGTTTTTTTATTTGGGAAGTCTGATCTATTGTTAGCCTAGAATAAAGTAAAATGCCCAAGAGAGAATGAATTGATATCCTGGTTAATTAATTATTTAGGGTTTAAATCTAGATTGAATAATTAAAGTTAGCCTAAGTCTAAACTAATAAAAGGCTTAAAAGAAAGGCCTGGACAAATTAGGTTCTTTAATTATTTATTTTGGACTTGTTTTGGTTTAGGATTAAATAAATAACTTAAACTTGACCCAATAGCATGGATCGGAGGTCCAAGAAGTAAGCCCTAGCCCAAGTAGGCTAAGGCTATTATAACCTTAACTGGCTGCCACTTATGGCGGTGTAGGGATCCTAGATGAGATTTAAGTTATCTCGAATAATCAACTGAGTGATGATTGATTAGAAAAATGTCAGAAGATTATTTGAGAATCTACCCTCACTCTTGGCCCCCTCTCTTGCACAAGTGCTCTCTCTCTCTCTCTCTCTCTCTCTCTCTCTCTCTCTCTCTCTCTCTCTCGTAGAAAAGCTTGTAGTTTTCTTGTAGTGGGATTTTTCTCTTGATTTCTTGTTGATAGAAGTTTAAGAGATTGTTTTCTTGATATTGTTCTATAGCAGTGAGTCAAGAAAAGACCAAGATCCTAAGTTCGTTATTTTCTCTAGCCAGCAATAGGTAGGGTCATATTCCAAATAACTGAAAGCTCAAGCTTTAATGTGTCGGAGTAGAAGGTTAGCAAGATTTGAGCCAGAATGTAAAATGAGAATGGTTGTAAGTAAACCGCCCTCAGTATCTCAACCTAAGTACTCTACAATTGCTCCAAGAAGAAAAGCTAAAAATCTTAAACTTTAAGTTTCCACTGCATTATTTTTCGCTCTAATCTTTACCACGATCCTTTCAAGTGGTATCAAAGTAAGGTTTTTGGTAAACCTAGGAGCATGTTTAGATTAATAAACTGGAACGATTTTTTTCTTTTGATTGCTTAATTTTAGTCCCTCATAGTTTTTTATATGGATAGATTTTGTGTACGCTTCATTAGTGGAGGCATAGACACTTGTACCTAATTTTAATCGGTTTGGTAGATTTCGTGTAAGTTTAGGTTTTTTAAAGGTATAGGTGTTTGTGTATTATTATTACATTCAGGTTTTTGAGATTTTTATAATCATTGATATGCTTAGAGTATGACCCATATCCTAAGGAGAAAGAGAAAAAGACTTTAGCAAGTGTCACAATCCATGAACACACTGCCGTTGGCATTGGCCTAGGGGCTAGAGCCGGCATTAATTGTTTTAGGCTAAAATAGGTGCAACTATTGTATATTGAAGATGGCACCGATTTGGGAGCTTGAACTAGCACCAGTTGGATTTTGGAGGGGCACCAGGATTGCTATTTTCTAAAGTGCATGGAGGAGAAGGCACAACTTAGTATTTTTCCTTGTAATTCTTTTTCTTTTGGGGTCCCATATCACATGATGTTACTTTCTACAATAGTTGTTTTCTTTTGATTGAATATTTGCATGAAAGTGGATAGTAAAGAAGATTAGGATTAAATAATATCATTAATAATTTAATGTGTTTGATCCGTTATGTGGACACTTAGATTAAAGGATAGAAAGAGTATGAAAACTATAGACTATTTTAGAGCATGCTAGTTCCTTTTATGAGCAAACTCAAGTGAACATAATTCTTAAGACCACAGTCTTGAGAAATTGACATGAAAGACTTTTTCTTTTAATTAAGAGATTCATTGAATTGGAACAAAATCAATCCACATGATTATTCCCTCGAAAAGTTTTATTCTTAACATAGAGAAAATTTGGATTTAGTGTGAGTTAATAGGAGACCAATTTAATTATGTTTTGAAAAATGTTTTTGTCTTTTGAAAACTAATGAGAACAAAGCCTCTAGATAGTTTTGGAAAAAGGAAATATTTTTGAAATCATTAAGGCTCAAGCTTAAGTAAAATTAATCTATAGTAAATCTCTCAAAGGGTATCATCTTTGACCATTGTTAGGTCAAGGGTAATGCAAGGATCAAGAATCCTTCAATAATATGGCAATAATATTCCATCAATCCTACAACATTTTGAATCTCTATGACACTCTCGAGTTTCTTCCAAAAAGCAATTACCTCTACCCTAGATGGGTCTTTAATCTTGTCATTAGTTACCACAAGCCCCAAAGTTGAAACTTTGCCTAACTAGAATTCATATTACTAAACTTGAAAAAGTTTATGTTCCCCCAATTTCCCCAGAAATAACCTCAACTATCTGTATGTTCATACCTAGTGTTAAATGCAGTATTAGGATTGTAACCTCTCAGATTGTCACTTAATAATATCCTTATCTTCAATCTAATATGATCCCTCAGGGTCCCGTCCTTCATCCTTACAAATAACACCGAAGTCTATCCACGGGGATGTACTAAGTCATATATGTGCTTGTCCCAACAATTTTCTCAATCGATTCTTCTTGAGAAGCTTTCAAACTTTAACACTCGGTATCAGATACTTCAATTCCTTCACTTGGTTTTCTTAAAATTCTAAAACACCTCTTTTAGTCACAATAAACTGCACTGCTTTACTGTCATAGTCTACTTAAGCACAAAGCTTAGACAACCATTCCATTCCTAAAATGGATCATATCCTTAAAGGTAGAAGAATAAGATTTCCTTATAATTCTCCTTCTCCCGACTTAATTCTACTTCCTTCTTTTTATGTTCTATTTCTATTGGTTTCCCAAAAACGTTCTCACTAATAGGGTATAAGGTAATTTTAAATCTTAGTCTTGGTACTAAATATCTTGATCTTCCTTATACATACCCATATTATACCAAGTTTTTAAAAAATTTAAACTCTCACTCTAACATATAATCTTGTACTTGTAATAATGTCTATCACCTTCTATCCTTACACCAAGAAAAACACTCGCAAGTGGTTTAAATGAAAATTTAGACTACCATGAAGCTACTAAGTACACATTAAAGTTGCAATAAAATGAGTAGAATAGAGGCCAATTAGCACATTTATTGCTCAATCTTAGCTAATGAATGTACCGTCTATCGTAGTAGGATCTGCCCTAAATACTCATGACTCAATACGAACACTTTCATCCCCGCTTATGGCTTCATGTTGCTCCTCCATTCACTGCATTAATTTGGTTGGTTGAATATGGTAGAGGGGCAAGTTTTCCTCGGTCCATTTGAGGTAGCTGCGGACAATTTTTCCCAAGTGAATGTGGTTAACACAATGAAAACACCTTCCATGTGCGCCTCTAAATCAGTAATCTCTCTCATTGTGTAATTTCTTTCCACATGAATACCAAGTTACCACTTTCAAGACTAATCCTGTCGATGTAGTTTTTTGCTCTTTTTCCATTGCTCTTCGACTATGGCTCCACTGGTCTTTTAGCAAGGAAGTTTCTCATTATTGGGGACGTTATCGGGGTTGTCCTTTCTATGTCTTGATTCTATATTTGTGTGACTACATCTACAGTAGTTATATACATCTTAGGTAGCATTTATTTTCCATAAATATCACCGCTCTTAATACCAAACTTAAAAGTCACCTATATGTCTCAGAGTGAGACGTTCCTCAACCCAATCATTGGGTTCAAGATTAACGAATAAATACGCCATCTATCGGGAACAAGTAAATGCGCCTATAACATACTCAATCAAATAAAAAGACATATAAGATATTTCACATAGAAAATACCACATGCATTTGTAGAGGCATTCCAGACCATGTCCCCATCTTACACACACGGATATCAGATATATCAGAAAGTCACAAGTGTCCAAAGTATAAGTGTTAAGCTCCTAAGTTTCAACAAAGTTACCATCGTCAAACTCTTACTCACAATCCCCATCCAATAAATTATATTGGGTTAGTTGATATTGTAAGCTTAGAAAGATGATCAAAGATCTCATAACACAGTATCTCACTTAGTCCTCTTATACTGAGGGAACCATTGATAAGCATACTTATTAACTCCTTTACATGTTCCCATCTGTTTTACGACTATAAGCCTTTTCTCAACATCCTTGTTATGGTAATCATCTCTATAAAATAAATGTATTAAGTTACCCCTCATATCCACTAACTCACCATTACTTGACAAGATATTATGATTAAAGTCATCATCAACTTAGTTCAGGAGACTTAATCTAGAAGTTAACAAAGTTAAGATTATTCTAATCCCAAAATTCACAGTTAGTGTTCAGTTTTACAGCAACTCTATCCTTAGGCTAATCTAATGCTAAGTCCAATCCAAACCTAAGTTTAAATCGAAACCTAGGCTTAATCTAATTCTAAGCTTTGAAACCAATTGTAACACCCCACTATCTACGTAACCCAATCGAGCCGGGGATGTCGCTTCATCTTTTGGACCAAGGGTCTTTATAACGCAGTAATAAATAATGTTAGAATTCGTGGGCTCCTAAATGCGAAAAACATCCACAAATCCCTTCTGATGATCCAAGTAAACGATTAAGAAGATCTAAGGTTTACAGAATTACCTTTCTTCGGCGTAATCGAGATCTTTCTATTTTTATTGTGCTGTCGTACGTGCAACCCGAACGATCACCAGACGCTGCAATGTGCGAACGTCCTCTATAGGTACACACGGCGAACTGACTCGTTACCCCGAGAGTGCTAGCACCTAGGGTTTGAGAGGTTTTTTTTTTCTTGTGAATAGAGGCACAAAATTTTTCAACAGAACAAGACTATTGAGAAGACAGCTAGGGTTTTCTTAAAAATTCCCGAATCTCTTAGAGTCCAAATCTGATAATATCTTATCATATTTTAATTTAAATTCAAATTAAATTAAAAACTGATATGATAAGATTCTGCCATTATCTCAGTAACTTAACTAATTAATTTACCAAGTCAAATTCTTATAATTTGGACATCATCCAAATTCATCGAATGTGGATATATTTCCAAATTTATTGTATCTGGTAAATTTTCTAGGTTCGATTAACTTAGACATATTTTCAGATTTATCCAATTTGGTTATCAGAAAAATAACCTAACAAATTCACTTATTGTGTGACCTTATAGGTTCATTTAACACTGGCAGTATGCCTAAATTATATTTAAATGGCCCACAAGTTATAAACGGTTTCTAGCAAAATATTATAACTATCCAAGTTAAATGAATATAAGTGATCTCTTTGAACCAAACCATAATTTTATATTTAGTCCTTTTGTCACATGATATCTAGATTAAGCATAGGATAGGAAACATGTCATCCTTATTAAGCTTAATCAATTATTTCTTGATTTCATAGTAAACTGTTCAAACAAATGATATCAATATTTTAGATTGATATATTTGAGTACGACCATACATTTTAACAGTCTAACTTATCAAGGAGCCCATGGATATTTCTCCCATAATTGAGAGGGACAAATTCCTTCACTATCAATCATATTCCTCTCCTTAATTTATTCTATATCAAACAATAGTCTAATTTATTATCTGGTCAAAGACAACTTTAGACAACGTCAAAATATAGAATTTATCAACTATGAAACTATGATAAATTTAGGTCGAAGGACTTTTAATATCATTATGGCTGGAAAGTACTTATGACATGTTCCATGAAGTACTCTCACAGTGGGTCATGTCCAATACAATGTTCTCTAACATTTATTTATATTTTGACTTGATATCACTAATATCCATTGCCAGTAAAACATAGCCATCTAGTCACAAACATACTAATCTTAATTTATTATTGTTCCAATAATAATAATAATCGATCAGGGACTATTTTAGAATAATCATTGTTTTTATTGTTGGGTTTTACTATCAAGTTACGTATTTGATGACCACAGAACAAAAATGCACTATTTATGGAACGGAAAAACTCATATTATTATATAAAACATAACGATAATAGTATAAGTACAAATTGACTCTGGGACATATCATTAACAAATAAAAGGGTAGATAAATAAAATAATAAAATTTGAACTTAAATTTAAACTTCAAAAGAGACCGTTACAATCTTGATAAGTATTCAAAATAAAACTTTTAAACATCCAAATTAAAATATAATAAACATTGTATCAAAATTATTACTATTACAAAAGAGAATTCTACTCCTTAGTCTTGATAATTTCGCCTAACCCTAAAAATATAGTTAGAAAAGTTGTGTGAGATTATAAAACTCTCAATATGTCTGAAGTGTGTGAATTTGTGTCACAATTTCAAAATTCAATGTCATGATGCATGAGAAAAATAGATTTGAATGGATATATTCATAATTCAAATAGTTTTCGCATCTTAAATGCATTATCATTTTTTTGGGAGATTTAGCAAGTATAAAACCAGTATCTTGCATAATTAAATATTTTGTCGGATAAAATTATTATATAATATTTCTGGAACATCAAATTTATTTTTCAAAAGTCTTGAACCCATCACAATACCATATCCTATGTATCCTTAATATACCCGTACCGTGATAACATATCACGATCCATCATATATATGGTAACGGCTATACAATGCCAAATAATTTGATAGGGTGTACATACCTCTCGAGAGAATAACTCGCCCTCTCATACAAATCAGACCATATGTCCTAGGTCTGTCCTTCGGCTCCCTTTGGAGATCGTGTTGCTAGTTAAGGACCGCGCTCAGCTATTAGAACTATTGCCCCGTTTGGAAAAACATAGCTTTTCGGAGACAGCCAATCCACCAGAATTCTCTCCTAATATTATAAAAGCTAGTCCTATAGCCTTACCCATTGAGATCTCAATATCATTAATTTATTGGTTCAAGAGTTCACTATTTTGATATGGGATAATCAAATTATTTTCAAAAATCATTCCAATCTTTTGAAGTAAATTTGCAAGTCTCAACCCGACCAAAATCAAATCCACAATTATTTTCCCCAAGGTTTTCAAAACAAACCTTTCTATATCAGTTCCAAAATTTATCCAAGATGTAAGAAATATTCCATCACAACATTTAATAGCCTTCTAAGGCAACCAACAATTTCATTAAGAATAAAACTTCTCAATTTACACAAATGGTCAAATAAAACCTTAATCACTATGCAAACCCTAATCACTATACATAATCATAAATCATCTTATAATATAATATACATATT
Organism: Voacanga thouarsii; assembly: GCA_026120185.1. NCBI lineage: Eukaryota > Viridiplantae > Streptophyta > Magnoliopsida > Gentianales > Apocynaceae > Voacanga > Voacanga thouarsii. The sequence continues at coordinate 4,871,134 of JANUWF010003385.1, forward strand.
TCTTTGAAGGTTGACTCGGCCAAGTGGTCTTGGTCAATCTATTTTGATGGCCAATTAAATTATTTGACACATAATTAAAATCAATGGCTCTTTATTTAAGCAAAAGTCTTAATAATTCATAAACTAAAGTTACTTCAAAATAGCTTTTAGACAATTTATAAAATTTATTTCTCTTATTAGAGAAATTAAAAAAAAATAGTATTTCTATTACAAATATTGATTTATCTTAATAATAATTCATGTATTATTCAAGTAGGTCAAATATTCACAAGAGTGCGCGCGTATTTATATAAATTATATTTTTCCATAAATAAAGTTATAATTCACATAAGATTTAAATAATTCATTCACTTAGTAAATTCAAAATTATCCAAAGAATAAAAATCATTACTTTAATTTCTCTAATGTAAAATTATATGATGTATTACATGAAGTTTAGTCAAAACAATTGACATGTAGTCAAATTAATTTGGTCTTGGGTTGACCAAGACCAAGACCTTTAATTGGCTAAAAGTCTAATTTATTCAAAAATAGTGTTTTAAAATGTTTGTAAAAATTATATATATAAATTTATTTTGTTATTTTTTTTTACTAAATTAAATTGTAATAATATTTCTTGTAAGTAATAATTTAATTTAGTTATAGAATCATGCATTTTTTTTTTTAAAAAAAACCAAGTGTTAACAATAATAAAACCATTTAATTCACCTTATTTCGTAATCACACATAAAAATTCTTAAAGGAATTAAACGAAATAATCACAAAATAAAAAAAATTAACCACACTAATAAATTCAAAATATTTGAAGAGTGAATGCCTTTATTCTAATTTTCAAGGTGGAATTGGGAAGGGTATTACAAGTTAGGGCTGTTATAACCCTAGTTGGCCACCCCTTATAGAGGTATAGGGATTCTAGTTGGGATTTAAGTTATCCTGGATAACCAATTGAGTGATGATTGATCAGAAAAACCCTATTTGTGTTTAGCAGATTATCTAAGAACCTCCCCTCACTCTTGGCCACCTTCCTTGCTCTCTCTCTCTCTCTTAAATTTTAAGTTTCCACTACATTATTTTTTGCTCTAATCTTTACCGCAATCCTTTCACTCTGTCATACAAATATTAAAGGAGATTGAACAGGAAAGGAAGATTGTAGAAAAATAGAAAATAAATTGGGTTGAGATGGACATCGACATTGATATTGATGTACAAAATTGGACTCTTGAAAATTTGTGGACGATGTGGAGCCCTTAGATCCTGTTGTCTGATATGTTCTAAAATTGTACATTAATCCTGCAGAAGTTTTTGGAAGCAAGAGAGAAATTATTTGCTGCTAAAAATCTATCTGAAAATTTGTTAGTTGACATTGGATCTTCTATACAAGTTAGTAAGAATACAATCCCTAAGTCTATAAAGGCTGAACATTCTGGTAAAAAGAAACTTAATTAAGGATGTTGAAATTGAGATTATTAAGGAAATGTCAAGTATTAGGAAGAAAAGAAACCTAAGCTTTTAGTAAAACTAGAGCAATTCTCCCCAAGAAACTAAAGAGACAAACTACAAAATCTATTGACCCAATGTTGGTTTGTGATGAGGAGAGTAGGGAATAGTTTAACATTGTTTTTGGAAAAGGTGTTCTTGTTGAAAGATTGCTGAACATTGAAATGTATAAAGATTTTGGCATTGGTAACATTCTGAAGAAGGTTCAACAATTAGAATCTACATTATACAAGGAGCCTTACATTGAAATAATAGTAAAAGAGTTTTGTGCTAATTTAAAGCCAAACATTGGAGACAAAAAATAGCAGATCTTATTATTCTATTTATATTTAGGGATTTTCTATTGAATTAAGTCTACAAGTCATTGTTGAGATCTTTAGAGCACCTTATTATTCTAGCATTGAAGGCCTTGGTTAGGAGGTGAATTTCAATGAGGTTTGTACCAATTTAATTGGTGGATTTGTATAGCAATGGCTAGAGGCTAGCTACTTTAATTCTTCACACTTTATAGGGTTGTATTTTACTATTTATAAACTGTCATGTTATAACTATCTTTTAATCGTTAACATTTCTATTAGCCCTAAGGGCGGTCTCCTGTGTTTTGATTTATGACAAACAATGATAAGGACTAACATGTGTGATCTACCTGTTATAGGACATGTTTGACCTCAGGTCTTCGAAGACGTTCAAATAGGATTTCTAAACAACTCTTGAAGTTATAGAATCTAAAAATAGAAAATTAAGAAGAAGATCAAGCTGGAAAGATTGCAAATCAAAAGAATCTGTTGTGGAAGGACCTTAGACTAGGAATCCTTGTTAAGGTATCTCTCTGTGTAAATTCCTATGTCCTCTTTACCTTTTGATTCAGTTTAATTCTACCGAGAAGTACTAAAACAAAAGATTTCAAAGTTTTAAAATCCTCAAAATTTTAGATTGAACGTTTTGGTTGACCTTACATCCAGAAGCTACGTCCAAAACTCTATGAACAGTATCAAATAGATTCTACTTGAAAAAGTGCCAATTTAGACTTACCTTTTGGATGTACCGTCATCTGAAACATGAGTCCAAAATGCTGGTAAATTTAACAGCGAAAAATAGCTGTTTTATAACCGTTTGTACTTTACTTTATGTCTCTATATAAGGCTTCTAAACTGGATTTGAAAGTAGATTTTTGTCCTATCCTTCTAAAAAACACTCTTACTCTATAGAAAACAAAAATCTCCTTTATTAAAATGCTTCAAAGTAAAATCAAATTGTGTCTTAAAGGTAAAAGTGTTTGTGGTTGTTCTTGGTGCGTATCTGCTCAAAGAAGTGAGCTATTTTAGTTTCATTTATCTTCAATCATCTTTGTGTATCAAGATTGTGGTGTAAAACCTATTTGGGATGAACCTTGATTTGTTGGTGGATTAAGAGGTTTTGAAAAACCAAGTGTAGCGATTCTCTCTTGTATTTAGTACAAATTGATTCCATTGAGTTGGATAAATGAAATCTGGTTGAAAATCCTTAAGTGCGAGCTTAAGGTTGTTGATGTAAATCTTGGTAGATCAAACCACTATACATTCCGTATCACATTTCTCTGCATTTACTCTTAACATTTACTTTCGAAAACACCTGCAAACTGTCCCTGCTCGGAATTTCTTAGTTCCTTAAAGAAATCTTTAAAGGTGTTCACCAACCCATTTTCAATACAATATAAATTGCATCTCGCATCTTATCTCAGTCTGAATTTAGATATTTCTCAAAGTCATTCTGTAAAGCTCTCTTTGTTGCAAGTGTTGTTGGTAAAAAAAACTTGAAGAATATTTCTACTCTGCAAAATAGATTTCTTGAAAAGTTTTAGTTTGCCAAAAATCTTATTCACTCCCCTAAGGTTTTTCATTTGGTATCAGAGCTTATTCTACTTTATTCTCAGTCTAACAACTTGTAGGAAGGATCCTTATAGCAAACTCATTCTCTCTTCTGTATGTTGAAGGTTCATCAACAAATCGACCTCCATTGTTCAATGAAAACAACTATACATTCTGGAAAAACAGAATGAAAATCTATGTTTGCTCAATCAACTTTGAGTTGTGAAATTTGATTGAAAAGGGTTCTTTTGTTCCGACAAAAGTTGTTGATGGCGAAAAAGTGCCTAAACAAAATGACGAATTTGATATTGAAAACAATGCTAAGATGACATTGAAGTTTTAAGCTATAAATATCTTGTGTTGTGCACTAGATGCCACTGAATACAATCGAGGCTATGATTCAACCCATGATATGTGAAAATTACTTGAGGTCACCCATGAGGGGACAAGACAAGTTAAGGAATCTAAGTTGGGGCTTTTAATTCTGACTATGAATTATTCACAATGAAATCAAACAAAAGCATAACTAATATGTTTACCAAATTCACAAATATCGCAAATGGTCTCAAAGCATATGGGAAGGTTTATTCTCTTGGGGAACAAAATTGAAAAATTTTGGATGCATTACCTAAGAGCTGGCAGCCGAAAGCTCTTGCTGTGGAAGAATTCAAGGATTTAAAATCCTTACCAACGGAATAGCTGATTGACTCTCTTCTAATACATGAAATAAAACTCAAGAGGTTTTAGAAATCCGATGATCATGATAAAGGTAAAAAAGGAATAGCATTGAAATCTGAAAAAGAGGAAGCAGAAACTAGTTAATCAAACAGTGGCGATGAGATTGAAGTAGACAATGAAGAACTGGCAATGATAGCAAAGAAATTCAGAAGGATGTTTAACGAAGGGAATTTCAAAAGAGGAAAGAAGTTCACAAAAAGAAAAGGGCAAACCTCAGTGTTCAAGCCTTAATGGTATGAATGCAAAAGTGCTGAACATTTCATTGCTGATTTCCAGTTGCTAAAGAAAAGGAAGGCAGAATGCTTAAAAAGAAGAAGGAGGAGCTGGAAGCAAAGAAAAGCAAATGATTGAGGGGGACTTGGGACCAAAATGAATTCAAATCTAAAGAAGAAGATTCTGAAAACGAAACTGCCAATATATACTTCATGGATATGGAAAATGAGATAAACTGTACCACCACTGATTTCATGTCAAATTCGCACATATCTAAACATGAAAAGTATGATGATCTAAATGAATTGCCAATTGACATGTTCCATGAACTAAAAAAACTGTTTAGAAAAAATAAAGAAATGAAAGTGAAGATTGATTGTTTGTTAAATGAGAATGAAAAGTTGTTGAGTGAGAACAAAATGTCTCTTGAGTCACATATGTGTGCTATTATGGAAAAGGATGTGATCATCACTACTTTACAGTATGTATCTCTAGAAAATAGAAGTTTGTATGATTCTCTTGAAAGTATAGTTAACACATTTAATGATATTAAAAATAGAGTCAATGATTTTACCACATGTATTGAAAAGTTTATAAATAGTAAAAACAACCTAGAAAAATTACTTGGGACTCAACACCTAGTTGGAAACTGAAATGGCCTAAGTTATAGACATGAGAACAAGGATAAAATTCACAAACCTCAATTTGTAAAAGTTGTCTCATCTTACACGACACACAAAGTATGCACATATTGTGAAAAATCTGGACACAAAGTATCTAGGTGTCATATTAAGAAAAAAGTGAAATTTGGTGAAATAACGTTTTAGAAAATTAGAGGAAACACTACTAACCCCTATGGACCCAAGAAAATATGGGTACCAAAAATCACTCTTCTTTCTCATGTATAGGCATATTCTTTGGAGAAAATGAGCTTCACCAAGTGATTTTTGGACAACGGATGTTCAAGACATACAACTGAAAATGCAACTTTGTTAGAATATGTGCAAACCATAAATGAAGGATTCATTACCTTTGAAGACAAAAAGAAAGAAAAAATTCTTGGCATAGGTAACATTGGTAAAGGTTCCTCAACCATTATAAAACAAGTGTTATTAATTGATGAGTTGAAATATAATTTGCTTAGCATTAGCTAATTATGTGATACTGACTGCAAAGTCATTTTTGAAAAAGATTCTTACTCTATCATGGATAGATTAAATAAAGAAATAATCTTTGTTGCCAACCGTGTTGGAAATGTGTATGTCTTCTATCTAAATAACCTTATAGCTCATGGTATTAGATGCCTTTCCGTGCATGACAATGATGATTACCTTTGGCATAAAAGATTAGGTCATGTATCTTTTGATTTGCTAAACAAATTATCCTCAAAAGAGCTTGTTAGGGGACTGCCTAAAATAATGTTTGATAAAAGTAAAATTTGTAATGCATGCCAATTTGGAAGACAAATCAAAACTTCTTTTAAACCCAAGAAAATGATTTCAATCTCAAAATCTCTTGAATCAATTCATATGGATTTGTTTAGACCAATGAGAACCGATAGCCTTGGCGGTAAGAGGTATGCTTATGTGTTAGTTGATGACTTCTCTAGATTCACTTGGATTTTATTTCTTGGACAAAAGGATGAAGCCTTTTCTGAATTTTCAAAACTGATCAAGAGCGTCTAAAACTCTATTGGATGCAAACTGGTTTCTATTAGAAGTGATAATGACAGATAATTTTGCAACAATGAATTTACACACTTTTGTGACAAAAATGGAGTATTTCACAAATTTTCAGCAGCTCAAACACCTCAACAAAATGGTGTTATTGAGAGAAAAAATCAAACTTCATAAGAAATGGCTAGATTCATGATTTGTGAAAACTCTATTCCAAAATATTTTTGGGCTGAAACTATTAATACAGCATGCTATATTGTAAGCCAAGTAATGTTGAGACCGTTTTTGAGAAAACACCATTTGAACTTATGTTTGACAAAACTCCATCAATCTCCTATTTTAAACTATGCGGCTACAAATGTTTTATCTTCAATACCCGAGATAATCTTGGAAAATTTGATAGCAAATCCGATAAAGTTATATTTCTTGGATACTCTTCCAATAAAAAGGCATATAGAGTGTACAATAAAAGAACTCTATGTGTAGAAGAATCCATACATGTTGTTTTTTTTTTAATCTAACATTTATGCTCTAATGAAAGATGATGATGATGATGTAGGAGGATTAAAGGAAGTAAGAAAAAACTAACATAAAGCACCACTGCTAAATACTCATGCAAAAGAAGAAGAAATTAAAGAACAACAAGATGAACAAGGAAGGCAACAAACTGAAGAATTCACGAATCAACAATTACCAAAGGATTGAAAATAAAAAATCGGTCATTCGAAAGACCAAATCATTAGTGATCCAAGCTGTAGAGTCAAAACTAGACGGTATTTCATAGATAACTTTGCTCTTCTCTCAAGTGTAGAACCTACTTGTATTGATGTAGTACTGTATGATGAATTTTGGATAATTGCTATACAAGAAGAACTAAACCAATTTGAAAAAAATCAAGTTTGGAAACTTATCCCTAGACCACTTGATCATCCAGTTATTAGTACCAAATGGGTATTTAGAAACAAACTTAATGAAAATAGAGCTGTTATTAGAAATAAAGCTAGATTGGTTACCCAATGATGCAATTAAGAAGAGGGCATTGATTATGATGAGATATTTGCTCCCATTGCTAGATTGGAATCTATAAGAATGCTTCTTACCTTTGCTTCCTCCAAAAATTTCATACTTTATCAAATGTATGTTAAGAGTACATTTCTAAATAGTTTTATTGAGGAGGAGGTGTATGTAGAACAACCTCCAGGTTTTATTTATGAGCATTTTCCAAATCATGTTTTCAAATTTTTAAAGGCTCTTTATGGTTTAAAACAAGCCTCATGAGCTTGGTATGAAAGGCTTAGTGGATTCTTGCTTTCAAAAGGGTTCTCAAGAGATTTGATCGATACCACATTGTTTATCAAATCTCATAAATCTGGTGATCTACTAATTACTCAAATTTATGTTGATGATATTATTTTTTTATGCTACTAATAATTCTTTGTGCAAGATGTTCGCTAAGACAATGTAGCAAGAATTCGAAATGAGTATGATGGGAAAACTAAACTTCTTTCTCGGATTACAAATTAAACAAATTAAGGATGGAAACTTCATAAATCAAGCTAAGTATGTTAAGGAACTGCTCAAAAGGTTTGGTATGAACGAAGCCAAAGAAATCTGCACGCCTATGAGTACTTCTATACAACTTAACAAAGATGAAAAGGGTAAGAAGGTAGATGAACATAATTATAGAGGTATGATTGGAAGCTTTCTCTATCTCACTGTTAGCCGGCCAGATATTATGTTTTCAGTTTGTCTTTGTGCCCAGTTTCAATCATGTCCAAAGGAATCACACCTATGTACAGTAAAATGCATCATTCGATATCTAATTGGCATATATGATTATGGATTATAGTATCCTCACACTAACACATTTGATCTTATAAGATATACCGATACGGATTTTGCGGGCTGTAAAGTGGAAAGAAAAAGCACAAGTGGCCATTGTCAATTTCTTGGACACTTTCTAGTGTCATGGCACAGCAAGAAGAAAGCATGTGTATCTTTATCCACAACCGAGGCCAAATATATAGCAGCCGAAAGCTGTTGCACACAAATCTTGTGAATGAAAAATACATTACTTAATTTTGGTCTTAATTTTAACTACGTACCAATATTATGTGACACACAAGTACTATCAATCTAACTAAGAATCCTATTCAACATTCTAGGACCAAACATATAAAAATTACATATCATTTTATTCATGATCATATGCTTAAAGGCGATGTGTGTGTTGAATATATTTCAACTGATGAATAACTCGCCGATATCTTTACAAAGCCTTTGGTCGAAGAAAGATTCAACAATCTAAGAAGAGGTTTGGGAATTATAAAAATCACATGACTGACTTGTTTGCACAAGATTTTTTTTATTTTGCAAAATCACTAAAGACAAAGCTTTTGGACGCAGCATTTGAGTCCAAAACCCACCTCCAAAACTCACCCCTGAAGAAGTTCCGTTCGGATGTATATTTCGGATCGGGCCTGAATCCAAAACAGAATCATCTTTGATGCTTCATATTTCCTTTTAAAATAACTGCTTCCATATTTTTATTTTTTGAATTTCAACATGCTTGCGCTTTTCTCAAAACGGCTTTTTGAAATCTCTGATTAAAGTAGCTTATACTTGAGTGTACTTTTATCAGCTTTCTAGGTACTCACAAAGGACTTTCTCTTCCTTCTCTCTTCCAAACTCTGGAACTGAAAATTCCTCACTCCTTCTTCCTCAAAATCCTTTGAGTTCTTCTTCTCTGAGCAACCGAGTGTCAAAGCCTTCATCTTCTTACTAAAATGGCAAAAACAAAATCAACCACACCGAAATCAAAGAAGGTCTGAAAAATATCTCCAATGATGAAGAAGAAATCTTCAGCAACGAATAAAGGAAAAGAAACTGCTCCAGATTTTTCGGCTTCCCATTATGACTTCTCAAAATCATCATCAGAATAAGAGAGTCCCGAGACTCAGGTACTTCGATTTTTAGATTCAAAAAATGAGTCAGATTATAATGAATGGGTCTCAAGAAATAGAACTGTGATTATTGGCTATCGAGTAAATCTATTGTCTTTCTTGAATTTCTCCAATGTGTTGAATATGTTTGAAAATATTCTTGATTTTTAGCCTAAAGCCCTTCCTTTCCTCTTATTTTAGGTGAATTACCGGTGCTTGATGTAATAAGCGGTGTGACAGTATGAAGTAGGGGTCAACTATTAGTTGCCGCGGTTGTCGGACTAGAAACAGAATCGGCTGTTAAAGGAATATCCGTAGTTTCTTGGAAGAAGAGCTCTGGGACTCAACCGTCCTTGTTTCTTGTTGCAGTTGCCCAAGTGCGGCCTACAAATATCACTTTTAGTTCTTTCCAGTGGAAGGGAGGGAGGGAGAAGCATCTGCTCATGTTCGAAGTGGATACTCGCAAGCATGAATGAATTCGCTCGATCAGCCTACCCGGCTTCGACTGATATGGATTTCGAGTTTCACCTACCAGGTAGATGTGTGCATTTTATTTCTACACAAACCTTGGCCATATATGCTCCTCCCAACCGTAATAGCGATTGAATTATGCTATTGGTGCTTCTTTCGGGCAAGGATAATTGGATAGAATACCGTTTCGGGAAAGCCTTCTTTTTCTATCTTTCCATACCCCCGTTTACAAGACCATAAAGTAGGGGAAGGCGGGCAAGTTCAGCTGCTGAATCATATAGAGTTTGTATAGCTAGACGTCACGCACACAAAGACCTGAACATTGCGTTATACGGGGTGGTCAAAATAGAAAAAAGACGAGCTGCTAACATGAAACGAGCCCCTCTGTAAATGTCTTAATTAGGTAAGTTCGGAGTCAAGCTAGAGGATAGTGGGAAGGTGAGGGTCTTTGCCATTGCAAATCCTCTGTTTCAGGCCTTTAGGTGATGGATGTGCTTCGTCGTCTTCCGACTGACGGGACATATAACCCCCCT